>CM076575.1:1516800186-1517400186 GCA_034641835.2 Pinus albicaulis | reverse complement strand
GCATATCTTCTAAAATTTGGTTTGTCCTTTCTATTTGCCCATCAGTTTGAGGGTGATAGGCAGTACTAAAATTCAGCTTAGTACCCATTCCTGCAAACAATCCTTTCCAAAACGCTGCTGTAAACTTAGCATCCCGATCTGAGACAATCACCTTGGGAACTCCATGAAGCCTTACTATCTCCTTTAGGAAAACATTTGCTACTTGAGTTGTTCCAAAGGTAGATTTTACTGGTATAAAGTGGGCAGCTTTGGTGAGAGTGTCTACTACTACCATTACCGAATCATGCTGATATTTTTTTTTGGGTAATCCTGTTATAAAATCCATGGAAACTGTGTCCCATTTCCATTCTGCAATCGGCAAAGGGTTTAAAATCCCTGCTGGGTGTTGATGCTCAACTTTGACTAACTGACATTCCATACACCTACTTAAATATTCTGCCACATCTCTCTTCATTCCTGGCCAGAATAACTTCTTCTTCAAGGCTGTTAACATCTTTTGGTATCCTGGATGTCCTGCATAGGGCTGTTTGTGATATTCATCTCGAATTTCTCTTTTTAATGACTCTATATTTGGAATATACAACCTGTTTTTGTAATAGAGCAGCCCTTTTTGGTTTTTAGTGAAATCAGTTTTATCCCGTTTCTGTAGTTTCACCAATAATACTTCATAGTTGGGATCTTGATTTACTGCTTTTCCCACCAATTCCTCTATCTCCATCTGGGAACTACTCCCAATGTTGTTTAAATGTTGACAAGCATTTCTACTTAATGCATCAGCAACTTTATTTTCTTTCCCCTTGATATGTTTTATGTCCATATCAAATTCACTTAGAAAGGACAGCCATATGGCTTGCCTTGCATTCAGATAAGTTTGGGAAAAGAAATATTTAAGACTAATATGATCGGTCATCAATGTGAATTTCTTCCCCAGAAGATAGTGCCTCCACATTTTTAAAGCATGGATAACAGCTGCAAATTCCAAATCATATGCACTATAATTCTGTTCATGCATTTTCAGTTTCCTAGATTCATATGCAATAACTGAATTTTCCTGCAACAGGACTCCTCCCAGCCCATCTCTGCAAGCATCCGTACATACAACAAACTCTTTATCAGGATAAGCAATTTTTAATATAGGGGCTGAAATAAGTTTTTGTTTTAACTGCTCGAAACTCTGTTGACATTTTTCAGTCCATACAAACTTGACACCCTTTCTTTGCAATGAAGTGATGGGATGTGCTATGGCAGAAAATATTTCCACAAATATATGATAGTAGCCTGCCATCCCCATGAATGACCTTACTGCTGACACATCAGTTGGAACTGGCCATTCCTTAATTGCTTTTATCTTTTCAGGGTCAACTACCAACCCTTTTTCAGAAATAATATGACCAAGATATTGAATTTTATCTTTATAAAATTCACATTTGCTGAACTTGGCATATAGCTGGTTTTCTTTTAAAGTCTGCAACACTATTCTCAGATGTTCCTTATGTTCATCTTCATTTTTAGAATAGACTAAGATATCATCTATGAACACAAGAACAAATTTGTCCAAAAACTTGTTTAACACACTGTTCATCAAGCACATAAATGTGGCAGGGGCATTTTTCAGACCAAAAGGTAGGACTACAAATTCGTAGTGTCCATACCAGGTTCGGAAAGCTGTTTTGCTAATGTCTTCTTCTTTGATTCTGAGCTGGTGATACCCAGTCCTTAAGTCAATCTTTGAAAAGACTGAGGCCCCTCTCACTTGATCAAAAAGATCATCAATTCTAGGAAGTGGATATCTATTCTTAATGGTCAACTTGTTCAGTTGACGATAATCAATGCACATCCTAAAATTTCCATCCTTCTTTTTAACAAATAAAACAGGGGCTCCCCATGGAGACACACTTGGTCTAATGTAACCTTTATCCAATAATTCTTGCAGTTGCATCTTCAGCTCTATCAGTTCTGGCGGACTCATCCGATAGGGGGCTCGGGAAACAGGTGTGGCTCCCGGCACCAGATCTATAGAAAAGTCAATCTCTCTTTTGGGGGGAAGATAAGGGATTTCCTTGGGAAAGACTTCCTTAAATTCTCTGATGACTGGTATAGCATCCAGTAACTCTTCCTCAGTTTTCTGTTCTATTTCCTCTACATGCACTGCATAGACTTGGTATCCTTTTCTAGCTGTTCTTTTCAATTGTAAGGCTGATATTTGTCTTACTACAATGGGTTTTGGTTTCCCTTTTAGTGTAAAAGGTTTCCCTTCCTCATCCACACAATGCAAGGTTTTATCCCAGTAGTTGATCAGAGCTTTCTTCTTTTCCAGCCAATCCATTCCTATTAGCAAGTCATAGGATCCTAATGGCAATATGTTCAAATTTACTTCTGTTGTAAAGCCATTTAATTGTAGTGCTGTTTTGGGCAATTTATGTGTAACTTTTCTCTTAGTTCCAGTGGCCAGCTGTACCAACCATGACTGTTGAAATTTTTCAGGTTTAATTTTACATTTTTCTACAATTCCAGGACTAATGTAACTTAATGAAGCACCTGGATCAATCAAAACAGTAACAGGTAAGTCAGAAATCTTACCCTCCATTTCCACCATGGTTGCTTGATGTTCTGCTTGCCGATTTTCCAATGCTGCACTGATAGTTGGTATGTTTCTGGCTATGTCATTGACTGTTGTTGCCTCTCGCTCTCTGCTGATCATGTGAATATTTTGATGGGGGCAGTCCCTCATCATATGGGGTTCTCCACAGCCCCAACATTTCAAAGGTTCCTTCATTCTGACTGTCCCTTCTTTTCTATTGTTCCCTTCTACTGGTTTTGAAGCCACTTGAGACTGAGCAGTTTGGCTTTCTCTTGGTTTACTGAATTTTTTCCGCTGATGATCTCTGCCAAAATTTCTTAAATATGCTGGTTTTGGTCTTTTTCCCTTGAACTCACCCTTGTTCAGCCAGTTCTTCCCTTGTTCTGCTTTACTTTTAAACTGCTGATAGCATAATCTTGCTTTTCTAACAGCTTCATCCATGGTCTTTGGGTTGTCAAACTCAATTTTCTCCTTGTAAACAGTAGGCAAACAATTTAAAAACCTTTGCACTTTTGCCTTTTCTTCTCTAATGTAAGGGACATACCTCAGTAAATTAGTAAACTTAGTGACAAACTCATCAATAGTGAGCTGTCCTAGCCGAAGTTCATGGAACTCTTTTGCTTTATCATCATAATAACGTTCATTCAAATAACGACTTTTGAACTTAGTCTGAAAATCTTCCCAAGTAACTGTCTTTTCATCAATGGCATGCACTATTTTTGTCTCTTCCCACCACAGTGTAGCCTTTCCTTGTAGCTGATACACAGCTAATCTGGCCTTCAGATTGCTCTCATATTCATATACTTGGAAATACTTGATCATGTTCAGCAACCAAGCTTCAGCATCCTCTTCCTTCTCCCCATCATAGGAGGGAGGTTTGGTCTTTCTAAATTCTCCCTGCAATTCTCTTTTCTGCTTATGTTGATTTCTAGCTGCATCCTCATCCTCAGACTCATCCATCTTTCTTTTTCCAGAACCTTCGCCTTCCTGGCTGTTCCGGGAAGTTAGCTCTCTGATGAGCTTTTCCTGCTCCTTACTGGCTGATGACAATATGTCATTTTGGCTTCTTAATTCAGCCAATTCTCGTTGCAGCCTGTGCAACATAGCCAGTACCGGGGCATTGGGATCTAGAGTAGCAAACTCATCACGCAGATCCACATAAATCCCTTCACCTTCAGCCATTTCAACTGTACACACTCACAACACAAATTAGCAAAAATTTTAAAATAAAATTTTCAACAAACAACCATATATGTTATAACAGTGAGCAAAAAATGACAGCCCAATTTGTTGTAACTAGTGCTCCGATACCATTTGTAACACCTCCAGTTTAATGGAATTTTTTTTTTTTTTTTTTTTTCTTTTTCCTATAACATGAGATCCTGTTCGTATTTAATAATATCCCATAGACCTCATTGGTATTTCCTCGAAATACATTAAACCTATCTACTCTAAGTTGTTCCTTTTGTTTTAAATAAGATTCCATATTCTTCTCTTTTGTTAGTGGTATACAATCCTTGCCTATATGTTACATATTCCACTTATACCGATATATACCCCATGTACTACTTGCATGTCTATCCGTTAGTAATATAAATTTTATGAGTATATATATATATATATATAGCACCTATATATATATATATATATATAACATATTTATATCCAAGACCTTTTCCATAGTTAACCAAATATTAATTTCATGAGTAAATATATATAGCACCTATATATATATATATATATATAACATATTTACATCCAAGACCCTTTCCCATAGTTAACTAAATATTAATTTCATGAGTAAATATATATCCTTCGGGGATATTAACTCCATGGCATATATATGTATATGTAACACCTATAATGATATATATCAAATGTAGGTCAAAACTCTTTTGTATATAATTGAAATAACCTTCTTTAAAAATTCCATTGGGTATTCCAGTATCTATCGGACACATGTAACGTTCCTTGAATAAATTGATTATACCATATAATGGTTACATACGATAATCTCTACTCACGCGTTTACCATTTGCGCAAATTAGGGTTGTGACTCTGGTATGGTAGCCCTCCGTCCACATGGGTAGCGATTCTATCACACGACGGTTTTCTAATACTACGGTCGCCTGACCAGGGTTCGGTCAAAACCCTAGACTGCGCCCTATCCATGCTCGCACGTATTACGATTTCGGGTTCCGGTTTTGTGCAGATGACAGGTTCAATGGCGGCCACAAGTTTCTGGTTGCGTGTTACGGTTTCAGGACTGTGACAGCTCATGCCACAATTTGCACAACCGCTCCTGTACCGAGGACGCATTTCACCAACAGCTGGAGAGGAGAAGGGAGGAAGGTCTTTTCGCTGAGCAACCTCTCCTGAGTTCTCCTGCAACACGCCTCTCAAGTACTCTGAACAGGCTTAAAGTATTATTAAACTGACAAGAGGGTACCCCGGTTGCGGCTCATCATTGCTCTTTGAAATCCTCTTCGAGATTTCGCAACAATTCGAATTCGCTGGAGGTTACTTGAGTAACTCCGTGAACAGGATTTCCAGTACCTATAGCGCTTTTGTTTTAGGGTTTGGGGTTCCTTATTAACCTTTCACGACCCCGACCCTTATTACTATTCGTCTCCTTCCTTCACTGTTTCAGGTCGTGCTAAGTTACGGCTTCTGAATTTGCATCACCGGCCCGCACTCTCCAGCCAACCCTCTTACCGGGTTATTCCTGGTTATTCCGCTATTTATGAATTTCTTTCACTGTAGAACGTGTTCTTCATTTTGTGTTTTTTTTTCTTCTGTCTAGTAACTTTATTTTGCTGCTTTATACTCGCTATGCTTACGACGCTCCTACTATTTGTTTCACGGAACCATTGCAGGTCTTAGGTTGTTCATGAATGTGTTCAGGTTTCATTATGGCGACGGGTGACGAATGATTTTTCCAGGACCGATTTGAATGTGGATATAATTGCCCACTCTCACAAGTTTGGTATTTCTACTCTCGTCAGTGCTCTGGCTTCGGCCTTTGGGGTTTTTTAGGAAACGATTCAGAGATTTTATATCCTGCTAACACTGCGCCCCAGCATATAATTGTTTTGGCCTTTTACTATTCCTCAGTCATTATAGTTGGAGCATCTAACGAAACTCGGTTTTTATAATGTGTCTATTGTCGGATGTCTTGTTAAACTGCGTCCATGATCAGTTCATTTACCATATTTTAAATTGTTCCGTTTCATTCTAATGGCTATTGACTCTAACTCTTCCATCTAAATTCTTTGTGCACTAACAAGATTCACTCTGTGATTAAATAGGGGAATAATGACAGCGTTCAGGGCGAACATAGGTAAGGCTGATTCTCTGAGCTATTTTAACATTTTACTTTACCGTATATCCAAGAAATCTCAATACTCTGCACCTCAGCTAATATACAATGTGGAATCGTATATTCGGCCCTTTTGAACTGCATTCTGTCTCGTAATAACTCTTGTTAAAACCGTGAAGGTCTCCACGCTATGGCGAAATGATTATGGTTAAAACCGTTGATTACGCATCGTGTTAACGTTCTACTTGTCACCTCTGTTCGTGTTGAATTATCTTGGACAGATCTCCACTGGGCCGTGATGTATCGGGGTCTCTACAATCCAATGGATTCGTTGAATATGGATTGAGTACATAGTCTTTTAAATTATCCGCCACGCATTATTAAAGTTTGACCATACTTTCATTCCATTAGCGATAATGATCACATATATATTTCATTGATTCGCTTTGATATCCACTTTTTTGTAAATATAGGTTCATATATGTATGTTTCATAGGTAGGTTCCCTTTTTAATACACCTCGTTGAAATATATGATTGTTGGTTATATCGCGCTGGTGACATATAAAATTCAGGTATATATATATATGGCCCATTTGGGTCGAGACTAACAAGTAAGGCTCGATGCTTGTTAGTAACCCTATATACTTTTGGTCTTAAATGTATATATATATATATGTATTTGATAGTTCAATTGATGATATACCTTGAGCATAGATTATCTCCATTGCCCTAATGTTTGTTTCAAGGGTTAGAGATGAAGTTAAAGTACAAAATACTTTATAATTGCTATGAGAACTATAACCCTTCAATAGTGAAATTTTACTTTGTGGTTTAATAAGAGTCAAACTACATATTCCAGAATACTTGTTAGTAAATTCTATTTTTCTTTTAAGATATACCTATATGTATTCAATGGTGCTTGACTAGAGAACCTTAATTATAAGTCAAGTATTTTGCTATGTTACAGGTTTTTCAAGGAGTAAGAATACATTTAGAGATGCAATCTATACCCTTATAAATGTTATAATTCTCATATAGAGTAGAATTACTCTTTTTCTAGCACCATTTTGAAGGTCATATTCTAATATCTTGCTTTCTTCCTTTCTGCTATGTACCATGTATACATCAGTACTGCTATAATAATTTCCTAGCATACATAAGAGCATAAAATATCCCATTTGTATCCACAGGAAACAAAATAATATTTAATTATCTATGGGAACTAAGTAACTTCAGATTTAAACCAACCTTGGTTTAGAGTTTCTGGGGTTTCTACTACATGGATTTCTGGTCTACAACAAAACAAAATCTGGAAGGTGAATGCCTGAGGATAGATTCTGTTAAATGTAGTACCAAAATTTCTCTTTTTAATAAAAATTCGTTTTTATATGTAGCCAATTCATACTGTCATAAGACAAAATAACAAGAATCACAGAACATACCAAAATCTGCAAAATGACCAACCTCCCAACCTTAGAGTCCTCTTTGTCTCCCAGGACTCACCCCCGAGCAGAGATCACCTCCTAGAACAGATCAACCTCTGATCTGCCTAGGAGAAGCTTATTTAAGATCATATTTCCCCAAAGCATGTTTCTAATTCTGCGTCCAGAATAGCAGGATGCTTTCTTTCCTGTTTAGCCTAGGCTTCCCATTTTGGGACTCTTTAAAGCTGCTTTAAGCTTTTCCTCAGCTTTTCCAGCTTTTTCTCACCTCTTCCCAACTACTCCTCTTCATTGGGAAAATTTAGATTCCTCCTCAAATCTAAATTAATTTCTTTCAAGGATTTTTGAAAGATTTTTGGGGATTTGTTGCCTTATCCATCCTCATGGATTTGGCAAGTGATCTCTAATTCTCATCTTGGTCAAAATGCACAATCATTTTATTTATTTCATCAAATAAGATATGCAATTACATTCACACCATACTTATCCCTTGGGGTCCACCCCCTTAGGATTTAAGTTCAAATGTCTAACTTTAAAAATTCAACACACAAATTGGGGGTGTTACAGTTGAGTACATATCATATCATGCATGTCCAAATTATTGTATTCTATATAGAGGAGAATATGAAGACAAAGGGATGTGTCTGAAATGTGGGCATGACAGGTATGATAAATAAAAAAATAAGGGTAAATCGCGTACTGGTCCTCCTTTTAAGATATTGAGGCGCATGCCTATAATCCCAAGGATTCAAAGGCTCTTTCGTTGCAAAGAATTAGCTATGTTGCAGGGATGGCATGCCTCACACACAGGTGAGTTGGGAGTTATGTAAATCCCAACTTATTTAATAGCCATGAAGCATATAGAGGATACATGGCCCGAAAAATTCAAGGATGAAGTACGAAGTCTATGACTCAGCATAGCCATGGATGGCGTCAACCCATATTCCCTCCAGAACGCCAACTATTCTGTTTGTCCTATAGTAGTGATAAATAACAATATCCCCCCATGGTTTTCTGTGAATAATGAAATTATTATGTTGGCTCTCATAGTCCCTGGTAGAAGACAAGTGAAGAATATGGATGTCTATTTACAACCACTAGTAGATGAATTGAAGTAATTATGGGATGGGATAAATGTATACGATATATCAAGGCCCATCACAGTAGAGAGGAGTTCTACGTTGTATGGCATATGTGCTTACACAACACATGATTATCCAGGATTATGAATTTGTTCTAGTAAATTACATGTTTAATTTATTGATTTGTTTATATACATAACAATTTATTTCACATTTTTATTTATTTAATTCATTGTAATTGTTCTGATCTTCATGATATTATTTAATGTGCCATGCATATTAATTGTATAAAATAATCTCGCAGGTCTTGTAACAAAAGGGTATTTTGGATGTAAATGTTGCAGACCTTCTCTTACAGCTAGATGGTCTAATGACCTACGAAAGCCAGTGTATGAATGCTCCAGGGTATTCCTCCCAGAAGAACACCCTTACAGAAGAGCAACATCCACTTTCAATGGTAAATGTGAGATAACCCAAAGGCCTCCAATAATGACACCAGCTGTATGGCTTAGAGCATATGAGAGAGATAAGGATAAAGAGTTCATAGAAATGTTCGATTCAAATGGGGAGCCTATGTTCGATGATCTAGAATTCTTCAACACCTATGTTGAGAAATTGCGCATTGGGATGAAAAGGAAATCTATCTTTTATAACCTCCCATATTGGGAGCACCTTAATATTACCCACATATTAGATCCCATGCATATATTTAAAAATGTTTCATCTTCTTTATGGAGGCACATATCATCGAAAAAAAGTGACATATTTTCTATTAAGAAAGATCTTATTACTTCAAAAACTAAAAAGAAACATTGGCCAAGACGATTAGAAAGTACGGGATGAAAGGCAGGCACTAGTCCCTATAATTCATGGTTTTTCAAAGAAGGTGATGTCCCATGGATTTAAAAAAAAGATGATATTTATTTGGAAAAGGAAGTTATAATGGGTGTGAGGGTGCCAACTTCATACTGGTCTTCACTATGATGCTGCTTCACCGTGGATGACCATTTTTCGGGGTTGAAATCGCATGACCATTTGAATCTTCTAAGAGTACGTATAATTTCAAAATCATGATTTTATTATTTTTTATATTAATAAATTTTATCCCATGTGTGGATCATAAAACATAACTAATTTTGTATATTATTGCACGTGTTTATAACTTTGCAGTGTCATTATCCTTTTTTTGTGCATGGATATGTGAAACATGAATTCCCTCAAGACCTAGGACATGCCATATCTAAATTATCTACATTTGTACATTGGATCACGTCAAAGGAGTTTCAGTGGCTAGCATTCCATGACGACGTCAAGAGATAGTTGAGATTGTTTGTATGTTTGAGAAGGAACTGCCGGCGAGTTTCATGGAATTACAGGCTCATCTTCTAATCCACCTAATAGATGAGGTTGAATTAGTTGGGGTGGTTTGTTGTCATTGTATGTTCTTCTTAGAGAGTTACATGAAGAAATTTAAAGGTTTTGTTCGACAAAGGGAAAAACCCGAGGGGCCTATGGCAGAGGGGTACATATCATATGAGTCTTTCTATTATGTCAGTGAGTACATCAAGAAAATTGAAAATAGACTAGGTGTGGTGATTTGGGACGATGAAAGGGATGAAGACAAAAGAGAAGGGGAGTTGCTCCAAATGAGTGGAAAAAAGCACTTGATAAAGAGTAAGCGATTTATAATTTTTCAAATTTACACAAAGTAGAAATTTATATTGAACTTTGATATAGTGTATATTTTGATCTCTAAGTAGTATATAATGTTAATTTGATTTCATCAACGAATGTAGAAATTGAAGCAGTCAATAAATTCGTTCTTTACAATTATGAAGCGACACAACCGTGGGTCGCATTGTACAAACAAAAGAGGATGAAATGGGATAGTGACAGGAAATAATTCAGACGGTTGAATGGTAGAAGTGTGCCTTAAAACAATCATTTCAAAGAAAATAAGCCAAAAATATGCCCAAATAGTTGGGTTGCTGACCAAGTAAGAGAGAAATACGGTGCAACCAATCGTTACCCGCATGATGAAGAGGATGCGCTAAACGTAGGGATTGGGTGCAGCAACTCGATAATAATCTATTTAATTTATATGTAAATTTGAAACTTATAAGACATATATATTTCATATTTTAACTGTTGGGTTATTATAAGACACATGACACTATGATTTTTTAACTTTTTTTATAATAGGTGCATTTGTTCCCATCTATGTGGGCATATGGACACCATTTCTTCACAGAAAATGGCGATTCTCGAAAAATCACACAAGACTATGGAGTGGAAGTCGAGTTCGATCAATCTAGTCGATCTAGCCACCGTGATCAAAACCTAGTACGAGGGACGTTAGGTTACATCAGAAAGATACAAGAGATCATTGAAGTGGATTTATCTTCTTTCCAATGTGTTATTTTTAGGTGCAAGTGGTGGGACACCTTTGATCGGAATAATGTAAAGGAAGATCGTGATAGTAGGCTGATATGTATCAACTCTAGAAATATGTGGGATGAAGCTAATGAGCCCTATGTTTTACCCAAACGCTGCAACCAGGTGTTTTTTTACCCAGATGTGTTGGATAGGGATTGGTGGTTCATATTGAGACATGACCCTAGATCAAAACATATTTTTGAGAACAATAGTGTTATCATGCCATGCGAGCTGGAAGATAATGAGGGTGATAATGAGAACCGAGAGTGATATGGTACATGTGTTATTTCATCAATATTTATACTTTTTAAGATGGGTTTTTCGAAACATTATAATATGTATTTTGAATTAATTGGTAATTTGCATTGTGTTAATTTTAAAATCAATATTTCACTTGATAATTTGCAATTATGTTGATCTAAAAAACAATGGCGTACTGTATAAAATTATTATTTTTTGTATGTAAGATCATAATAAAATCATGATAATTCTAAAGTACATAAATTTATTTGCATTATTTTGTAAACTTTATTGTGTTACAATAATTCATATTTTCTAGATTTATTATTTTACAATTATTTAAAATTTTATAGATTTACAAATTTAAATTTTTTAATAAAATAATTTCACATTATTACAATCAAAATTTTCACATTAATACAATCAAAATTTTACAAATATTTTACATACAATTACAATTAAAATTACAATTAGAATTACAATTAGAATTAGAATTACAATTACAATTTTACAATTTCATATACAATCACAATTAAAATTACAATTACAATTTTAGAATTTTACATACAATTATAATTAAAATTACTATTTTACAATTACAATCAATTCATAGTAATACAATTAAAATTTTACAAATATTTTAAATAGAATTACAATTACAATTACAATTACAATTTTACAATTTCACCTACAATTAAAATTACAATTACAATTTTAGAATTTTGCATATATACAATTACAATTTTACAAATTTATTATTTATAATTACAATTACAATTTTACAAATTTACATATATATTACCATTTTACAATTTTACATACAATTACAATTTTAGAATTTTACATACAATTAGAATTGCAATTACACTTTTACAATTTTACACATATACAATTACAATTAAAATTACAATTACAATTAATACAAATACAATTACAATTTTAGAATTTTACATACAATTAGAATTACAAATATTACAATTTTATAATATCATGATCATTTAATATTAAACTAATTAATAAACATCATGTTCATGATAACCATCGTACAAACATCATATTTGAGTAAAAAACACATTCAATTTCGCTAACATCATCATGATCATGATCGTCTAACAAAACACAATTAACATTATATAACATCATCACAACACAAAAATAAAATATACATCCCATGTGAAATAACTGCTATCACATACACATCTATCTGCAAGCTACACATTAAATGAACATATCCAACATGACCTAACAATATACACATCATGATAATCACCAAGACGTAAATTAAGTACAACCACAACATGAACATAAAATACGTGGACCATATATATATATACTTGAATAATGTCAAAAATATACAACTATAATATAAATTTCATGGATCAGCTTATGGTACATCATCAATAGTAGTACTAGTGGAGGCCTGCTCAGTCAATGGTGCAGCCTCGACAAACTCAGATACATGTTGATCATCAAGTTACTGTTGATCTAGTAATAGTGCCTCATGATGATCAAGATCAACTGTCGATTTCTCATCGTGATGACTCGACATGGTCGATGGTCCAGCCTAATCATGATCATGAGTACTGCTGGATGCTGTAGGCTACTGACTAGACGTGGGCGATGGTCCGGCCTGCTCTCCATGATGATTGTTGCTCGATGCTAGTGGAGGCTGCTCATCTGGCGCGACACAATGTGAATGATCATCAGATGATGCGTCATTTCTCACAGATTTTCGATCACATGCTGCATCGCAAGCACGCCTATAACGTGTAACAATCCTCCTTAGTCGCGTAACTAAGGTCGTAGCTCCTACGACAATCCGCATCGATCTGTACATGTCATGTGACATGCCTATCCACATATGTAACAACCTACCATTGGCATGTATGTCTCTCATAGTAGTGGCCTAGATGCCCGCCTCAACAATCCATGTAGTGAGTTGGTCGCCCAACTCCATCCTGTATCTACTATCAATCCTATCGTGCCTAGAAAAAGGTGGTTCCAGCACACTAGCAGGAGCAGGTCTCTCTACACCGACCTCCTGATGATCCTCGGCATCTGGCATACCCTAATCATCATCAGGATCCAGATCTGGATCATGTGGTGGTGCTAGCATGTCCTCGCCATCAAAAGGCCCATTTTCTGCAAAATATATACAACAAAAATAATTAGACAATTTCATTACACAATTTAATAAAAACAAGTTAAATAACATGTTAGAATAAATTTAAATAAAGCAGTAATATTGCCTCTATCATCTGGTGACTCATCATCTGTGAAGAGGATGTTGGCACACCCTCGCCAATCCAAAACATCTTAAGAATAGGGGACCATAATGAAGGGATGCTCATCAACACTGGCTAGCAATTCCAACACATCATGTGATATCTTCATGGAAAACATAGTCTCGCTCCTCTTGGGAATCATTTGTCCCCACATGTGCATCCGTGCTTCGAACATCAGCCTACGAGGATTCTGAACAAAATTAGGCCTCTTCTCTAGAAACATCTCAAAAAATAAACAAAAAACCTCTAAAGAAAAAGGGAATTTGACCCTTCCTTGTACATGAGCATGACATCTATCTAAGGCTATACAAAACTACTACAAAAAATGGCAGACCACCTGATAAGTCATGGCTCCTGTACTAAAGAATCAACATAATATGTAAGCAAGCAACTAATGTGTTTCCCATCGCTGGTGTTTTGTGAAATGGTTGAAATAAGAAGTGAGAGGCACCTCACCTCCTGACTATCAAATGCACCAATACGTACCTGACCTCTAGAGAGTTGAAAATCTGAAGGAGACAATATATCTGCACTAATATATCTCTGGGAGTACACCAATTGACTCCCTGCTACATACCCAACTGGAACCTATGGGAATGAGGGAAAATCCACCCCTCTCCTCGATAGCCCTATAATCAAATATATGTCCTCCTTAGTGGGTGCGTACCACTAGTTATTACCAACTCGGAAAGCCTGTCAGTGGGAATTCCACCTACGGATAATATGTCTCAAAAACAAACCATGGCCCTTTAGGGAAGTGGCCTCCTCATAGAACTTTAGGAGGCCCACCTGCCTTAGGAGCCTCTGGGTAGCTGTTGCAATAGGGCAAGGGTACACATCTCTCTCCCTCTCTCATGCCTCCCACAGGCGAACCATGTTATACTAGTCTGCCTGTTGTTGTTTTTCTTCCCCCTATTTTCTCCATTCATGTATCTGAATTATTGACATATCAAATATTTTTTTTTATTAAATAAGAAATGTATTTAGGAATATACATATATAATTTTTTTGGAAAAAAAAAAGTTGCTGCGCCACAAAAAAAAGGTATGCACCGGTCCCGCTACGACCTTTTTTTGTCACGCACCAATGACGGTGCACCAGAAAATATTTAGCACACTAGCGGAGGTGCACCTAAATTTTTTTAGCACACCGTTGACTATGGTGGGTGTTGGGAGTGCGGTGCACTGACTAAACTCTATGACATGAGGCATATGGTTTGGTCATCACATTGACCTCCTCACATCATTACATAGTCAATGGTGTGGTATTTTACTAGGCCACACCATTGACCCTGTTGAAATGCAGAATGCAGTGTGCCGACAAAAATACCCTCCCCGTGGTGGATATTTAAGTCAATGGATCACATTGCCACTATTCCACATGGTCAACGGTGTGGCCGAGTAACGGACCCCACTGTAATATTTTTAAAATTTTAAAATAACATGATGCACCTTTCAGTACTACCCCAGAATCGGTGTAGATACCATTAGCACTGGTTGCAGTGCGACCTATAAATTTATAGGTAGTATCACGAATCCGTGCGAGTCCAATGGCTCGAGCACACCATGTGACAATTTTGTTTTTCTTTTAAATGGTTAATTTTAAGGTAATTTGAAATTCTAATCTTCTAAAAGGCTTAATTATGGAAAAAAAATAAAAATACTTGTACATTTGGCCATCGAGGACACATATTGGCTATAGAATTTGCAAAAGAAAATTTTCCCACCATTTTTCAAAATTCAAGCTGGAGATTGGTGGGCAATGCACAACAGTAGTGTGTGCAATGGGTGTAATGGGAGCACCGATGTCAAGGCAGCTCATAAAAGGATAAATTTCACTAGTGCTTGAGAGCTCCAGAGCATTGCAAAAAGTGAAAATGCAGTTTTTTGGTCGTAATTTTTTATTTATTTTTATTTAACCTTGTTATGGTGCACAGGGTTTTATAAGCGCATCGGTGTGGTTCCTTAAGACCACACCGAGTGGTTTCATTTTTGGCGTGAGGATTAGGATGCACTGGTGTGGAATCTTTGTAAAGCACCAGTGCACTACAATAATAATATTCATCAAGCGGGTTTGTATGGAGTACATGGTGTCTAGTGTGCCAATGTTTTGTGTCCACCGGTGCCTTCTCTTGTTTAATGCATTGGTGCGATTTAGGTTGATAAGTTCACCTAACGAAAAAAATCTGTAAAAACCTCCACCCGCCAACTTCCTCTAGTAACCTCTGGTAGAAACGGATGTCTGGGGTATTTTTATAAGGGGTTCCTAAAAAACATCCGCTAGAGGGTATTTTCCTTGAAGTGTTTCAAGAATAATCAGAAACATTAAATTACATAGCACATATCTCCAAAATTGCAGTGAACCAATGTTTGGAATTTTTACCTAAGGTATTTCTATATGTCTCTACTTGTTTTTGAAAATTCCATAGTCTAAAACATTCCAGAAAATAAGTTATAATGAAAATGTCAGATGGGTATTTTGGAAACTAATTCTAGGACTATTAAAAAACCCTAACTTCTATAATGAATATCTTAGAAAGTATAACAAGCCAATTCCTACAATTCTTACCACATGTATATGAATGTTTTACCTTCATATTTCCAAAACTATAGGGTCTGAAACATCCTACAAGAAATTTTATAGTGAAAATGTCAAGGTGACATGTTTACTCCACATATCACATTTTTCCTACACCTTTAAAACCCCAAGAGTATTCACTAGCTTCTCTTGTGCACCCCATATCACTTCTTTCTTGGATGATCTTATATGACACTCATTTATCATTTATTTATAGTGTTTCTATTTTCACTTATGGAACAAAATTATAAAACTATATTTATTGACCTGTACTTTCTAGCTGGGTCGACCTAACAAAATCTTTCATATATTATCATTTTGATGGAGTTAGAGGGAGTGCCATAAATTGTTTGAAAGGTGTGAAAATAATATTTGCAACCATATATCCTATGTTCCTGTTTGATTTAGTATTTAAAGTAAAATAGCCATCAAAATATAGGGTATCCAAACTGGGTATGCAAACAATATTTCCAACAACATTCATATTACAATGTTTATCTTGGGCATAAGTAGTCTCCCCATGTCTTTGACATTAATGAAAACAATATTCCAACCTTATTTACCTTCGCATCTCTAGTATTCTTGCACTGCATCCCACCATAATGTTGCATTACTTTGCAATCTAGTGACAAAATATTTCACTCTTTTATCTTCATAAACATTCTTATAGTAAAAATAAATTCCATAACATTGATCAAATTTATCAATTCTTCAACATTTAGATTACTTTTTACATAGGTACCACTCTCTTTGGTTTGGAACTTAATCTAGTAATCACCTTCAACATACATTCTTTAGTTAATTATTCACCTAGCTTCTAGTCTTCTTTATTAGGAGATTATTCCTTCTTCTTGACATTTCCTCTGTCATTCACTATTATTTGAGTAGTCTCTATGGCTTCTAACTTATTTTATATGTATCTCATCTCACCTAGAAAAAACATGCTCGCTATATGACTTCCTCAACCTATTCATACTCCTTATCCCATTTCTCTCTCATAATGAGAACTCCTGCTTTGATACCAAAATATGATGTGACCTTGATATTTTCTCACTTTTCATTGTCTCTCTCAAATCCTTGGTCAATTTATTTATCCTTATCATGTGCTCATAGTTCCTAAAAACCATTCCATATAATCACATAAACCAATTACTTTCATTGGAATTATCTGCATGCTCTATTATCAGACATATCAGAATGTTACCCAATAGAGATATTAGGAGCCAATGAAACTCAAAATCACCCCCCATACAATTTTTTCTTGGTATAGATAAAATTCCAAGGGATGATACTTCCTTTTAGATAACTAACATCACCATATTTTAGGTTTTGGAATATTGGGATTTTGGAACATAACCATACCCATGGAAAATATTTCAAAATTCTTGACATTAATTTGTCTCAGTAGACATACAATTTCACGTCCTAGTAGATATAAATATTTCTCTTAATTAAAGTATGTTCCCTAGGATATCAAGTATCATGTATTTCTCCAATGCAAAACTTTTCCCAAAGTTTCAATCCAGTTTGATATTGGACCTTGTAGTTGGAACCTTGAATTGTCTATTTTGGAAGATCAAGATACCAAGTGATCAAGAGTTCATATATTGGATGATTAAGATTTAGAGTTTCATGAGACTGGAAAAAATACATTTTTATTAAAATACCCAATATTATATTACCTCAATACTATCAAAATCATAAAGTAATAGACATATTCTAGTCAATCGATGTTTCAAGAATTCAGTGTTAGGTTTTATTTCTAATTAAAAAAAGAATTATAGTAGGTCCCGACTTGAGACAAGGAACTTCTTTCTAACCTTGTGACTCATTGGGAAAAATATTCATCTATTTAACAATCTCTTGTATATCACTACAATCTCTTGTATATCACTACTCTTCTAGCTAGCTTATTTCTTCAACCCAAAATTACAGAATCACACAAAAATACAAATGAAACAATTTATAGAAATATAAATATATAAAATATTACTAGTTATTACGGTTAGGAGAAATTTCAATTTTGCAACCTTACTAACTGCCCTTTAAAGAAATTATAGAGTATCCATAATCACTCCTCTACTACACACATTACACTATCATTCTCCCATCTATGTTATTCTCTCAAATTTCTATTATGCAATCATGCAAAATCTTATAAAAACTAAGTTATTTGACTTAATAGATATTTATTGAATCATCTAAGTTTAGAAATATCTTAACAAACATCCATCTCTTATTAATTTTCCTAAAATATCTACTAAAATATAATTATTTGTCTTATTGCATGGCAAGGAAGATATATTCATCATATTGAAACAATCCAAATCCTTATAGAACTATTACATCTGAGGATAATAATAAAATTACAACTATAAATGGCTATGAGGAATCCAAATCCCTCTCATAAATCCTAAGACCCTTTTGAGGTCAATTGTTGACTCAATTTGAAGAGATACTCTTGCATCAAATCTATTATAAAATAACAATGTGTTATCAAGATTTATTAATTATGAGTTCAAGAGTAATATTTGAAAATTAAATTCCAATAAGGAAGAAAACAACATTTCTCCCAATTACCAAAAATATATTTAGTTGACAAGTGTACCCCCACACACACAATAATTTTTTTATTATATTTTATAAAAAATAAAATAAAAACAATAACAATGTTAATATTTTAAATAATTTTTTATCATTTTTAATTTTTTTATTCAAATTTATATAATAGATAATTTTATATAATTATGGTGATCATGGAATTATTTTTTAATGTTATTCAAGCATAAACAAATTCTAAAGAATTATGTGAAATCTCTGATCTTCTTAAGGTTTTATATACTATAACAATCTTAGTAGATGTTAATCATCATCATCATCATCATCATCAATAAAATTATTAAAAAAATGAATATATATTAACTGCCACGAGATTTATTCTATGTGAAATATGACATAAAATATTTTGCATACAATTCGTGTGTATATATTTGATTGATTAATAATGACTACATAAATTTTATTATTTATTATTAAAAATGAAAATATGAGGTTTAACTTTTTTTATAAGTTGAACATTGCATTGATAATTCAAAAATTACATCATTTCTAAGATACCTTTTGTATTTAGCTTTCCACTTGCAAAATTAGACCAAAGACAACAAAGTGTTGATTCTAGAAAACCAAAATTGAATGGAAAAAACCATGACTTATTGAGAGAACTAAAATTTTTACTAGTGCTTCATAGATGAGGAAACCATCAATTTAATTTAGTTAAAAAAATGGTATTAAAATTATACCAGCTCAAAGAGGATTGTTTAAATAAAATTAGAATTACTTCAAATATGGGAAATATATTCTCTAGTGGAACTAACATAATTATCTAGAAATAAAACATCAAAAATTGTAATGAAAACCTATGCCTTAGGAGGATAGACAAGTGTCCAAGTTGATAGGACGCTCCTTGACCTTGCATTGCAGTGGAATGGGACAATCGAGGGGAAAAACCACATCAATTATGAACAATTTTCGTTCGACATCTAGTAGTATATTATTCAATTCATCAAACCTGTGCGTCAGATTGACCTAGATTTTGTGCCTATCCACCTGAACTTTAGCAAGGAGAAGCTTGACATGCCAATAGAGGACCACTTTATTAAGGTAATGATTCTAACATCCATGTGAATTAACTGTGTATTCCAGCCACCGAAAACCCCCACCGTGACCTATGAGTCTGATATTTCTTATCTTTCTTGGTGGATTTCCTCTTTAATGTCTTGAATTTTCTCTTGAATATGTGGCAGAGTATGTTTATAGTATATTCATGTTGACGATTTACTGTAAAAGTGAATCATGGAACCACCCATGATGCCCTGAAACCCACCTCCTCTATGATAGCTTGTTCATTGTCACATCATGGTTGCAGGAGGCACCAAAACACATGTTAAACTAAGTTGGTGGGGAGAAAATAAATGGATCAAAGGTTTGTAAAAGAACACAACAAGATTACCATACTAGGAGGGTGACACATCTGTGGTGGTCTGTGCAATCCCCTCTCCTTCGATAAAAACCACTAGAGATGGAGAGAAATCTAGTAGAGAGAAGTTAGTCAACAAATCTTAAGATGTAGAGCTTTGGCTAAAGGTCATGGCTAGTATTGGGAGCAACATAATGATGCAGTGGAGGAATAGTGACAAGGCAAGATGGTTTTTTTGTCCTTGTGATCAACACCCTCGAAATTTTTTCCCACACATGAATTTTAGAGGCTATTGAGGATATTTCAATATGTTTCTCTATGGTTACTCCATGATTGTTTGATGCTTTGTAAAGTGTCCTAGTCTTCTTCCTAGTCTTAAACTTTCAAGTCATTTGCACGCACATGCTCAGTCTTCGATGCTTTCGTGATAACACTTCCTTTATGAAAGCTTGAACATGCATAAAATCGTCTGTAAAGATAGTTCATGTGTGATTTTTAAATCATGTCGACACTTAGTGCACACTTTTATTGAGAGTACCCCTCATTTTTGTTGCGTTTTTACTTTTATTTTGGTGAGTTTTCTCAACTTTCGCCTTTTTCACACTTTCTCTTTCACAAGTGTTTCTTTCACATTTCTAGTTTTCGCTTTTACTTTTTTTCACTTTAATAAGTGTTTTGTTCATGTTATCTTCACTATGGCACGTTTCGCTTTCAAAGTCGTTGGAATTTCACAAGTGTCATCTTATGTTTTTCTCATGTTGCAGGTGTTTTATTGATGGTTTTCACTCCTGCATGTGGCACAAGTTTCTTTTATGGTTTTCATTGGAATATGTGATTGAAACATTCTTACAACTTAGTACACATTTTTCTCACATTCGTCACTCTTTTCATAACTTGTGTTCTAAGTGTTTTAATGTGTAGTTTCAACAATTGCACTTAGAAATAGGTTTCACTTTGTTTTTCTTTTAAGGTGTGACTATTGTTCATGAGTCCTATGCATTTATTTGGCTTATATTGATGGAATTTTCATGTGTGATCCATGTTTGATTAATTTTATGATGGATGTATTTCTCCTACTCTATTGGTCCCACATTTAGCCATGTTGAGAGATCTTCTTGGTCCTTCAACCCAGTGCAATTTATAAAGGCATTAACCCTCTTAATAGATGATAAGAAAAACTTATTCATGAGCCCCATTAACGTATATTTCCGATCATACTTGTGCACTAATAATTTTCTAAGGTATCCTCCCTCTCATAGTGCATTATTAATTCCAAAGGATAAGTCACCTAGCCTTGTGCTACATCCATCAGTGAAAATAACATTCTCGATGAACAAGTAGCCACTGTTGGAGTGAACTGCGCCCTCCCAAGATGAAGTAGACTTAAAAACAATGAATTTCCCTTTAAAAAAATGAAGCACACCTCAAAAAAACAAGCACACTTCAAAATATCAATGAAGAGAAGCAATTCAAAACACCAAGGATCCTTTGAGCGCAATTAGAAACAATGTATCAGAATTCAGAAAAACAAAGGATACTTTGTCTCATAAAAATCTCATGGCACATTCATGAAGGTTAAATCCTCTGGGCACATGGAGCACTCTTGAAGCATGAAACCTTCGAGTGCATGTTGTACTCCTGAATCTTGAAACTTTTGAGCACAGGTGCACTCATGAAGCATACAGTTGTCCCTTAGGGTGAATAGCACACTCATGAAGAGCGAAGCCTTAAGGCACATGTCACATTTTTGAAACACAAAGCCTTCTTTTTTCACTTTGTGAACATGCCACACTCTTGAAGCCTGAAGCCTCTGAGTGCATGGTGAACTCTTGAAACATGAAGCCTTCATCCTTCTATGAAAGATCCCATGGTGAAATCATGAATCCTGAAGCCTTCATTTGAGCACACTCCTTCAACTCAAAGACTCTTGCACCCTCCTAGTTCCTCTTGAGTGCATAAGCACACTATGAAGGCTCAAATCCTAACCCCTTCGTATCTCCAGTGGGAGCCCTTGTGCCCTCCTTTGGTATTTAATCACATGAGTGCGCCCTAACCCAATGGATTTTTTCCCAATTCCCTCCTTGTTACTATTGATAGTATGAGCGCACTTGGAAGGCTTGAAGCCTAACCCCTTTGTCCCTTTTTAGTGTGCCCTTGCACCCTCCTTAGATTCCTTGAGCGCATGAGCGCATCTTGAACCAACGAATGATTCCCTTTCATGATTCAGACTTAAGCCTAATACCCTTGACTTTACTTTCTCTTGCTTGAGAACACAAGAACACCTTGAAGGTGTTTTGTGAGCCTTGATGATTTTTATTGCACCCTGATGATTGAGGCTTCTTATTTTAACCCTCTCGCAAACCTATCATGAGGTGATCATTCCATGAGCTAGATAATGATAGAACATATGTTCTTAAGACAATTTTTTTTTTTTGTCATGGATGATTTTCATTGGAAGAAGTACCTTCCTTGCATGAAAAGGTGATGGTTAAGAGCATATAGGAAGGAGAAAGCTTAGAGAAACACCCATGGAGAATAATAAAAAAATAAATCTATCATGGAGACATGAATTATATCATGGACAGAGACAAAAGGAACACATTGCATGATGACTCAGGATATTTTGATATTGATAAAAGACCCTTTTGAGGATGAAGGAGAAGAAAAAAGTGGATCCTTCATGAATATGAAGAATATATAAGATCTATCATAAAAAATGCAATATGAAGCAACAAGGAAGACAACTTAGCATTTCCACCTAATCATGAAGTCCATGTCATTATTGTCAAGTTGTAATTTGAAAAAATCTCATCATATGTTAAATCGCTATATTACCAGTGTATTCCCTTATTGTTGTTAGTGTAGTCGCCTTATTGTTATTTTTATACCCCTGTAGTCCCCATATTGTTATTATTGTGCCCCATAAAAGCCCACTATTGTTATTTTTGTGTCCTTCAATTATTATTGTTAGGTTGAATAGGATTATATTGTGACCCCATGGACTCCTAGATATAGAAAGGAGGTTCTGTCATTTGTATCATCCAAGAATTTTTCATTTATGTAATGTAAATGAGGTTTCCCCCTCAAAGTGGTTGATTTATAAGGTGTTGATATCTCTTTTATTCTATTTTTAGAGTTGTTTTCATAACATTTGGTATCATAGCTTTAGATTCTAGGTTTTCGCTACTTCAAACAGGTCATCGTGGAATTTTTTCTATAACTATATTTATACAAAGGTTCATAAGCTAAAAAAAAACTCATTTGCAAAGAAATCCTAATAAACATCGTGCACAAATTTCAGATCTTGGTTCGCAATATTTTCAGAGATATGATATGTGGAATTTAGGGTTTTTGCAAGACCCCAAATTTCATCTCAAATAGGTGACCTTGGAAAATTGTCATAACTCTCTCTCTGAGCATCGGATTGGAGTTCTGTAAATAAAAGCTGAAATTAAACGAACTTTAGTTTACCTTGTATCTATTTTAGAGCCGAAGTAGGAAACATTGACATGTGGCATGCCGTACAAGTTCGATCTACTGAGCTAGTACATAATTAGGTCATTGTGGGGTATTATGCATAGCTTTTTATTGAGGAATCCAAATAAGGTCAAACCTGTGGCATTGGAAAGAAGATTCATAGTGATACTACAATACTGAAGGTAAAATCTCAGGGATGAAAAATTACATAGATACATTAGTTTCAATATAGAGCTCCTCAAATGCAAGAAAAAGGTGTATATATATATTTTTAAATTGCATAAGCCTTGTTTGAAAAATCAGTTTGAAGTGATTCCGAGTGCATTTTGAAGCATATATTGAGTTCTAAAATGCCTCCTAAAAATAATTCAACACCCATTCAGTCCTCAGAAGTCTATAATATGTCTCATGATGAGGAAGGATTGCAATATGATATATCAAAATTACAGTACCAAGTGCAACGAATTTTGATATCACAAAGAGAAACCAAAGATGACATAGATGGTTTAAATGCAGAAATTCATGCGAAGGGGGGTGGTTTGAAGGATGAAATGAAAGATAATATGGATTAAATAGCATTGGAAGATCACATCGAATATCAACAACAAGTTCTCCAACTCTTAAAGGATAACCTAACTTTGGTGCAGAATCAAATGAAACAACAGGCAGATCAACATTGCAACGAAAAAAGTTTTGATGTAGGTGACTGGGTATTTTTACAGCTACAAACATACAAACCAATGTCCCTCAAACAAGCTAAGAGTTATAATAAATTATCTCCAAATTACTATGGTCCTTACAAGGTGCTGCAAAATATTGGTACTATGGAATACAAATTGGAGATGTTTGCATCTTCCCGAGTGCACCGAGTTGTCCATGTTTCATGATTAAAGAAGGTTATAGGTGACAAAATCCAATTTTAAACAATATTTCTAGAACTTGACGAGGAAGGAAAAATCATATTGGAACCTCAAGCATTCAGGGAAAAAATAACTCAACAACTACAAAATCTCTCAATTTTAGAGTATCTCAGCAAGTGGAAGAACTTACCCGCTGAAGATTCCAAATGGAAAGATGATAATTTTATACAGAAGCATCCGTAAATAATCAAGCACTGAGGACAACACTCTTTTTAAGGAGAGGGGCATGTTAGGTTCCTATATTACTAGTGTAGTCCCTTATTCTTGTTAGTGTAGCCCCCTTATTGTTATTGTTGTAACTGTGTAGTCCCCATATTGTTACTATTGTGCCCCATAAAACCCCACTATTGTTATTATTGTTCCCTTAAATTATTATTGTTAGGCTGAATAGGATTATATTGTGACCCCATGGACTCCTATATATAGAAATTAGGTTTTTTCATTTTTATCATCCAAGAATTTTTCATTTATGTAATGTAAATGAGGTTTCCCCCTTGAAGTGGTTGATTTATAAGGCGTTGATGTCTCTTTTCTTCTATTTTTGGAGTTGGTTTCAAACATGATAAGGGTAAATATGTGTCCATTTTTCATGCAACATCATCATGTCGAATGCAATGATTTATTCTCAAGGAAAGGACAAAATGGAATGTGTGGAAATCAAAGAGTCATATGTGGGATATGAAAAGTCTCTTAGTCATATATGGAAAAAATGTCTTTAGGAGAATTACAAAAGTATTAAGAAGTTCAAGAGTTGTTTAGAATTACAAAGGACACATTAGAAGTCCAAGATCCATGAGGGTGATTGAATATTAATGGGGATATGAAAGGTCATTCCCCTTATTATAAAATAAATCTCATAACTCAAGAAAAATGTTTTTGAAGGCTTAAGATTTGGAGAGCTATTCTTGGCTTCTCTACTTGGAATATGAGAGAAATATATTATTTGGAGAAACATGAAGTGACTTAATTTTCCACTATTGGAATTAGTGTCTCATCATTATAACTGTGTACTTGGATATTTCACCTACTTGAAATTCAATGAGCCAACACATTTCAATGCATGTATTGAAAATGTTTTAGGACTATTCTTTGTATGTTTATGATATATGTTGTTGGACATAGTACCCCTCAATTGTATATTTTGAGAAAGACTTCGCAGATCAAGGAGTGGAGTGTGAAACATGGAGATATATTAGAGTCTTAGGGGCTTTGGGGTGGGTCAAGGCCCCTTATTTTGTATACATTGATCTCCGCCATGGTTTTTGTACCAATGTATTGTAAATGTAAATACTATATAAATATTATATGATAGTCTTGAAGATATTATACTTGATAGATAGATCATAGAATGCACTTGTATGTAAGGTTATTTTGAGTCTTAATGCTATGGTTTGGGTTAGAGAAAAGGTTGTGGCAGCTAAGTGCGTGGAGACCTTAGGAAGTCTACAACTAAGTGCATAGACCCTTGTAGCTGAGTGTGTAGGGTGGAACTGATTGTATTGGGAAGACATGAGCATTAATGAAATAATTTTCAAGAAATATATGTGTTATGAGTTTCTGTGTTTTCTTTACTTGTATTTTATGTTATCTGTGCTAAATAAGGGTTCTAATCTATAATTGCATCACGAAGTCCTATTTATGGTTATTTATGTTTTTTTATGCTTGTTAGAGTAAGATCACACAATATGTATGTTAGTTAAATAGAAGTGTTGAACTACGACTCCAAAATTAAGCTGTCTACTCTGCAAAGATCTTTCAAGTATTGAAAGGAATATAATCCCTAATTCCACACTCCATTTTCCCTCTCAATGCAAAAACATTGTTATAGCATCCCCCTATATTTCCTCAGGTGAGACTTCAATCTCCACAATAGATCATTGCCGAAAGGGGTCGGTAATATTTGGTTTTGTTGGTTCACGTAGCCATATATGAACCTGGGTCTAGTCCCCATAAATACAACAAAGGGTTCCACTTACGGGACCCAGATCTGACTAAGGGATATGTGGATGTGACATTCATATAATAAAGAGATTAAAGATGGGGTAGATCGAAAAGAACATGAATTTTCTACGCAATAAAATAGAAATCTGTGCCTATCTACTGAATAGTCATTGCAGAAGTATACCTTTACAAATTAGCATAATATATTTTTCTCATCATTTTCTAGCGAGTTGTACGAGTGGTTATAAAGATTACCTTAGAAAAAGACCTATTTCAAGAATGACAACCCTACTACATGGACTCCAGAGTTGATCAAGAAACTAATGAAAAATTATAACAATATTGCAAGGGATGTTGATTATTGGATTGATAATATCCTAGGAGGTTTTATCACTGAATTCACAAAGGATACATCTATATCCTATAGTGAAGCAGAGCGCAAATTTTTCTAATGCCCACGAGGTAAGTACTTAAAGTCACTGAAGTTATAGATTAAGATGTTATTGTATGAAATGGGTGTACTACGGATGAAATCAAATTAATGTTCGAAGGAAGAGAGATTGGTACCACACGACGAGGAAAAAGGTTTAGGACAGATATAAATAATTACGTTAAACCTTAATATAGTCCACTGTTTGGGTTTGAGAGCGAAGAAAGAGAAATCAGCCCTGCTACCCCTAGAAGTGTGTCGCTAAGATCTATAAATAATTAGAGCACTGCAGGGCTTCCCCAACCTTACACCCCCATCAAAACCCATCCCCATATTTTTCCTCCACCTGCCCTGTTTACCATGAATCAAGCACCGAGATTCCTGTTTTCAAGGGATCTGATGATCCCGTGCAATTTTGATTTGTTGCAGAAGCGATATGGAGATCGTAAAACATCACTAATGCAAATATGAAGAAAGCACAGTTGGTCATAGCATTGCAGGACAGAGCATTGTCCTGGTATATGAAATACACCTCGAAAAACTCGAATGCCACGTTGGCCCAAATAAAGGATGTGTTGAATGTTGGATTTTAAAAAACAAAAGACACAATCCCAGTGTATTAAAAAGATCAAAGAGATTAAGAAACTAGTCACTAAAAATATGTGGAAGGTAGTTCAAATATTTAAGACACTGTTAAGCCAAATCAGCTTCGAGATCCCTGATGAGAAACATAAGGAATGGTTTATTTCTGTGCTGCTGCCTCATCTAATATTTCCATTATTACAAAAAAAGGTTGCAACCCAAGTTGAAGTGGTGGAGATTGTGATAAAACTATAAGCTTCACTGGTAGATGATACCAGTATCTTGGTTTAGTAGTTCCAAAGCTAGTTGGCAAGCTGGCATATGGAGCTCCATGATTTGAAGAAAGGAAAGGAGGTTCAACCTGATATGCAGTCAGAAATTTGGTGCATCAAGTAAAAAGTGGAGGGTCACTATAAGGATCAATGCCTTGTTTATCGATATTATTTGGGCGCTGGGATGCTGAGTCCATTAAAGCCTGGACAAAGTACTGGACCAAGTGTGGAACCAAATGTTTGTTGTATATTATGTGAAGTTGGAGGCTAAAATTACACAGACTACTATGATTTTTTTTGTAGAAGCACATCCGATCGTCAAAGGAATTGTTCTGTAATTACTGCAGTTCGGTGGGACATGATGGCAAGCACTTTTGAAGCTATTATCTAATGATGTAAAGTCCTGAAGCATACCGAGTGCAAGACAAAGGTCATGAAGATCTAGGATTGAAAACAACGCGCAAAGGTTTCCAAGGTCGAGGGTGTGGCCTTGGAGGAGGTGTTGGACAAGGTTGCAGACAAATCATATGTTATAATTATGGTCACCTTGGACATTTCACCAAGGATTGTCAGAATTCCATTGTTGTATCTTGTAGGTATTGTCACGCATTTGATCAGGAAATAGAGGATTTTCCTACATTATTGGCTTGAATTTAAGAAAATCACAATGAAAAACCAAACCCAAACATACAAATGATGAGGGTTGAGCCATGCAAGGAAGATCGAAGTGTCAACATAGTGACACGAAACGGTGTAAATATCTGGGAATACTGCATGGAAGGAAAGTGACCTATGGAGGATACTTGGGTCCTAAAGGCTGAAGAAACGAATGTTGGGTTCAACGTACAACGCGAAAGAGAGAATTTAATGGAAATAAAGAAGAATTTTATGGATTATGGATCTTCAATTGATAGGAAGTAAAGAAGAATTTTATGTATTATGGAGCTTTTGAAAATCAAAGATGCAATTACAAATAGTTCCACAGAAGACCAAGCCCAAGGATATTACTGAAATGAAGGAAGTTGATCCATCCATTATAAAGTCTTTGTTGTAGACATGTATGAAGTTTCTAAGGGATCATAAAGTTGTGGAGGGATTACAGGAGCTGATATACAACTGTGTTAGAAAATAAGAGCCAAAAATTGAACAACATGCAATAAACAAGATCTATAAAAATAATAAAATAAAAAGCAGAGAAATGTGGCTAACTATGCAGATTGGGGATGATGAAATGGACCAAGTAATCCTTAACCTTGGATCAAGTGCCAATGCCTTGCCAAAAAAGACATGAGAGAGGATGTGGAGACCAAATTTGAAATCATCATCGATTCAGCTTAGAATGGAAAATCAACAGAAAATCATTCCAATGGGTCAATTGCATGGAATCAACATAGATATTGATGGAGAAAATATGTTTTCCAACTTTGAATTTATTGAGATTTTTGATGATATCAATTAGTATCCCATGTTGGTTGTATTTTATTTGGATTATGACATGGATGCTATATTCAATTTGAAAAATAGACAGATGGTGTTTGAAAAGAATGGTATCTAAACAAAGTTGCACCTTGGAACCATAGATTGGTATGAGATGATGGGAGGTTTCTTATTGGCCTATAACTTTTCCCATGGATGGTATTTTATTAAAGATGCTCTCCAGGAAGTCCAAATGGGAATATTCTGAATTACTGTTGAACCAAGGTATGCAAAACAACCTAATTGGGCTATGCACTTGAAATAAGCATGAGAATGTTACAATATGACTACGGAAGAAGGTGAGGAGGATCCGTGTTAAGTTAATATTCCTGATTCAGAAGGGTAGAACAAGGTTACAGGTCCTTAAGTAGAGATGCCAGACATAGCACAACCTATCAAGACTCAGCGAGTCAATATAGACTCAGAAGTGGAGCCCAAGTTAATGAATATTGGGGACTATTGGGACGATGACTTGGTGAGAAATGTCACCGAATTGTTGGATGCATACTAGGATCTATTCCCGATTAATTTATCTCAGATGAAAGGCATTATAGGAGATTTTGGAGTTATTCACATCACTTTGAAGCCTGATGCGAAGCCAATCAAGCAACGCCCATATCGCCTGAACCTAAAATATAAATAAAAAGTGTGGGAGGAACTCAACAAAATGCTCGATGCTAGTATTATTGAACCAGAGGAAGAATTCAAATGGGTTAGGCCTATGCTAGTCCAAGAAAAGGAAACCAAGGGAGAAATAAGGTTTGTGTCAATATTAGGAAGCTGAACAATGCATGTGTTCATGATCTATTTTCGACACCATTCACTGACAAAGTTATGGAGAATGTGGGAGGGAAAGAAGCCTACTCCTTTACATATGGGTTATCAGGATACCATCAAATCAGGATCACGCCGAAATATAGAAGCAAAAAAAATTTCACTATTGAATGGGGATCATTTCATTACATAGTTATGCAGTTTGGCTTGAATAACGCTCCAACACTATTTTCTAGAATCTTCGTCGAAACATTTAAAGAATATATCCACAAGTTTTTGGAGGTGGATTTTGATGACTGGACAGTCTTCAGACTGTTAAAAAAACATGTTTCTAGTTTTCACATGATGTTGGATACCTGAAAAAAATACCAAATACCCTTGAGCCTGAACAAGTGTATTTTAAGTGTGCCATATGGTATATTATTGGGGCATATTTTATAGAAGTAGGGGCTGATGGTTGAGCCCGCGAAGATCACTGTGATTACTAATTTGGAGCCACCGATCAATGTGAAGCAGTTACGCATGAATCTTGGGCATACATGCTATTATAGGAAGTTTATAGATTCCTAAGTGCATATCACTGCATTGATGGAAAAGCTATTGAAGAAAGATATCAAGTTCAAGTTGGATGATGATTGTCAGAAGAGACTTGATGTGCTAAAAGAAAAGGTGGCCACTACACCTAGTCTAGTATTTCTATACTAGAAGAATGAGTTTCATGTATATGTAGATGTGTCTTACATAGCTTTGGGAGTTTTCTTAGTGCAGCTATGAGAAGCAAATCTAGATCACCATGTTTCTTTTGCAAGGAGGAAGCTGTCCAAGGCTGAGCGAAACTACTCCACCATAGAGAACGAGGGTCTTGCAATGGTATATGTGCTACAAAAATTCAGAAATTATCTATTAGGTGCACACTTCGAAATATTTACAAATCACTTTGCTTTGAAATACTTGGCTAACAAAACTATGTTTGGGGCGGTATATTTTCCGATGGATATTTTTGTTCCAAGGGTATCATTTCAAAGTAATTTTGAAACCTGAACATTTGAATATCGGACTTGACCACTTATCTAGGATCAAGATAGCAGAAGAGGCGATGAATATTGAGGAAGGATTACCTGATGCACATTTGTTCACTATTTGGGTTGCAGATGCAAATTTTATTGATATCATTCAATTTTTACTATGGGAGTGGTCCCTGTGGAATATAGTATGCATTAGAAGAAAGAGATGGTCGTATAAGCAACATATTTTACTCTAATCATAGGACATCTATACAAGATGGGGGGTGACAATATTTTGGGAAGATATGTTCCTAAGCATGAAAGATACAATATTTTTGTTGAAGCACATGGCAGAGTTGCCAAAGGTCAGTACACAGGGAAGGCCATTGCGCATAATATTCTACGATTTTGACTTTGGTGGCCTATGTTGCATAGGGATTTGAAGGAATATTCTAGCACTTGTGATCTTTGTCAAAGGACTGGTAGACCTTCGCGAAGGGATGAAATGGCACTGTACCCTCAATTTACTTTGCAGGAATTTGATAAATGGGTGATTAACTTCATGGAACTGACTGATCCACCTTAGAAGAAAATATATGTCTCGTACATTATTACTCTGAAAAATTACTTCACTAGATGGGCTGAGGTAGAATCGGTGAAGAATTGTAGTGTAGACACAATGACGAAGTTCATTTTTTAACATATTTTGTCATAGTTTGGTTGTCCGAGGATCCTGATGAGTGACAAGGGAAAGCGTTTCTTGAACAACACTATAAGCATTGACTGCAGAGTTCCAAATGCATCAGCAAATGAGTACGCCATATCACCCTCAAGTGAATGGAATGGTGGAAGCCTTTAAATTTTTTTTTGATAATTCTCTGAAAAAGGTGTGAAACTTAAATGAGGATGACTAGGATCCGTGCATTCACACAATTTTATGGGCCTACGGGACTACTTGTAAGAAGTTGATGGGTTAGAATTCATTCATATTAGTGTATGGACAAGAAGCTGTGATGCCAATGGAGTACATGGTGCCTAGTCTCTGCATCGCAACAGTTATAGATATGACGAACAAAAATATTATGGAGCAGATATTGGAGCAACTGCTCGCACTGGAGGAACATAGGTTCATCGTTTGGTTTCACCAACAGGTGTAGAAGGAGAGGAAAATTCCTCACATGACATGCATATTAAGAAAAATATGTTCAAATATGGGCACTTAGTTATTTTATATGACAAGAATTTTGTGAAGTTCTCGGGTAATCTAAAAATGCAATGGTTAGGCCCTTACATTTTCAGGTATGTTTCAAAAGGGGGTGCAGTTTAGCTCGAAAAGATGAATGGAGAATTGTTCCCTGGACGTATCATTTACAAAGTATTGAATTTGTACTGGGATGACTTCATCCCTAAAGGTTTACAATGACTATATGGCCGATGAATAGTCTTAATGCTCCACGTATTTGAAAGAGAGCATGGGACTATAAATGATTATGCTGAAGGGTGCCTTCTTCGTAGACAGAGAACTACATATTATGTGTGAATATGGTGAGTATGGAGGAAAATACACTAAGGGGCGCAAGAATGCACTAAATGGATGAGTGTGATGAAGTTATTCCAAAAAGTAATTGTTGGAACATGAACAATTGATTTGACAAGGAAGTTTTCCACTAGAATGAGTAGGAGGGATGTATTTAATGAGCATATCTGGGTGAATCTTCCGCCAAATCTGAATTTATGCAGCACATATGAAGGAGATCATGGAGTTTGAATTTGAATTTTGCTATAAATTAGGCATCCTACTCCACATTCGAATGCTTTGCACTCTAAATATTATAATTGAGATTTTGTGCCTGCATGAGCGCTAAGCGATCCTCTACATGTCAAAATAGAACTTTGAAGTGTTCAAAGAGGAATTGATCAGAGTAGGAGGAAATAAAAAAAATGCTCGTTGCTGGAATTATTGAATCAACAAAAGTGTCTGAATGGGTTAGCCCTATTGTTGTCAATCAAAAGAAAACCAAGGGAGAAATATAGATTTCTGTCGATATTTGAAAGTTGAACAATGCATGTGTTCATGATTTGTTTCTAACACCATTCACTAATGAAGTTTTGGAGAATGTGGGAGGGCAGGAAGCCTACTCCTTTACAAATGGGTTCTCAGGAGAAGGTGGTCTACATCACCTTGTTTCTTTTGCAAGTAGGAAGTTGTATAAGTCAGAGAGAAACTACTCCACTGCGGAGCACGAGGGTCTGGAAATTGTATATGTGCTGCATAAATTCAGATACTATCTATTGGGCATGGAATTCAAAATGTTCATGGATCACTCTGCTTTGAAATACCTGGTCAAGAAGCCTATGTTTGGGGGGAATATTTTCCGATGGCTATTTTTGTTCCAAGAGTATGATTTCGAAGTAATTTTCAAGCCTGGATGTTTGAATGCTAGACCCAACCACTTGTCTAGGATCAATATAGGAGGAGAGCCGATGAATATTGAGGAAGGATTAATTAATGCCCAGTTGTTCTCTATTCAGGTTTCAGATGAGTATTTTCCTGATATCATTGAATTTTTTACTATGGAAGTGGCCCATGTGGAATACACTATGAAGGAGAAGAAAGAGATGGTCGTCAATGCAACATATTTTACTTCGATCACATGACATCTATACAATATGCGGGCTGACGAGATTCTATGAAGATATGTTCCTTAGCATGAACAATGCAGTATTTTCATTGAAGCACATGGTGAAGTTGTCGGAGGTCACTATGCAGGGAAGGCCACTACGCAAATGATTCTACGAGTTGGAATTTGGTGCCCTACAGTGCATAAGGAATAAAATGAATATTGTAGTGCTTGCAATGTTTGTTAAAGGACATGTAGACCTTCACGAAGGGATGAAATGGCACTGCACCCTCAAGTTGCTTTGTAGGCATTGGATAAATGGAAAATTGACTTCATGGGCCTAATTGATCCACCTGGGAGGAAAATAGGTTCAGGGTACATTATTACTGTGACATATTACCTCGCTATATGGGATGAGGCACAACCAATGAAAAATTGTGGTGCAGACACCACAATGAAGTTTTTTATTGAACATATTCTGTCAGAGTTTGGTTGTCTGAAGATCTTGATGAGAGATAGTGGAATTATTTTCCTCAATAGTAATATTAAATCATTGACCTTGGAGTTCAGAATGCATCACTAGAAGAGTACACCCTATCACCCTCAAGCGAATGGAACGATTAAGTTATTTAACAAAATTATGGAAAACACTTTGAAAAAGGTGTTCAACTTCAATAAGAATGACTGGGATATGCACATTCCTATAGTTTTATGGGCCTACAGGACTACCTATAAGAAGTTTATGGATCAAAATCCATTTATATTAGTGTATGGACAAGAATTAGTGATGCCTATGGAGTACATTGTGCCTTGTCTCCACATCACAACAGGTACATATATGGCAGACAATGATATTATGGAGTAGAGATTGGAGCAATTGCTTACGCTAGAGGAAGACAGTTTCATCACTAGGGTTCATCAAAAGGTACAAAAGGGTAGGGAAAAAGCCTAGAATGATTGTCATATTAAGAAAAATACGTTCAAAGATGTGGAATTAGTTCTTTTATATGAATTTTTTTTTTCAAAGTTCTCGGGTAAGCTGCAAATGCATTGGTTAGGCCCTTAAATTGTCAAGATTTTTTCATAAGGAGCGCAATTTAGCTTGAAATGATGAATAAATAATTATTGCTTGGAAGAATTGAAGTTGTACTAGGATGAATCCATCGCTATAGTTTCAAAATGACTATTTGGCCAAGGAAGAGTCTTAATGCTCCATGCAGTCTTAATGCTCCATGCAATGAAAGAGAGCATGGGACTATAAATGATTTCGTCAAAGGGTGGATTCGTCACAAACAGAGCAATGTGCAATATGTGGGAAGATGGTGAAGATAGAGGAAACTACACCAAGGGAGGAATGACTGTGGCGAAGGTATGAACCTAATGAATTTCATCCAAAAAGTGATCGTTCGAAATAAGAACAATTGATTTGACAAGGACTTGGCTATTAAAGGGAGCGGGAGGGATGTATTTAATGAGCATATCTAGGTGGGTCTACGACTAAATGTGATTTTATGATGCATATCTAAAGGTGATCATGGATTTTTAATTTGAATTTTCCTATAAATCAAGTATCCCACTCTAAATTCAGACACTTTGTGCTCTAAGTATTAGAATTGAGATTTTGTGTCTATAGGAGCATCGAGCGATCCTATGCATATCAGAATAAAGATTTGAAGTGTTCAAAGAGGAATTGATCAAATTAGGGACATGGTACACAATCCATCCATGTCTAGCACATGTAATGAAATCTATGCCACCAACAAATTTCACAGGGACGAGGTCGCCCAGGAAGCAGACCACTACGGGCGTGGCTCCGTCAAAAAAGCCGAAGAATTCGATGATGAGAACGTCGCGCAAGAAGAAAATTACAATGGATAAAATGACTAAGGAAACTCCAAATCAGTAGAAGCAGGATGACGAGGTAGAAGAGTTAGACAAAGAATAAATCACACCAGAACAGATAACAAAAATTGATGCAGAGGAGGTGGAACCTATCTTTAGGTTTCCCCCATATATTCTACCATGGAAGCCCACAACTGTGAAGCCTAAAAAGGATCAATACATAGTCAAATAAAATATTTTTACACCATTGCTACAAGACGAAGTATTAGCTTAGGGGGATTTTTTGGGAAAAATGCCCCAGCTGCGTATGGAGAACTGAGATTTTAACAACCACAAAAAATACCCATATTTCAAGCCAAGATGGCGCCTACACTCCATCTATTATGAAGCTACTAGAGTAACAATATTAGAACCAATGAAGTGGGTGGCTGGTGTCCAGGATGTAGGGTTGTTGAACATGTTATAAGTTCCACACATTGGGCAAAGAGTCATCAATACAATTTGTTTGCGCCAACTACTGGCCCTGGTGCACGATGAATGCTTATGGTTAGGGAAGAGGATCCCTATCGATGCGATATTGATAAGGAATTTCACAACACTTCCTCGTCTCGGCTTAGACCCCACAAATGCATTTTTGGACAAGGATCACGACAAGAAGCTGGCAGACCATATGAAGCAAGATTACTGTATGAAGAAGGGAAACCGTGGTTACTCAATTAACTCCATCACTGATAGGTTAGTGTGCCTTTTCGCACATAATTTTGCAGGAAAAATATTAGGAAGTGTCACGCAGAGGAGTTTTCCACATCAATGGTGTCTTTGGTTGGGGATTGGAGCAAAGGAATTGTATATAATTGGGTGGGATACCTATGCAACGAATTCTTAATGGAATTCCATGAGGCTTGAGAGGAAGGCTAGCAGTTCCACAAAGCGTGGCTCCTGATATTAATAGATTTGATGGCCTGGAAGGAGCCTGATGAGTCACAATTCTCCTCTATGGACCCAGATCTTTTGAAGGCTACATGGTATGCCTCAAAGTGGAATTCAAAAGAGTTGGTCTGGGTGATGGTGAAAAAAATCTTTTGGGTCAGGTTTGAGATGAGTCTGCGCATGGTGATCAACCAAAAGTCTTGACTATCACTAAGTATTTTGGAAGAATATCGATAGGTCGTAGACTTCAAGAATGATTTCCACCATATACACATCTGGGTGAAGAAGGAACTTGATGGGGTCTGGTACGAGCTACCGTAATTTGTGACAGAGGAAGATGTTGCAGCCATAGTCAGTGAATGACCGAGTTATTAGCTAAATTATTCCACTGAAGGCGTGAATATAGAGAAGGTAGGCACAAGTGGAACATAGACCAGCGTAGAGGTAGGGAAGAGGAACACCAAAAACTAGCCTAAGCACGTCTCCTTCGTGACAACTAAGGTGTCTAAAAAAGAAGATGAGTGGGAAACAATGATGGAGGTTCTAACAACAGGAGGGAGAAATGATAACATCAATGTTACAATTATGGATCTTTTAGATCCCCCCTCTATTTTATTACTAGAATACGACAACCAAAAGTGACGATGCTAGGAAGAAAATGAAGTCCAGTAGGATCGACAGCCTGGAAGCAATGGTCCTCACTAAGGGGGAACTCGATGAGATAGGAGACACTGTTTAGCACGTCACCGAGCATCTATGTGGTAACATTGAGGATCAGTACAAGAAGGTATTGGAGGATGTCCATCAATGCCTCAAGTATATACAGGTTTAGATGAGTGTGGTACAAGCGAGCATGATTCAAGCGAGTGTGGCTTAAGTGAATGGGGCACCAATAGGTGAAAGAATGGTAGATCACAATATGGCCATTACAAGTGATACCCACGTTGTTTTGATCCCTAAAGGGACATTATTTTTTTATACCGTGGAGAATCTGAAGTAGGCAGTGCATTGGCAGAACACATGGCTTAACCTTGTTGCACTGAATCTACAGATATTTCACAAGTTCCACCATGGCGTTACTGAAGAATTTCATATCAGAGAGTAGCACACCCTATTGGTTATCCAAGGTGTTAAGTAAGAAATACAGAGGATGGCTGAGGAAAAAAAATGGTTGTACAGGAGCGCGATGCAAAGACTGCGCAAAGACAAAAGTTGAAGGAAGCCATCTCCAAGGCTTCTAGTGACCTACCTCAACTAAATATTTAGGCTGCAGCCACCCTAAAGTGGAATATATTTCCATGGAAGTAAAATATTGTAAGGATGAAGTAAACAAGGTACAACTCGAAATGCAAATGAATATAGTCAACCTGTAGATGTAATTGCAACCCACCACTCCACCAGAGGTCTGGGAGCATCGTGCAATAAAGCTCAAGGATGCCACTGAACAAATTAAATCCACAATCCAGGAGTGTGCACATGTATTTGAATATTTCATGGATGTATGGGCCTCACTCTAGGAGGACCCTCAGGTGCAAAAGATAGAAAAATAAGTTTGCGAGAAGTTAGAACAGATGGACCACATTAAGGTCATTGCGAAGACTATTGAACCAATAGAGCGATATGCCCATCTCAAAGAGGGTAAATTTTTTCAGGAATAGATCGACGAGTTATGCATAAAAGATCACATTATCACTGCCATAATGAAGTCATGGGAAGCTGAGGCTAGTCATATATCAAATAATGTGGAGAAGTAGCTGAAAGCACTGCGCCAGGCTCAAACAAGAATTTCTCAAAAGACCATCAGGAAAGTCACCGACACATTGTTAAGCAAAGTCTGAGAAGTTATAAAGAAATGTGCCAAAGAAGTTCCAAATCTGAAGGATGCCTTGAGTGACATCAAAGCAAGTATTTAAGGTGCACCAACAGAGTGAATCAAGAAGAGTCAGAGTTTAGTGTTGGGGACCTGTTAGAGAAAGTACCCCTCCATTGAATATTTTGAGAAAGACTCCACTGATCAAGGAGCAGAGCATGTAGGGAAGAACTATGTTAGATTATTATGGGGTTTGGGGTGGGTCAAACCCCTTATTTTGTAAAATAATGGGAATATTTTTTATACATTGAGCTCTGCCCATGGCTTTTGAACCATGGTATCATAATTGTAAAGACTATATAGGGAGTCTAACATAGTGTTGAAGATATCATACTTCATAGATAGATCATAGAATGCACTTGGATTTAAGGTTATTTTGATTCTATGTTCTGTCATTTGGGTTACAGAAAAGGCTCCTGAAATTGAGTGTGTGGATACCTTAGGAAGTCTCCAGTTGAGTGCATAGACCCATGCAATTGTGTGAGTAGGGTGGAACTGATTGTATTGGGAATATCCGAGTATTAATGAAAGACTTTTGAAGACATATCTATGTTATAATTTTATGTGTTTGATTTAAATTTATTTTGTTTTATCTATGCTAAGTAAGGGTTATAATCTATATTTTCATTATGAAGTACTTTGTATGGTTATTTATGTTGTTTCATGCTTGTTAAAGGAATATTGTGCAGTATGCAAGTTGGTTCAATAGAAGTGTTCAACTGCAACTGTAAAAGTAAGTTATATTCTCTGTGAAGCTATGTCAAATATTGAAAGGAAGATAAGCCCTAAAGCCACACTCAATTGTCCTAATGGATGCAGAAACCTGGTTCTAGAGTTCCCCTATATAGCCTCGGGTGTGACTTTGGTCTGCGCAATAGATCGTTTCTGAAAGGGCCAGTAATAGTGGGTTTTGTTGGTTCATGCAGCCATATGTGAGCCTGGGTCTAGGCCCCATAAAGCCAACATATGTTTCGGGAATATGTACTAGAGAAATTGAACTATTTTGGTTGCTTTGGTACTTATCTTGTTGAATGTGTGTTGTTTTTTGTTTATAATCATTATGTGAACTATTTTTCTAAGGAATCATTTTATGTTGTCGCGTGTCTTTCATAGGTTAGTACTATTAATTCCTACCGGAGGCTCACTTTTTTTTTACCTCTCATTAAGGTATCCTTTTACACATTGAAATCGGTATTTCACAATGTCAACGTACTTTATTATTCAAGGTTTATGTATATAATCTCTTATGTTATCCATTGAAACCAAGATGAACCTTTTTGTTATGGTGGTATGGTTGATACTCTGGATGGGGCTCCTTATCAAAATGGTCTGAGGTCTAATTGGGACTTCACGTTGGGGAGACCCCCTGTATGTTGGTAGTATCTAGCACTGTCAACATTTTGGCACTAGAAAAAGGGCTAGATGACAAGTTATGACCATTGAGTTTGTGTTGAATATCTTAGCTTTAATGGCTCATCCTCAAATGATAATCCTATTTTTTTTTCTAACCTAACCCCGAGTATTTTCATCTTCGTTGGAAAAATTTATGACTTGTCTGATTTGAAGTTCGATATTGAGGGTAAAATATCCACAGTCGAGCATCTATTTCATATTTTTAAGTTTTGTAAATATGATGAAATCGAATATGAATATATTGTTCCTATGATTTTATTACTCACATTTGAAGGTTGTCTTAATTGATGGTGTCATATCTTACCATTTTTTCCATCCGTTCTTTTGATCAATTCTTCAAGGAGCTTCATCAAGCTTTTGACAGGTATGATTACTGAGATATTTATAAAAGAATCAATCAACTTAGAATGGAGCCTAATGAATCAATTTATGATTTTTCTAATAGACTCCTTCCATTTTTTTATGCTTTTCCTGAAGAATATATGGATTATGAATTCCTTAAGAAAAAGTTTGAGTGTTTGGTTCAAATATCTTTGAATCGGTTTGAATATAAACCTATAGATGTTCTTGTTCTCCCAAATTTCAGAAATTGTGAGACACCTACAATTCTATAGGAGGAACATACTATTCCTTTTGTTCCTTTTCCTCCTCCTTTTCCTTTCCAATATCAATTTGGGTGCCTCCTCGTGATAATATTAAAGTTAGGAAATCTAGAAATCAAAGTCATTATTCATATCGTTTATCTTCTTCAACTTTGCATGGTTTGGATACAATCAATAAAACTTTGAAATGGTTCTTGAAGCCTTATGTAAAGGTTAATCCTTGCCTTCCTAAAATGGTATTAATCATCATGACTCTAGTATTAAATAGTATTTGAATTCTTGTAACCCTCCATCATATATTTCTCATGATCCCTTGCCCCTTTTCTTTCTTGATCAATCGATTCCAAATCCAAAAAATGATCAGGTGTAACATAGTCACTCTTCACATGTAGAGGAGAAGGAAGGAGATGATTTTTTCAAACTTTCTTCTCTTTTCCCAGATTCTCCGTGTGAGGATAATGTTCTCCCACCTTTGGTATATTTTGAATCTAGTAATCTTGGTGATGAATCAAATAAATTTAATTTTCTTAATCGATATGAAGTCTTGCACAACCTTTATTCTACTAATTCTAATTCCATTATTGCATGGAATGATGTTTTCCCAAGTGCACCATTTAATATTTTGTTTTCCCAAGAATATTTTTGTTTGAAAGATTTAGTTTTTGAATCTATTTTGGTTAAATAAGATGTAATTATGGAAACTTCCTCTTCACCTCACTATCCTTTGTATTCTAATTTTTGTAATGCATTAAATTGTGATGAATATACTCCATTCTCTTCAAGTTAGTCATCTAATGAGTTGGTGTTTGAATTGACAGAAGGTAGTGAGGTCATCGATGATGAAGAAGAAGGTAAAACTGATCAAGAATCCATTCCATTCCTCATAATTTCTAGCCTTGCATGAGGAGAATTCCTTAGTTTAGGTTACTCATGAAATTAATTCAATCTATTCATCCTTTAGTTCCAATTAGAAGAAATTTATAAATTGGGTAATCTATTTGTTGAATATGTAAATTATGATCAAATCAATAATGTACGTGGCTACCATTAGGGACGAGATCTTGACTAAATAAACCTCTAACACATCATGTATGATCATATAATATAAAAAAATACCCTTAATTTGAGAGCATATTGGAAAATACCCCTAAAAATCACATTATTTTACCCCATACCAATATAAACCCATGTTGGAACGGGGTTCCCTAACCTGTGTTTTTGATATAATTTTGTAATAGTCAGTATTGAGTAGGGATTTTGGGGTGGGTCAAAGCCCCTAATGTTTTGTAATGGGTTAAAGGGTAGCTCTAGGGTCCGCAAACCATGTTTTGCAGACCATCAGATAGCAAAGGCTACGATGCTATAAATGGATAGATAGTTGGGTCTAGTAAGTAAGAAAGATGAAGGATTGATGCTATGTGCAAATTGTTAAGATCTGTTTGGGTTATTTTGGGTAAGGACTCCTGCTGGTTGTGTGCGGGGAGATCCTCAGTCTTGCTGTGTGCGGACCCCACTAGGCTGTGTGCGTGGGCTGTGTTTGGGTTGTAAATGGATCTTTCAATCCTAATGAATGCAAAATATATTTGAACTATCTTTTTGATATCTGGATTAATTGTGTTTACTGTTGAAGTGCATCTATGATATTTATTTAAGCTTCAAATATACCTATAATCTCGAATTAGCTACGATTATAATGTTCTGTGATGGTATTTGTTGATGCACACATGGATGAAAATGTATTAATTAGATCTGGTAGAGATAGTATCTTTTTTATGGTTGTGTGATAATTATATTGTTAAGGGATTGAGAATAGACTCATTTTGTGCAAACCAGATAAGTTACAACGTAGATCTACCTCAAATTACCTACTCTCTCCCAGGGTGTGGAAGCTTGGTTCCAGCACTCTCCCATACTACTTTGGCTGAGACCTTTGCCTGCAAAATTAGGTCATTTTCGAAAGGGCTAGTAGTATAGGGGTTTGTTGGCAAACCTTAACCTTCGAACCTAGGTCAGGACCCCTCAAGCCAAAAAATGGTTCCATTGCCAGGACTGGGAGCATTTTGAGAGAGGGATCAAGTAATGCCACGAGGCCATTGGAGACCTGAGAAGTTGGAAATTGAAGACTAGTTTGAAAGATAGATTCAAGAATATTCTGTAAAGGAGAATCATAGCATGAAGCTGACAGCTGAGAAGTTGAAGAACAAGTACATATTCACAGAAGTCGATGAAATTTTCTTTGTAACCTTTGTGAAAGAGCTTCAGGCATGGATAGCAAGGCTTGTAGAATTCCAGATGTGCTGGAAGGATGATTAGGTTAGGTAGTGGACACCAAAATTAATTCAACAGCTGGAGAAGACTGACAATATGATCACCCGTTCGGTAGATCATTGGTGGATAGTGTGCTATGAGGGTTTGTGACATAATTTATAGTCAATCGGTTTGTATCCTATTCTAAGGTAGAGATAAGGTTCTTCAAAGGTTTCCGGGGTAAGTTATTGCGAACATTTCCATTGTTAATCAAATTATTACTGTGTGAAAAAGGAATTCTATGCAGCCACACCGAATGAATGACCTCTGATCAGAGCAAGATTACAACACGAATTGGGAAGTACTATCAGACCAACCGAGAAGGGGATAGATCCATCTATAGTCCACTAAGAGAGTCGGCTACGCATGTAGGAAATAGTCCTCTAGCCACACCGCCTTCAAGTTAGCATAAGGGTAAGAACTCCCCCACACCTTCGCCACCACTAGAAGAAGATATGGCCACACACATGAAGCTACCCACCTTCAAGGGTGTAGGAGATAAAGATATGGATCGATTTTTGTTGTAGCAGAATCAATATGGACTGCGCAGAATGTGGCTACCAATGCTGTAAAAAGAGCGCAGCTATCCCTCGCCTTTGAAGGAAGGGCCTTGGACTGGTATATGGGGTACGTAGGCCAACATGCAGATCTGTCTATTCCAGCGATTAAGAAAGCTTTAAAACAATAATTTTGGAAGCCTAATTCCTACTCACAGCTAGTAACTAAACTAAAATACTTTAGACAGGGAGCCATTGAGTCTGTATGGGAAGATGATCAGCGGTTAAAGAAGGTTATCAGAGATGGGGAATTTCAGTATGATGATAGGTAGCACAAGGAATGGTTTATCGCTATGCTGCTACCTCACCTACGTGGGCCTACGGGTCAGTAGGCATTTGAGATGCAAGAGAAAGCCTTGGATATTGCTATGAAGCTAGAAGTTGCACCAAGAGATGATGCCCAGTTTTGGGTACAATAGATCCATGGACAGCTAGAGGAAATGCACCTTGAAATCCAAAATCAACGAAAAGAATGAGGGAAAGAAGCTAGCCGAGACGTATGGTGCATCCAATGTAGGGTTTATGGCCACACCAAGGATCAATGCTCTCTACTGGAGGACTACATGTAGGTTGGGGGCCCCACCTCATTGCACCCTAAAGAGGCTGTAGGGCCAAGTGGTCGGATGTTATGGTGTGCTGATTATTGCATTGCCAGACTACACGATACCAACCACTGTCCCCGTCTTGGTGCTTATGTTCCAGAATTGAAGCAACAATGGTGTCGATTCTACTCCTCTGTGGGGCATGACGAGCATAACTATCAAACCTATGACTTGATGATAGACCAAGGGAACCTGTATAGGGTATAGGCTGACCCATTTTCACCACTATCTCCCTCAGGAAGAGGTGGCTCTCCAGCAAGAGGCAGGGGATGGGGAAGGGTTGGAAGCGCAGGTCAGGGAAGAGGGAAATTGATCTGTTACAACTATGGAGAAATAGGGCACTTCGCAAGGGACTGTCCGAACCCTGCACGAAAATCTCTCCTATATTGTATACAATTGGATCATGTGATCGAAAATTTCCCAGTACTGGTAGCTAAAATATAGGAAAAAAAATAAGACACCAACACAGAATGTGTAGAGGGTTAAGGCAGAACCACGCGATGAGGGACCAAGTATTAATGTCATAATGCGCAGTGGCATGGCTACTAGGGGAGCTGAAGAGAAAGTTGCAGTTGAACCCCTTATCCGGAAGGTCTGCTATCAAACAAGAAAGCCTAGACCTACAGAAGGAGAAAGAAACCTTTCTTGTAGCCCACAAGGACTTTGCTAAGGATGAGGCATCTACCTCCAAGGATCCGACAAACCTAAGAGCGGACGATGAAATTAAACCATTCCTACAAGCATGTATGAAGCTGCTACACAAACAGAATATGGTAGAAAATATTCAAACACTGATAGATAGTTGCGTAGAAATAACTGACCCTCCTACAAAGGTTAGAGATGTTCACAAGCTATACAAGCACAAGAAGCGCACTGGGTGGGAGATGCGGCTAATAGCACAGATCGACGACTATGAAATGGATCAGGTCATATTGGATTTGGGATCATATGAAAACATACTGCCCAAGAAAACATGGCAGCGGATGGGAGAACCTAAGCTAGAATGGTCTAATATATATTTGTGCATGGTTAACCAATAGAAGCTCATACCATTGGGGAGGCTGTCAAAGATTATGGTAGATATCGCAGGAGTTAAGGTACACGTAGAATTTGAGGTAACTCAGATTGTGGAAGATGTGGACCCTTATCTTGCACTCCTAGGACTTTATTGGGCAATATAATTGGGAGGTACTATCAACTTAAAGAAAAGGATCATGGATTTGAGAATGAGGGTAAGAGAGTGATAGTCCCTATAGACCATGCGGAAGGAGAGTAGTATATAGAACCAGTGCGGGAAGGAGACGAATTAGATCATATTTATAAACTCACCACCTAGGACAAGGATTGGATTAATCCTAAAGCTGATGGTGTGCTTTTTTGGGAGAAATAAAATGAATTCCTCTCCGAATCCGAGGGGGAGATAGAAATTTGGCAGAATCAGTTACATGACGTATCTGCATTGTGATTTCTCAGGATCATGAAAATATTTTGATGTATCTCCTTAGAGGTAAGAGAACTACCATAATTTGCTGGTTTTGGTAGTATTAGAGATTTTTTGTGCACATTTGAAGCCGAAGTCCCAAGGGAGTGAAGTATGTGGGCGCTTAACCTAGAAATGCATGCAACCCCAGCGTGGTGGTGGGAAACACATAAGGGGGCATTCCAGGATTGGGAGGAATGTCGCGAGATGATGGTCCTATGGTTTGAACACCTGGTTCATCTGCGCGTGAAGAATTTCCTTGTCCCAGGAGACCTACGCAAGCACTTGTCCACATGGATGGAGGAATGGTGTGAAAGAACTACGGACGAATGGATCCACATATTAATTTATGCCTTGGGGCCAATCCCCACCGCATGGTATTTAGATGCATAACTCCATCAATGCATCTGCCACTGGGAAAGCTTGAAGGAAGAGTTTGTAGGGACGTTCAATTTGATAGGTGGAATGGAGGCACTCAATGAAGCCCTGCATGATATAGATTACTTAGTATTTGATGAACCACACACTTGTGTGGAATACAGGGCACCCGCTTAGGATACGTAGATGCAGGATATTGTCAAATTCCACAGTCTATTGATGGAGGAATGTGATGAAGACCCGCATAATGTCGCTATCCCAGAATCAGAGGGAGAACGCGCAGTTGCTGTACCCCCGTTGCAGACCACTGATGTGACCAAGCCTCTTAAGCTAAGGGAAGTCAACATTGGAATAGAGGAGCAACCTAAGCTAGCTAAAATTGGGGACTAATGGGATGATGATACTATTGGGAGAGTCGCAAAACTCCTCCAAGAATACCAGGACATGTTTCCTACGAAATTCTAGAAACTCAAAGGGATTACAGGGTACCTAGGGGTCATGCGCATAACTTTAAAACCAGATGCGTGCATTGTTAAGAAGCGCCCTTATTGATTGAACTCAAAGTATAAGTAGAAAATTAAGGAAGAAATTGACAAAATGATAGCTGCAGGTATCATCAAACCGGTAGAACAATCTGATTGGGTAAGTCCTATGGTCATCCAGGAGAAAAATAAAAAAGGAGAAATAAGAATCTGTGTTGACCTACACAAACTAAACGATGCCTATGTTCATGATCCCTCCCCTGTGCCATTTTATGATGAAATTCTTGATAGCGTGGGAGGGCAGGAAGCATACTCATTAACTGACGGGTTCTCGGACAACCATCAGATTAGGATCGCACCTAAAGATCACAACAAAACTATGTTCACCACTGAATGGTGATCCTTCTAGTACACTGTCATGTCGTTTGGGCTCAAGAATTACCTTGCCATATTTTCGCGGGTTGTGGTCGGAATATTCAAGGAATTCATCCACAAATTCTTGGAGGTGTATTTTGATGATTAGACAGTATTTGGTTTGGTAAAGAATCACGTCTTGAACATGCGCATGATGTTAGACACCTGTAGGAAGCACCAGATTTCCCTGAATATTAAGAAGTGCATCTTTTGTTTACGTTTTGGGATCTTGCTGAGCCACATAGTCTGTCAGTAGGGACTAATGGTTGACCCTGCCAAGGTCACAGTTATCATCAACTTAGCAGTCCCTACAACTAAGAACCAACTGCGCTCTATCCTTAGGCATACATGCTACTATAAGAGGTTCATTCAAAGATACGCACTAATCGCAACACCCATGGAGAAGTTTCCATATAAGGATGCTTCTTCTTTTTTTGTATGCAGAGTGTCAGAAGAGCTTTGAGTTACTCAAGGAGAAGATGGCCTATCCTCATATTTCCTGATTGGGTGAAGGTTTTCCATGTACATATAGATGCTTTAGGGATCGCCCTGGGAGTTGTCCTTACACAACCTGGGAACGGGACATTGACCATCCAGTTGCATTTGCTATTAGAAAACTCTCTAGTGCGGAGCACACCTACTCCAATATTAAGCGCGAGGGGTTGGCCATGGTATACACCCTGCAGAAATATTGACATTATTTGCTAGGAGGGCACTTCAATATGTTTACAGATCACTCGGCTTTGATGTACCTAGTGAATAAGCCTATGTTGGGGGGAATATTTGGTGATGGCTGCTGCTATTTCAAGAATATGACTTTGAGATCATCGTGAAGCCAGGGGAACTAAATTCTAGGCCAGGCCAGTTATCCCGAATTGAAAGTGGCAAAGAAGCAACCAACGTAGAAGAAGGACTGCCCGATGTGCATCTGTTTTCTATTAAGGTAGTTGATGCACAGCTCACTAACACCATTCACTTCTTAACTACGAGGATGGTGCCTATAGATTATTCAGTACAACTGAAGAAAGTGCTGGTAACCGGTGCAACAGATTTTACCATCATAGGGGGCCACTTGTATAAGTTGGGAGCTGATGAAGTGCTGCGAAGATACGTTTTGGAGAATGAAAGACTCGCCATATTAGCAGAAGCCCACGAGGGCATAGCAGGAGGTCACTACGCAGGGAAATAAATGACACAAAAGATCTTGAGAGCTGGGCTATGGTGGCCCACACTACATCATGACTCTCTCGATTATTGCAAAGCCTGTGACACATTCAAAAGGACATGAAGACCATCATGGAGAGACAAAATTCCCCTCCAAATGTAGATGGACCTGCAAGCATTTGACAAATGGGCCATAGAATTTGTTGGGCCCATCAACTCGCTAGGGATGAAGATAGGTGCATGCTACATCATCATTGCGACTAATTATTGCACTGTAGATACCGATGCACACTTCATTTTTTAAGACATTCTAACAAGGTTTGGCTATCCAAATATATTGATGAGCGATAGAGGTACGCATTTTTTTAATGAAACAATACAGGCCTTGACTGAGGAATTTTGGATCCACCACATGAAAAGCACTCTGTATCATCCACAGGAAAATGGAGTTGTAGAAGCTTTTAATAAAATCATGGAAAATTCACTGAATAAGGTCTATAATGTTGATCGTAGTGACTGGGACGTGCGCATCTCGTCAGTCCTTTGGTCCTATCGAACCACCTGCAAGAAAATGAATGGGAAAACACTGTTTTGGATGGTTTATGGAAAGGAGGCCATTATGCCCATGGAGTATATTCTTCCTAGCCTACGCATCGCAACCTTTATGAACATGGCTGAGCCTGATATCATGAAGGAGCAATTAGCGTAGCTCATGGCCTTGGAGGAAGATCGTTTCATTGCTAACTTCCATCAGCAAGTTCAAGATGCCCGAGAAAAAGCATGGCATGAATGACATATTTGGAAAAAGATCTTTGTGGAGGGAGAATTGTTCCTTCTATACGATAGCTAGTTTGCGAAGCACCCACAGAAGTTCCGTTAGCACTAGCTAGGTCCCTATATTGTAAAGGAAATTACTGATGGAGGAGATGTCTGGTTAGCCACACTATGCGGTGATATCGTACCAGAATATGTTAATGGAATCTAGATCAAACCATACCGGATCAAATGAATATATGGCCAAAGTAGCTGTATAGGGCAGAATATGCATAAGCAGGGGGAAAAACGCAGGCCAGACCATGGTACGCGCACAAATCAATCATAGTTCAGGAGGCTTGGAGAGGTGTGTTGGGAGCGTAGGGGTGCGTTGGGAGTATAGGAGGTGCACTGGAAGCGTAGGGGTAATATACAGCTACGAAAACTAGCCTTTGGAACAGTAAAACTGGGTAAAAAGAAAATTTTACCATTGAAATGAGTCGGCGACCAGAAATTAATGAGGCGATTTCTGAATATTTTTTACCGTTTACTTGATGGTAATTTTCATATAAACTTCACCCAACCGTTGGTCACCACCCAAGGCTATAAAAGCAAGAGGGGAGCTCAGAAGAGGGTTTCGTGCATTCTGAACAACTTTTTCCTTGCAATTTCGGGTAACTATTGTACTCTGTTCATGTCTGGGCATGTTAACCCCTCTGATAGTAGCAACCCTGAGTTCCTCTTCTATGCAAGAATGACTACATCCAACCCCGCTGAATATTTGTAGAATGTGGCCTCGACAAAGAAAGAATCCGATGAAATACAAGAATTCACCCCTGAGGTTGAGGAGGTTGTGTTCACACCGAGCAAGGGAAAGTCGCTGGAGAAAAATAAGGGGAAGGGAAAAGGCCAGGAGCAAGGGCTGGGGAGGACTGTGAAATGGCCTAGGGTGAAGCCACGTACCTCTCCACGAAACGTGAAATCCTCATGAACAGTGCCCCAGGCATGTTCGCCTAACCCATCAAAGAGATCTCTGTCTGTTCAAGAAGAGGATCAGATCGATGAACCTATAAACTGGCTACCACCCTATGTTCATCCTCGCAGGCCCTTGGTGCACATGCCTAAGAATATCGATGGGATGTGTGCCTATCTATAGATGCCTCTGATTCTAGGGAAGGTCCGCATCATTGGAGAATCCTTTGGAAAGCTCTACATGGTCAAATTTGATGATCATGACCTACGGAACCTAGAGGCCTTCCCAGAATTATATCTGGAAAGGGTATTGGAGGATGACGTGCTGAAGGTATTCCCCATGCCATGGGTAAGCAGATTGGTTGGTTTCGGGTTCTTAAACCTGTTGTGGATGCCTCAATTTCACCACTACAATATCACCGACTGAATTCTGCGACAATTGCTAGCTCTAGTCCATGATGGTTGCTTGTGGATCTAGGACCGCATTCCCATTGATGCAACACTCATTCACCATATTACTGGTCTTCCCATGAAGGGGATGAATCCCATGGACTGTGTCGGTAATAAATATGACCAACAGATCACTGATAAGGTGCACGTTGATTACCATGTTGAATGAAGCACTAGGGGGTTCATGATCAACACTATTAGCGACCTCGGTGTGCACATGAGCACCTTCTTGTTAGAATGAAAAATGATGTGCAAATTCTAGGTTTCCACGGTCTTCACATATGTAATTCAGTTGGTTGGTCGCTGCGAAAAAGGGGTCTACTTCAACTGGTCCCAGTTCCTGTGTAATAAATTTATGGAGAAAGTACGTGAAACCCAGGATTATCGAATGAAATTCTGCTACTCCTGGTTGTTTCTCGTCATCACGTTGCTCACATGGGAAGCCCCAGAGGACTCGATACTCCCTGAGCTCGAGTCGGATATGTGTGAAGGGGCATAGTATGTGAATCTATAGGACTCAAAGGATGAGCAGTGCATTGAGTATAATAAGGTCTTTTGGGTCCTATTTCAGAGCGAGCTCGCAGCAACAATCCACTCCTGGCCATGCTTGTCACCAACAATCTATGACAAGTATAAGAGTATTGCAACATTCTAGGTTACGATGCACAATGTGAAAATCCGGGGCCATAAGGATCAAGCGTGGGTATCACTTCCATATATGGTTACTCACAAGGAGATTGACCGTCTTATTGCTACTTGGCCTCCACACTGCAAACTAGGATTCAAATCAGGTACTCAAGACACTACAGGTACGAGCGCCAAGAAGAGCACCTCGCCGAATACAACCAAGGAGACAAAAGGACATGGAAAGGGCGCTGAAAAAGGGTGCGGAGCAAGAGTCGCAATAGGACCTAGGCACAAAGGGTTTGGATGCACAGGGTACCGACTCCCCACGTGGTACAAAGAAAAATGGTGATGCTACTAAAGGCCAATGAAAGAAGCGACGAGCTACATGGCCAGGTCAGAAAACTGAAGTTACTCTAATAGAGGAATACCTAGATCAGATCGCAGACACAGTCACCCTCACCTCAGAAGATAAATGGCTGGCTTTGGAAGAGCAGCAGAAGGCCACGGTCGCTACACTCCAGTCTGAGCTCCAAGATTTGCAGCTTAAAACCGACACCCTGTAGACAAGCATGATTCAGACAAAGCCACCCCCATCAACCAATAGTGAATTGATCATCACAAAAAAAAGCCACCTCTGCTCCCTGCTAGGCACAACATTTTTCTTGAGCCCACCTGCCTTGGGAGCGCAAGTCCAGGCCTACGCAGAGGTACAATTGGATTTAGCCCGACTGCCACATGAACCACTATAGGTCCTCCATGCATCTGTTTTCGAGGAGATTGAACATAGAGACTGTCGAGTGCACCAGAAGCTTAATACATCTAAGAAAACGATTGTGGATAAAACTGTCGAGGTGTCCCAGGCGTAGGCTGCATGCACCCTCACCGCCACGTAGCAGACTGAGTTGAAATTCCTAATCAGTAGGCTATGCACAGATATAACTAAGTATATCCCAGCTTCTGCTACCCCCCAGGCCAAGATTGAGGGGATTTTTGCAGCGCTAAGGGTTTCTAGGACCGAAATTCAGACTATCAAGACATAGATGTTATAGTATATTGTTGCCTTATAGTCCAAATTGCAGCTAGAAACTCCACCTGAAGGAAGAGCCCACTGAGCCACGTTGGTCACAAAGGCCACAAATACTGTTAAACACACACATGGTGTGGAGAGAAGAATAAACACACACAACAAGAAACTTAACACACAATGAAGGATAAGCGTGCAGCTCTCTTATTTTTCCATTATACATGATATACATTTATAGTACAATGGTGTGACTCTTGGTTTCACATTTCAAGGTCACTTGGACTCCATCGTGACTTTTCGCATTCCACACCTACCCATGGAGGATTAGGTGTTCCAACATTCCCCCCCTTAATCCGAAGGGGTATGTGTGAGTCCAAGAAGAGAGCTGTAATACAAATCTGCAAAGTATACATGGCTGCACTTGGGCTGAATCAACTCTCTGAAATGTTGGTAAAAAGAGGTGGTTTAAGGATGACCACCAACACTGGAACAGAATACTTGTTGCAATTCCTGAAACTCTTCCAACACTGACAAGAAGCTGAAAGCTTCTGCTAGAGGAATTGTCCGTCATAAAAAAGGGAGACCTTCAACCTAAAATAAGGGAGGTCTACAACCTATGATGGTTTAAGGATGAACAACAACACTGGAATGCTTGAAGCATTTCCTGGAACTCAACCAAAGTTGGCAAGAAGATAAAGCCTTCTGCTAGAGGAAGTGTCCCTCATATATGAAAGGGAGACCTTCAACGTAAAAGAAGGGAGGTCTACAACCTGTGATGGTTTAAGGCTGTCCACCAACCAAAGATGATGGTTTAAGGCTGTCCACCAACCAAAGGCATGCTCATGGGTATCCGTGTCTCTGGCTACAACTCTGAATCTGGAATGATGAATTGTGGCTCAAGCTCGCTTGAACTATTATGTCTCTGGCTACAACTCTGAATATCGAATGAGTGATTGTGGCTTAGGCTCGCTTGATCTCACGTCGAAGCTTGTAGATGACCACAACCTTCCCCCCTGTCAGGGACAAGGTGAGATGATGGCGAAAAATCAACTACAAGTTTGCTCAATATCCTAGAACATGTTCTCACATGCGACTTAAACATCTTCTTAGCTATTGATGCCCATTTCCAAGAAGCGATCCATCCAATATGAATCTTTATTCTCGCAGGAGGGGTATTTCTAAAGCATCTGTCTAATGAATGGGTGTGCCGACCACAGTGCTTGCATGGCTGAAGATCAAAACAGTGATATTTCATATGGTCAACTCGATGACAGTGTTAGCATTTTTACAATCTATTGTTGTTGTGGAAGTGGAGCAGGATCAGGAACAGCTGCAGGTGAACTGTCATACAGGAATCCGACACTCTGAAATATGATAGGCTTGGTGTAGTCTGGAATATGAAAGGAAACATCCTTGTCATATCCAAGACCAGTTCTATGCTTGTTGTGGACAAGATCTTCCCAAGGTCTGATGATGGGCTTGAGAAGTGCAGGTTGAACTGCAGCATCTGCATGTACATCTGCTCTTGTGCAAAGAACTGAATGTGAATCAACTGCAACTTCATCTTCTTTCTTCTGATGAGAGTCATTCACAATCTTCTGAATAGAAACAAGTTCAGAATGGTGACTCTTTTGCTGAAGTTCATCTTGCTGAAGCTGAGATTCCAACTGCAAAAAATCAATCTTTTCTTGTGAATCTGGAAAACAACTTTGAATATTACAAAGAGAATTCTTGCTCATTTTTATCATATCATCAACATTGGAATGAATGAGGTTACTCAACAACTCTAATGCCTCATTGATTTTAGCCATTTTCAACAACTTAGGCTGAAAACAAAGGGTGTCGGCTTTAACCGAAAATGAACCCGTTTACAATGTGATTCAAATTTCTTTCAACAAATACAAATGACTCCAAATAAGTTCCAACTATAGAAATCTCAAAGTACAAAATGTGCTCCTCAAATCATGGAGGACCTCAAGGTATAGACTTGACTGTCTAACCGATAAGCAACAATGACTTACATCAACAATTTTCCAACAACTCAAATACTGATTGCAACTATGAATGAAGAAGAAATATTCACTCACAATACAATGTCAGTTCAATACAATATTTCTGCAAAATATTTGTATAAATGTGCAACAAAAACACTTTTGCAAGAAGCTTTTAAGGCAGTTGATTTTTTTTTTCAAAGAGTTGTTTTTCACCAATAACAACTCGTCCTCACATGTCAATCTCTTTTAGATAAAGTCACCCTTCTATATATGCCACAAATTACAATGCAGATTTCACTTTTCTGTTATGTAGAAAATCCATCTGCTTCATATGCCATTTCTGTTGTTTACTTTTTCTCTTCCTCTCTCTCTGCTGTTTTTTTTTTTTTTTAAACTGAAATTTAAAAATAGGGAAACTGTGGGTAAATATCAGAAAGGTATTAACTGTAAAAAATTAAAAAAATTATTTACAGTAAAGAGAGATTAATAAATGGGAGGGAATTTTAACTATAGAAAAAATTTAAAAAAGTCGATTTTTTTTTTTTTTTTTTTTTAAATTTAAAATGAAAAGGGAATTTAAAAAAAACAGAAAAAAAAGGAAAAAAAAAAAAGGCAGAGAACCGGAGTTGGGAGAGGCCGAAAGGCCAAAATAATGGTGAGAGGGGGCAGGTAGCAGTGAAGGAGGGGGATAGGCACTTTTTCAGGAAATTGGAGAAGATTTCGCCAGTAAAAACTTAGAAATTTCTCAAAGATTTTTTCAGAAAATTTCAGCAGTAAAAACCCAAAAGTATTCCAGCAGCTCTCCAAAATGCAGAAATTAAAAGTGGGCAGCAGAAATTGCAGAATAATGTGCAGTGAGAAAACCTGCAGAATGCATAATGCTGCTCTTCTTCAAAACCAATGCCTGAATGCTGCCAATTTCTGAATGCTGCTTCTTCTCAAAGAAAATTTCTGAATGCTACAGAAAGATTGATGAATGCGGAAAAAGGACTACTGCAGAAATATTTGAGTGCTGCAAAAATTATCGGAATTTTTTCAGATATGCACAGGCCATAAACACAAATGGCTCACTCAAGGTTGAGCTGGTTATGAACATATTAGCTCTGATACCATGTTAAACACGCACATGGTGTGGGGAGAAGAATAAACACACACAACAAGAAACTCAACACACAATGAAGGATAAGTGTGCAACTCTCTTATTTTTCCATTATACATGATGTACATTTATAGTACAATGGTGTGACTCCTGGTTTCACATTCCAAGGTCACTTCAACTCCATTGTGACTTTTCGCATTGCACACCTACCCATGGAGGATTAGGTGTTCCGATAGATACTATTACCACTCAGATTGCTCAGGGCACATAATTGTTCGAAACAACTATGTAGCTATGGTCTAAGGTGCAACACGAACCTCTCCTGCATGATTTTTCTCAAGAGCTGCACCAGAAGGAGGAAGAGTTTGAACAACTCAAAGCTACTATGTCCACTTTGATTCCAGTCCAACGCCTAGCATGACTGTGTACCAGCAACACAATTAGAGATGACATTGAAGAGCTCCACCAAAAAAGAAGGTTCTTAGCGACCACCTCAAGCCTTGGGCCGATGAAGCCCTCAAGCTCTCTTAGGAAGTAGATATCGTAGTTAAGCAACTCAACCAGACCTTCGAAAGTGTCATTGCTGCTACAGAAGGTCCAACTTCACAGAAGGTCCAACTTCACAGAAGTTGGTGGATATTTCTTAGAACACTGCTACGCAGAGCGAAGGAGTGTTGTCCCCCCCTATTTTATGTGATCAAGCAACTTCAGGCGAAGATGAAAACTCCACGGCCACAATGATTTAGGACGAGTCACAAGACTATGTTGGCAACTTGTTAGAACGAGGTTCCCCTAACCTATGTTTTTGATATAATTTTGTAATATTCGGTCTTGCGTAGGGATTTTGGGGTGGGTCAAAGCCCCTAATGTTTTATAATGGGTTAAAGGGTAGCTCTAGGGTATGCAAACCACAATTTGCAGAACATCGAATAACAAAGGCTACGATGCTATAAATGGATATATAGTTGGGTCTAGTAAGTAAGAAAGACGAAGAATTGATGCTATGTACGAATTTTTATGATCTATTTGAGTTGTTTTGTGTAAGGGCTCCTATTGGCTCTATGTGAAGAGATACTCAGTCCTGCTATGTGCGGACCCTGCTAGGCTATGTATGTGGGCTATGTTTGGGTTGTAAGTGGATATTTGGATGCTAATGAATTCAGAATATATTTGAAGTATATTTGTGCTATCTGTATTGATTGTCTTTAATGTTGAAGTGCATCTGTGATATTTATTTAAGCTGTGAATATATCTGTAATCTGGAATTAGCTGCGATTGTAATGTTCTGTGATGGTATTTGCTGATGCACACATGGATGCAAATGTATTAATTGGATTTATGGTTGTGTGATGGTTATACTTTTAAGGGCTTGCGAATAGACTCATTATGTGAAAACTTGATAAGTTACAATGTAGATCTGCCCCAAATTACCTACTCTCTCCCAGGGTGCAGAAGCCTAGCTCCAACACCCTCCCATACTACCTCAGGTGATACCTTGGCCTGCAAAAGTAGGTCATTTCTGAAAGGTCCAGTAGTATAGGGGTTTGTTGGAAAACCTTAACCTACGAACCTGGGTCAGGACCCCTCAAGCCAACAACCCAATATACATTCCCAATTTAAAAAGCCCCTACTTTCAGTATATATTGTAGGTATCCATTTTTTATTAACATGTTTTATACCCCTTTATATTTTTTCATTAACTTTGAGCTCCATTTTTTATACCTGCCAATATAAAATCCATTTATGCCCTATATATACCCCAATATATTTTGTCATTTTTTCCTCATGATATATTCCCGAATATGAACGCACATGCTATGGTATTTCTCGCACAGTGAAGCCCCCCTGTCATAAAGATAGTAGCGGTTGAGTTGAAATTATTGGTGGTAGTTTTCCACACACCATGCATGATCTGATCCAATATTCAAAATGTGGTTACATATTCCGTGGAATTTCTAGTACCTGTTAGGGAATCAAGGATCTTTAACTTCTGCTGATGGTTATGTGAAGTTCTCATGATTCTGGTAAGGCCCCCGAACTAAATCAAATTGGGATATTCTTGCAAAATTATTTCCTTTTCATCATTTCATTGGACATAAATTATTTCTTGAAATATGTTCATTATCTTGAATATAGATCTTTCAACTTTGAAGATTTTGTTTCTGGTAAGATTGAACATTCTATTTCAATTAATCATTCCTCATGCAAGTATCTTATACCTTTCTTAGGTTTGGAATGCAAACCTTTCATGAATTAATAGAGCTATGAAGCTGGTCATTCTAAAGATTATATTTAGTCGAAGGATTCAGGCCTGTCACATTATTTTGAAAATAAACAGCTCCTAATCCTTCTTGTGAATATTCTAATATTAATTATTTCCTTCATGGTACTAGATCTCCTCTTGAGTATCAATGAATTCTTGTGATATTTTCCTAATAAGGTTCCTATTTTCATCCACCACATCTCAGTAGGTTTCAGATGTTTTCCATATTGGAATTAGTTTTTAATAATTATGATTCATGTCTAGTTTGTAGGCAGTCACAAGTAGATGGTTTGTCACATTCAATATATGAGGAAGATGATTCTTTTGTTCAGAGAATTTACAAATTTGTTCAAACTAATTTATGTTTTTTGTGTACTGATCAAGAGTCCCATGCCTTAATTAATATATCTTATCATGATAGCTACCATTTAATACTTAATTTTCCCACCAGTATATCTCATGATAGTTTTTTTACATCTATTAACCCTTATGATTTGTCATCTCAATGTTTAGATACTTGTGAGGTAATTGAGGCACTTTAGCATCCACCGATGGATCTTCAAGAGGATGTTTTTGAATTTCATGATCTAATATATCATCAATTAAAATCATCTTACTTAGTAGTGCCATTTTCTAGAAGTAAGTTCTGATCTCTCTTGATGTTTGCTCAGGAAAACAATACAGATGCATGAACTTTAACAAGGAGTTGTATAGGTTTGTATGATTTCTATTATTATTGAAAAGCTAAGGTGGAATGTTGAGTAAATTTAGGTGATATGACACATCTTAATTCTTTTAAGAAATAACTTCTATATTTTGCATAAGATATTCGGGTTCTTGTCTTTTCTATTGCACATTATTATATATTGGTTACAATTTCTCTCATCTTTGGGTTTGTTGGTCAGGAACAATGATGGCTTCATTGGAAATATCATTACACATAGCCCTGACATTCTATACAATTAGTTTATGAGTATGCTTATTTTAATTTAGCTTACATTGCAATGCATCCACCCTCTATCTTTCTCTCCATCGAGTCTTTGCATTTATTTATTTTCTTATCCCTCACGTTGTTTTCATGTCCTGCCTCCATTTTATTTTTTTCTTTTGGTTATGTTTCCTTGTTTTGTCACTTATTTTATTTTTTTGTGTTGTTCAATAATATTTTGCATGAAATATTCTCTTGTTGGATCAAAATAAAATGTGGAAAAACTTTAAAAGGGAAATTATGATGAGAAACGATGCCTGGCTAATATGTTACCTCTTCTCTATCTTGGTTTTACGTATATTTGAAGTCAATGGTGTATTAATGGAATGTAGAAATTATAAAAACAATACTTATTCTAATGGATTCAATATGATCATGCAATATACTAGAGAAAAATACTAAACCGTTCTATAATTAATTCTGCGAAAATTAAACATGATCACACAATAAAACCAAATAAAATAAAGAACCAAATAAATCCATAACACATATATTTTTCTTGGGGAAAGAAACTTTCTCAAAACCCCTCTATATATATTGTATAATGAACCAAGGAATCATGAAACAATTACAATGAAATATTCTCACAAGAGTTTCCTACACTCTACTAATCGTCTCACACTAATTCAGACAAAATCATGCCAACAATTAGCCAGTTCTTAGCCCATCTTCTGCCTACCTTTCTCACACAATCCTTGTGGAATTCAATCCCTATTCCTTATGAATTTCAGCCTTCCCTGACTACGCAAGTATCATGGGAAATCGTGTTGTTTTTTAGCTGCATTTTGCTCATAATACAACTAATAGTCAACTTCCCTTTAACCTTTGTCTCAACTGGGTCTCCACTAGAACTGACATGCATGTAGCTATCAATAGTAGAAAATCAGTTGCATCAAAAATCACTGCATGTGAATTAAATCTGATTTAATTCACTTGACCTCTAACTAGTGCAACAAATAGTTACAACTAGTTCAACTGACTTTAACTCAATTAATTTAGTTAACTAATTTCTCATGCATTGAACTCATGCACTTAACCGCAACTTGAACTCTAAAACACATAGAATTACTTTGCATGCCACACCAACCACCCTCAACTCGAAATTCATGAGATAACTGGGTCTATCACACTTAGTTAACTATTAGAAGTGATTATGAGATAATATTACAATTTATTGTCCAATTTAATTAAGGGATAATTAAATTAGAAATATTTACAATTTATTAAATAAATTAGCTTGCACACTAATGTATCTCTTGGACCCATCACTACATGACATGTGGTCCCACACTAGTGTGTGTGCTGTCATGTTGTTTATGGATGCCAATTTCACTGTTTCTTGTTGCAAATTTCAACACTCCCTCTCGACAAGAAAGGAATCAATGTGTCCCTATTTGGTACCTTGGAATGTCTTTGCATGCACACATGCAAATCTTGCATGCGACATGCAACTCTTGCATGCAAAACTTATCTAGTGTTCTTCGCACATGCAACTTTTGCATGCAACACTTATCTATTGTTGTTCACACATGCAACCCTTGCATGAAATACTTATGAAATTGAATAGCCTCCAAACAACTGAATCAATATAATGCACCTGTCATCAGAGTCTTCTGCCTACTCCTAGCTACTACGCTGTTGAAATCTACATCCATGCACTCTGCATTGCTGCCAACTCTGATATGTGCTCCAATATCTGACACTTGACACTCTAATCTATGTCTTCGTAACATCTGACTGCATCAATCTAACCGATACTGTTACTGCTGTATTGTGGGCACCTTGTGGCCAGGTTCGATCCACGAGACACACCATCTTAATGAATCTTGCCAAAATTTCTTCTTGGGATTAATTTTGCACATCACCCCACCGCTTACCTGGAGGTACAAATATGTTTACTACCTATGCCCATTTGGCTCAAAATTCCCCCCTCTAGGATGTATCTGCTTGAGTGGAATCTTCCACTTGGTCTCCTCTCTACATCTCCAATTTTTTTTGCTCCACAACCTTCTTAGACTGCTTCTGAGGCTGCATGTTGAGAGATAATTTCTCCCTCTCACCAACAAGTCATTAACCATCGCTTTTCTCCTCAAAGCCTTGCATGCATCCTTAACCTTGAGAGAATACATGTTCTTGAATATTACACCAATCTTATTCACTTGCCCCATGGATATGTGTTTAAGGAAAAATTTTCCTTTTCTAAACATTACTTCATAACCATGTTCTTCCAATACTGTTATGGAGACAAGATTCTACGTTAGGCTTGGAACATACAAAACATCTGCTAGTATGAGATGGGAGCCATTCTCCCTCTGAAAGGTAACTGTACCTATGCCAGTAGCGTATACCTCTTGTCATCTACAAACTCTATGCTTTGCTAGAGGTCCTTCTCCTCCAAGTCATTGAAGAGATCTCTTCCCCTTCATATGGAACGAGGAACCACTATCTAAGTACCACATGAAACCAATTACATTTCTTTCCATGCATGCAATGAGTGTAAAGTCTAGCTCTAACTGTGAAGCCAATTCTTCACCTGCTGCAACTCTAGGATCTTTCTTTCTTTTCTTCTGTGGACAGTTTATAGCATAGTTCCCATGCTCGTGACAATGAAACGCATCACCTTGGGATTTCTTTCCCTTGGCCTTATTTTCCATACTATCCAAGGCATAGTATTCCCTGTCATTATTATTGGATTAGGATCCATCCCTAGTATTCCTCCTCAATTCTTCTTGTACCAAATCCGACCAAAGTCGCTCCCAATCTGGTAACTTCTCCCTTCCATTGACAGAGTCCTAATAAATATGCCATCTCTTGGGAAGGCTTAGAAGTGATAGGCTCACCAATTCATCATCTTCTACAGTCACACCAAAACTTCCAAGCTCATCTCGACCTTGAGTGAACTTTGCCAAGTATGTTGGTATCATCTCGCCCTCCTCCTTCTTGATTTTCCTGAGCTTGTCTTTCAGCGCCAACTTCCTTTGGTCACTAATATTATAAAACACATCTCTCAAGGTCTTCCACATTTCATTTGGAGTCACCTTTCCATGGATTCTCAAGACAATGTGATCTCGAACTCCCTCTAATAAAATCCTCCTCGCCCTTGCTACCTTATTTTTTCAAGCATCAAGAAGAGTGGCGTCTACTGCTACGGACTTGGTAATGTCATTATCAATGAATTATTTCAACCTGTTGTCCTCCAATACTTCCTCCATACCATATTTCCATGAAATATAATTAGAACTACCCTCGAGTACATATTCCAATCTTAAGCCATCGAAAGCCATCTTGATCCGCCTGTCACACCAATGAAAGTATCTACAATTTTAAATACCGTTCAACAAAAAATAAATTTCTTCTTCACTATTGTGATTTATGGTGTTGTTATATCATGTAGAAATTATAAAAACAATAAATATTCCATTTGATTCAATCTGATCATGCAATATACTAGATAAAAATACTAAATCCTTCTACAATTAATTCTACAGAAATTCAACATGATTGCATAATCGCACCAAGTAAAAGAAAGAAGCAAATAAATCCACAGCACTTATATTTTTCCTGGGGAAATAAAATTTCTCAGAACACCTCTATATATATTTTATAATGAACCAAGGAATCATGAAACAATTACAATGCACTCTTCTCACAAGAGTCTCTTGCACTCTGATAATCACCTTACTCTGATCCAGACAAAATACGGCCAACACATAGCCAATTATCAGCCTGTCTTCAGCCTGCCTTGCTCATGCAATCCCTGTGGAATGCAATCCATATTCCTTAGGAATTTTAGCCTTCCTTGACTACACAAGTATCATGCGAAATCCTGTGGTGTTTTAACTGCACCCGAGCAGTTTTCTAATAATAAAACCAATAGTCAACTTCCCTTTAACCTTTACCTCAACTGGGTCTCCATTGGAACTGAAATGCATGCAAATATTAATAGTAAATCATTAGTTTCATGACAGATCACTGCATGTGAATTAAATCTGATTTAATTCACTTGACCTCTCACTAGTGCAACAAATAGTTACAACTAGTTCAACTGAATTTAACGCAATTAATTGAGTTAACTGATTTCTCATGCATTAAACTCATGCACTTAACTGCAAATTGAACTCTAAAACACATAGAATCACTCTGCATTCCTCACCAACCACCCTCAACTTGAAATTCATGAGCTAAATGAGTCTATCACACTCACTTAACTATTACAAGTGATTATGAGATAAGATTACAATTTATTGTCCAATTTAATTAAGGGCTGATTAGATTATACATATTTCCAATTTATTAAATAAATTATCTTGCACACTAATGTATCACTTGGGCCCATCACCACATGACCTGTGGTCCCACAATAGTGTGTGTTCTGTCATGTTGTTTCTGGATTCCAATTTCACTATTTCTTGTTGCAAATTTCAACATGGAAAATATGATCCACTCAAACAAAAAGTCTTTGGTAAAACTATAAGTCCCATATAAATTTTAGGATCCTCATTCCTCAACTTAGTATTGTAAGTAAATAATGTTTCTTGTCGATCAACTCAAGTAGAGAAAGGATAAGGGAAAAATCAATTATCAAGCAAGCCAATCTTAGAGGTCTATAAATAATTCTCTAAAGGGGAAAAATCATCTAATATCAATAAGTCAGGATCCCTCTTCTGCCCGTTGAAATTAATAAGTGTCAAAGAAAATTCATATTAAATAAATAAATAAAGGGTGAAAGACGAGAAAGGATTCCTGTGCAGGGAGGTGAAATAAGTGACTTCGCTGGGATATAGTACAAGCTCGCTAGTATTGACCGAACACATGTGCTCTTGTAGTGACTCCACCAAGGTAGTGTCTAAGAATACTGGCAGCGAAGAAACATGAGAGATGAAACTCATACTCTGAATATCCTAAACTCGTCGCGCATATTACCCTTTCCTAGATCAAAACAATCACGATTTCACAGGCCTTGATATGTGTTTAACTAAGTAAGGGAATGGAGGGGACTATATCTCTAACTAGGTTAAGTAGTGAAGCCAAGGTAATTCACAATATGAATCAATACTTCTTGAAAGACCGAGACCTTGCACTTAGAGAATTAAACCTAAATAGAAAAGTTGGAGTTCTACTAGTGTGTTACCAAGTGTTGTCGCTATGATCAACAACCTCATAATATTTTCCCACACTTGAATTTTGGAGCCTAAAAAGGATTTTCAATGTATCACTTAATGGTTACTCCATTTTATTTTGATGCTTTGTAAATTTCTCAATCTTCTTCCTAGTCTTAAACTATCATGTAACTTTCATGCACATGTTTAGTATTCGATGCATTCATGAGAAAAATTCCTTTATTCAAGATTGAAAAAGCATAGAACCTTCCATAAAGGTAGTACCTATGAAATTTTCAACTCATTTAAAAAATTATTGCACACTTTTACAGTCAATCCCCCTCAATTTTGTTGCATTTGTACTTCTAGTTTGGTGAGTTTTCTCAACTGTCATCTTTTTCACACTTTCGCTTTCACATTTGTAGTTGTTTATTTTTCTTGTTTCCATTTTTATAATTTTCATGTTCATGATATATTCAGTCTGGAATGTGTTTCTTTCAAGGTCATTCACATATTTCAACTGTCACATTATGTTTTCCTCATGTCACAAGTGTTGCTTTTGTGGTTTTCACCCCTGAATGTGTCACACCTTTGCACATCACCAAAGCTCGTTCTGTCACGCTCTCTTGCATTACATGGTAATAAATATCATTGGAATATGAGCTAGACACATTCTTGTAGCTTAGGAAAACTTTTGGTGACAATCATCACTCTTGTCATAACTTGTTCTCTAAGTGTTGTAATGTGTTGTTTCGATGGTTGCACATAGAAATAGGTGTCACTTTGTTTTTTTTTTTAAGGCATGACTATTGGTAATGATTCTTGTACATCCCGTTGGCTTAAATTGATGACACTTATGTGCGTCATCCATTTTTTATTCATGCTAGGATGCATTTCTTTCTCCTACTATCTTGGTCCCATACTTAGCCATGTTGAGAGCTCTTCTTGGTCCTGCAACCCAGTGCAAGTTCTAAAGGCCTTAACCCTCTTACTAGGAGATGAGAAAAAATTATTCATGAGACTCATGGACATATATTTCCTCCCATAATCGTGCATTACTTATTTTATAAGGTATTTTCCCTCTCACAGTGCATTATTATTTCCTAAGGATAAATCACCTATCCTTGTGCTTGCTCCCTTAGTGAAAATCACATTCAAGATGAACAAGTAGCCACTGTTGGACTGAGTTGCGCCCTCCCAAGTTGAAGTGTAGTTCAAAACAATTGAGGGTGCTTTAAAAAAATGAAGCACACTTCAAAACAAAGAGGCACACATAAAATTCTTAGTGAAAAACACACTTTAGAATAATAAGGATCCTTTGAGGGCACTTCGAAATAATGAAGTGCACTTCGGAACAACGAAGGATCCTATGTCACTTAAAATGTGCATGGTGCACTCAAGAATATTGAATAATTTTACCACATGGTGCAGTATTGAAGCACAAAGCCTTTGAGCGCATAACATAATGCTAAAGCCTCAAGTTTTTGAGTGCATGACACACTCAAGAAGCATGAAGTATTCACTTAAAGCACATGGCGCACTCACGAATCAAAAAGCCTTAAGGCGCTTGGTGCATTTTTGAATAAATAAGCCTTCATGCTTCCCTTTAAGTGCATGGTGCACCCTTGAGTCCTGAAGCCTTTGAGTGCATGGTGCACTCTTGTAGTAAAAATCCTTCATCATTCTCTTAAAGAGTGCATGGATCAATCATGAAGCATGAAGCCTTCATTTGAGCACAGTCGTTCGACTCAAAGAACTGCACCCTCATATTTTTTCTTTCAAACACAAGAGAACTGTGAAGGATTGAGGCCTAACCTCTTCATCCCTTCAATGTGCACCCTTGCACCCTCCCTTTCTCACTGAGTGCATCATCACACCCTGAACCAATAAAATTTCCACATGGGCCTTGCTTGTTCCCCTTGAGCACATGAGTGCATTTGGAAGGCTTGAAGCTTGGCCCCTTCATCCCTTTGGTGTGTGCTCTTGTGCCCTCCTTAGCTTCCTTGAGCACATGAGCACATCCTGAACCAACAAATGATTCTCATTCGTGCTTCAAACCTACACCTTGCGCCAATGAAGTTCTCTCTCTCTTGCTTGAGCACACAAGCGCACCTTGAAGGTGTCTTGTTAGCCTTGATGAGTTTGATTGTGCCCTCTTAATCAAGCCTTCTGATTTTAACCCTCTCACAAGCCTATCATGAGCTCATCATTCCATGAGCTAGGTAATGAAAAAATAGATTTTTTTTAAGACTAGTTTTTCTTTTTGATGGATGATTTTCATTGGCTGGAGTACCTTCCTAGAATGAAAAGGTGATTTTGAAGAGTAGATAACAAGGAGAAATCATAAAGAAACACCCGAGGAGAATAATAATAAAATAAATATATCATGGAGACATGAAGAACATCATAGTTTGAGAAATAAAGAAGACATTGCATGATGACTCAAGAGGTTCTAATATTGATAGAAGAACCTTTGGACGGTGAAGGAGAAGAAAAAAGTGGATCCTTCATGAAGATGAAACACAGATCATATATATCATCAAGAATGCAGGATGAAGGAACAAGGAAGAGAAATTGGCATTGCCACCTCATTATGAAGTCCATGTAATCATTGTCAAGTTGTAATTTGAACAAGTGTCATCATAATGTTCAATATGGGTCCATGTGTCATGCCACATCATCATGTGGAATGTAATGATGTAATATCAATAAAAGGAAAAAATGTAATGTGTGGAAGTCCAATATTAATATGTAGAATATGAAAATTCACTTAGTCACATATGGAAAAAGTGTCTTTAGGAGAAGCCCAAAAATCATTAGAAGTTCAAGAGTTGTTTAGAATTCCAAAGGACACATTCGAATTCCAAGAGTCATGAGGGTAATTAAAGAGTCATGTGGATATGAAAGTTCATTCCCATTAGTATAAAAGCAACCTCATAACTCAAGAAAAAGGATTTTGGAGGCTTAAGCTTTGGAGAGCTAGTCTTGGCTTCTCTACTTGGCATAGGCGAGAAAACTATTCTTTGGAGAATCAAGAATTGACTTAATTTTCCACTACTAGAACTAGTGTCTCATAATTATAATTGTGTACTTGGATCTTTCACCTAATTTAAATTCATTGAGCCAACACATTTTCATTCATGTATAGAAAATGTTTCAAGAATATTATTGGGATGTTTACAATATATGTTGTGTTCATATGTCATGGAGAAATTGAACTATTTCAGTGGCTTTGGTACTTATCTTGTTGAATGTGTGTTGTTTTATCTTTATAATCGTTATGCGAACTATTTTTCTAATGGAATATTTTATCAAGTCTCGTGTCTCTCTTAGGTTAGTACTATTAATTCCTACCAGAGACTCACTTTTTGTCTCATGTTTGTGAATATATCCTTTCACACATTGCAATCATTGTTTCACAATGTCAACTTGTTTATTCAAGGTTCATGAGATTATGTTATCCATTGAAACCGAGATGAATATTTGTGTTATGGTGGTCGGGTCGATACTCCGTATGGGGATCCTACTCCAAATAGTGTGAGGTCTAATTTGGAATTCACATTAGGGAGACCCTCTGTATTGTGGCAGTATCTAGAACCATAAAAAAGTTTCCAAAGAGGAATACCATAATCACAGAAATTCTATATATTGCATTTTGGGCTAGGAGTAAAAAATTCCAAGTGTACTTTGCCACCTTCCTTGGTAGGTGAGGCACATTAAAGAATATATTTATTGGTGACATGTGGAGGGGTGAGTATCAGGAGGACCCATCCTATTATATAGTGTCTCCATTAAAGAAATGTTAACACCCCCATCGGGGTAAAATATGAAGTTTAAATTATTTACAATTTTGATTTTAAAATAATTTGACATGCTAGTTTTCATGGTTGAGAATTATAACTAATAAGTTTCATTGTTTTAGTAATGTCCCTAGTGAGAAGGTCTCACATTGATTTACAAGAGGCTATTTGGAAGGTATAAATATGCACATTCTATAGGGTTGCATATCTATCTCTACAAAGCATATATGTGAGAGATATGTTTACTATGTTTATCCAAAAAAATTTAAGAACTGGAAATAGATTTTCTGTTATTGCCAAGTTATGGGTTTCTTAAGTTGATGACCATTTTTCATTTATTATTGATGAATATCTACTAAATTATTTATAATATTATATGATTTTTTTTTTTTAATATACTTTAATTTATTCCCTAAACATCATCCAACCTTCATGTCTTAAAACCAAATATTTTTCCAATTAATAATAAACACCTAGGTGGTATAAAGGAGATTTATTGTTTTTCAACCATTTGAGTTCATCAGAGATTACATCAGGATTGACCTGTGGCTTAAGGAATCATGACCCAAGGGCATCTAAGCCATCAAAATAACCCAGGGATCGCACCCGACCTGGGCCACACCAACACTAAGCTAACTAGGTTTAACTTGTCTCACCTCCCCATAACAAGATCAACAACCTCTATGAGGTTTGATCCTTTTTCGTCCTTATGATGAGGCCCATCCTCAACCAATGGTGTTGGTCGGACTTGACACAAAGAAGTAATTTTCATTTTCAAAAGAACTAACATCTTAATTTTTTATCCTTCATAAATTTATGTATTATCTTAATTGAAAATAACTAGTTAGTACATTTATTAAATAGTAAATAGGTCCTTTTGAGATCCTCGGGCTATTTGACATAATTAATTGACTCTAGATTTATTGAATAGAAATATATCAAATATCTACATATTTGAAATGAAAATATTACTATTATTGAAAAATTGAGTATATATTAATGAACTAGTATAACTATTCTAGTTTTTTACTTCTTTTGTCAAAATTTTACAATGTAATTCTTTGTGAGGCTCTAATTTTTTTAATTTAAATTAATTTTTTGAATATTAAAATAGATTCAAAACCTTGATAAACCATCAAGACTCTCAATTTGTGTAGACTGTACAACTCAAACTTGCAATTGTAAAGTCCCTATATTAATAGTGTAGTCCCTTATTATGTTAGTGTAGCCCCCCTTATTGTTATTTTTGTACCCCTATAACCCCCATATTGTTATTATTGTGCCCTTACATTATTATTGTTAGGTCGGCTAGGATTACATTGTGGGCCCACTAGGATTATATTGTGGCCCCATGGACTGCTAAACATAGAAGGAGGTTTTGGTCATTTGTATCATTGAAGAATTGTTCATTCATGTAATGTGTTGGAGGTTGCCCCCTCAAAGTAGCTTATTTATAAGGCGTTGATATATCTTTTCTTCTATTTTTGGAGCTAGTTTCACAACATTTGGTATTAGAGCTTTGGATTCTAGGGTTTCACTCCACCAAACAGGTCATCGTGGCATTTTCGCTATAACGTTTTTTCTACAAAGGTTCAGAAGCTGAAATTTTTAGATCTCAAAGTTGAAATCCTGAGGATGATATTTGAAAAAATTTAGAGCTTGGTTCGCAATATTTGTGGAGATATGATCTGTGTAAGTTAGGTATTTTTCAGGCTCCTGAATTTCATCTCAAAGAGGTGATCGTGGGAAAATATTCATAACTCTCTCTTTGAGCATCAGATTGGAATTATGTAAATAGTGGCTGGAAGTACATGGAATTTCGTTTCTTTTCTATCAATTTAAGAGCCAAAGGAGCAAACAGTGACACGTGGCAAGTCGTACAAGTTCGCTCTACCGAACCAGTCCATAATTAGGTCATCGTGGGAGATTGGAGATAACTTTGTCTTGAAGAATCCAAATCAAGTCAGACCTATGGCATTCAAAAGAGGATTTAGAGAGCTATTGTAGGGCCAAGTTTTATATATTGAAGATCCCTAATCAGAGATATAATTCAATTTCAATATCGAGCTCCTCAAAATCATGAAAAATATCTGTATTTGGTTTTTAAAGTTGCATAACAATTTTTTGAAAAATCAGTTTGAAGTGATTCCAATGGCATATTTTAGAATTTTTATTACTATTAGGTTCTATAATGCCTCCAAAAAATAATTCCATACCCATTAAGCCCTCAAAAGGCTATACTATGATGCATGAAGATGAAGAATTGCAGTATGAGATATCAAAATTACGGTGCCAAGTGCAACAAATTTCGATCTTGCGAAGAGAAATCGAAGATGACATAGATGGTTTAAAAGCAGAAACGGAGGCTAAGTTGGATGGATTGAAGGATAAAATAATAGCTAATATGGATGATAGATTAGTGGAAGATCACATCGAGCATCAACAACAAGTTCTCCAACTCTCAAAGGATAACCTAACTTTGGTGTAGAATCTAATGAAACAACAGGAAGATCAACATCACATTGAAAGAAGTTCTGAAGAAGTCAAAGAAACAAGAAATAAAAAAGTATGATCAATTTCAGAGTATCTTAGAAAGTGGAAGAACTTTCCTGTAGAATATTCCACATGGGAGGATGATAATTTTATACAAAAGCCTCAAGAAATAATCAAGCATTGAGGACAACACTTGTTTGAAGGAGAGGGTCATGTTAAGCCCCTATATTAATAGTGTAGTCCCTTATTATGTTAGTGTATCCCCCCTTATTGTTATTGTTGTACCCCTGTAACCCCCATATTGTTATTATTGTGCCCTTACATTATTATTGTTAGGTCTGCTAGGGTTACATTGTGGCCCCATGGACTCCTATATATAGAAAGGAGGTTTTGTCATTTGTATCATCCGAGAATTGTTCATTCATGTAATGTATTGGAGGTTTCCCCCTGAAAGTGGCTTATTTCTAAGGCATTGATATCTCTTTTCTTCTATTTTTGGAGTTGGTTTCACAACATTTGATATCAGAGCTTTGGATTCTAGGGTTTCGCTGCTCCAAAAAGGTCATCGTGGAATTTTCGATATAAAGTTTTTTATATGAAGGTTTAGAAGCTGAAATTTTTAGAGTGCGAAGCCGAAATCCTGAGGAACTTTATTGCAAAATTTTAGAGCTTGGTTCGTAATATTTTCGGAGATATGATCTGTGGAAACTAGAGATTTTTGCAGGCTCCTAAATTTCACTTAAACAAGTCATCACGGAATTTTCACTATAAATTTGTTTCTATGAACGCTCAGAAGTTGAAATGTTTAGAGTGTGAAGCCAAAATCCTGAGGAATATCATTGCAAAATTTAAGATCTTGGTTCGCAATATTTTCAGAGATATGGTCTGTGGAAGTTAGGTCTTTTGTAGGCTCTTGAATTTCATCTCAAAGAGGTGATCATGGGAAAATATTCATAACTCTCTCTCTGAGCATCAGATTGGAATTATATAAAAAATTGCCACATGTACACAGACTATAGGTTCTTTTCTATCAATTTCAGAGCCGAAGGAGGAAACAATGACACATGGCAAGTCGTACAAGTTCACTCTACTGGACCCGTCCATAATTAGGTCATCGTAGGAGATTGGGCACAACTTTGTCTTCAAGAATCCAAATCAGGTCAGACCTATGGCATTCAAAAGAGAATTCACAGGGCTACCTCAATACCAAATTTTAGATATTAAAGATCCTAAATAACAGAGATAATTCAGTTTCAATATTGAGCTTCTCAAAAGAAAGAAAAAAGGTGTGTGTTTGGTTTTTTAAAATTGCATAAAGTTTGTTTGAAAAAGAAATTTGAAGTGATTCCAAGGGAATATTTTAGAATTTTTATCAGTTTTGGGTTCTATAATGCCTCCAAAAAATAATTCCATACCCATTAAGCCCTAAAAAAGCTATACTATGACACATGAAGAGGAAGAATCGCAGTATGAGATATCGAAATTACGGTACCAAGTGCAACAAATTTCGATCTTACGAAGAGAAACCGAAGATGACATAGATGGCTTAAAATCAGAAATGGAGGCTAATTTGGATGGTTTGAAAGATCAAATAATAGCTAATATGGATGATAAATTAGTGGAAGATCACATCGAGCATCAAGAACAAGTTCTCCAACTCTCAAAGGATAACCTAAATTTGGTGCAGAATCTAATGAAACAACAGGAAGATCAACATCACATCGAAAGAAGTTCTAAAGAAGTCACAGAAACAAGAACTCGACAATTATTATCAATTTCAGAGTATCTCAGCAAGTGGAAGAACTTTTCTGTAGAAGATTCCACATGGGTTATACAAAAGCATCAAGAAATAATCAAGCATTGAGGACAACACTTATTTGAATGAGAGGGGCATGTAAAGTCCCTATATTAATAGTGTAGTCCCTTATTATGTTAGTGTAGCCCCTTTTATTGTTATTGTTGTGCCCTTGTAGCCCCCATATTGTTATTATTGTGACCTTACATTATTATTGTTAGGTCGGCTAGGATTACATTGTGGCCCCACTAGGATTATATTGTGGCCCCATGGACTCCTATATATAGAAGGAGGTTTTGGTCATTTGTATCATCGAAGAATTGTTCATTCATGTAATGTGTTGGAGGTTTCCCCATCGAAGTGGCTTATTTATAAGGCATTGATATCTCTTTTCTTCTATTTTTGGAGTTGGTTTCACAACACAATTCCAACAAATCAATACTAAATTTCAAAGAAAATTTATAAGAATGAAGACTTAAAAATGTTTAGAATGTAGAAAAGTTAGGCTACTAGTGTATTACTTATTTATATCTAGTGGTGAATATAATTAAATTTTATTTTATTTGTAATAATAGTTAGATGTGGTATGGTATTAATGGGAAAATTATTATATTTGGAGCTTATACTAGGTTGTTGGGAGGAATGATTGTTATCTTACCTACCCAGGTTGCATTCCCATAATTGACATGATGAAGGTCAATCCTCAAAACATCATGTGATGACACTAAAAATGCTAAAAATGAAAAAAAAAAAAAAACTTTCAAAATATTTATCAAAATTATACATTTTGTTGAGAGATAAACGTTAAAGAGTCTTAAGCAATAATTTACCTATCATAAAATGTAAATAATATTAAAAAATTTAAAATATATAATAAAAATTTATAAACATGGATATTATATTTGAGAAATATAAATATATTAATTCAATGAATCTATCTTAATTTTTTAGGTGGTTTTATATATATATATATATATATATATAGCTCGGTGATGGTTTCTCAAATCAAAGATTAAACTTGTTGTAATCTTTGGAGGACAAAGGCAACTTGACAAAGAAAAAAAATCATTAATATTTTAATTATAAGTTGATTTATTTTTAAATATAAATTACATCACCTAAAATGATTCATGAATTTCAGTAGAATTTTTCTTTTCTTAAATTAATTTAGATCTTGAAATGTTAATATATTTCTTATATTGAAGCAAATGGGTGAAATAATCACCGGAGTAAATCAAAATTACGCTTAACGTTTATGCCTGTAAAAAGTAGATTCAATTTATATAGTATCCAAAATCCATCTGTTATCCTTTATAGTCATTGTTAGGCCACTACGAGTGGAGTCATGTGTTTTTTAATATTTTCTAAATTTTAATTGCATATATGAAACTAGATATTATCGTATTGCAATTTAAGTTCTTGTCTATGTTTTTTTCATTGCAGCTATGGAAATTGAAGTTTCCCTAGAAAAGAATGATCCAAGTGGATGTTAGTGAATCACCATGGTTAAGGTAGATGTTATTTGAAATGTGGAGGAAAAAAATTAAAAACTATCATTGTACAATTAGTTTTTACCATATACGACCATTTGTTAGTTTTTACCATAGTGATTTACAATATTCACCTGTGGTTTTGTGTAACCCATGGTATTTGAAATATAACAAAAAGTGCTTGGACCTAGGTGAAATGACACTTGTAAATGATATAAATGTCAGCCTTCACTTTTGTAAAATCTATGAAGTTTATCATGATGTAGTCTTATAACATTTTTACCATTTAATAAAAATTACTAAGGTCTTTTCATATTATTTTTTCCTACAAATTATTTCTTTTATGCTCTTGTGATGCATTCTATTGTTGATATTTCCTCTACAATATTTTCATACACGTGAAATATTCTATTATCAATATTTAGTCTCACTCCTCAAAAAACATAGATTAGTTGTATAAGAGAAATCTTTTTCTTTTCATTTCCCATCATATGTCCTCGATAAGGTTAGCGTATAGAGAGTTGAATCCTAAGCTAGTTTCACTTGAGGAAAAAAATTCATCTCCTTGATATCATTCTCCTTCTTCATCCTTTGTTTTATCTACTTCCTCTTCTCCCATCCCTATCTCATCTACATCCTCTTCATCATCCTCTAATTAATTTTATTCTATTGGGGTATTGGTGTATGTGTCCTTGAGGGATGGATATGTGTTGTTATTAAGATGATTTTTTCAAGAGTTGGGTTCTATTATCAGTTCCTCTTCCTTTTTAGCTACCTTTTCCATGACTTCTAGACATACCAAGCCATATATATTCCCAAGAATGTTGAATTGATTATTGCTGGAAGTGGGAAAAACCTCTCGGGGTGGGTTTGATAAGGTGGCCCCTTACACTAATAATTTATGCACTTGTTGGATTTTCCCAAATATCCTACTATGAAATTATCCCACATCCACAACACATGATTTCTATATGGAAGATAAAAACCTTAATCATGACTTAGCCATTCTCAAAGTTGGGAATTTTTTGGTTAACTAGAATGCATTCCAATTCATAAAAAAATAGTATTTAACATGTACAGACTCCAAATAATTAATCGCACAACATTATATTCAATTAATACAACAAATGTAAACATTGGGGTTTCTTATCAAACATATGAATGCATATGAAATTACGCACAAATACATAAACATAAAAAATGCACAAAATTCGACATAAATTTAGTAATTAATATGGTACATATAATAAAAACTTATCTCTTATAAATAGATTGACTAGATATGGGATCTCCATGTTATACCATGTCATATATTTTTTATTTCATGAATTTCAACCATGGGTCATGCCCGAGCCAGGGCCAAAACTCCATAGGCAACAATAGCCAGAAATAATTGTACATCGATGGCTAAGGAGCCAAACCAACAATCACATTTCTCTAGGGCTCTAGATACCCTCTAGGTTGAATAGCAAGGTGCCAACCCAACATTCATGACACTCCTAGGCTCAAGGAAACCTCTATTCCATAAACCGACATAATTACTAGCTCGTCAAGAGCCTAAGCTCAAGGCTCACTTGTTGGTTGCTCAGAACTAAATTTCAATAATTCTAAAAATAATAATAGTCATAATCATAATCATGATCATAATAATGAGGCATGTAGGAAAGTAAATATATATTTTCCATATCTATATGGCCTCTCTTCGCCATGTGGCACACTGAAGCCATGTGGGCCCTAGGTGCTCTCATCACCATCACTTGTATTTCAACATCATTTCCTTTTCTCACCGTGTATTTGAATTCCACCCTTATTATATTACCATGGATTGGGCTATACAACCCAATCATGCCATTAAAGTGCCTCGTTACGTGTCATGGAATTAAAAGGGTAGATTTGTCAAAGTATCATAGAGTAAAAATTATTTTTTCCATATTTTGGAATGTAATGGTGACAAAAAGTCATAATTAAAAGTTGTAAGCATAAAGTTCAATTGTCATGATAAAAGAGTCTAGGTGTCATTGTAATCAAACATTTGTTATCCCATTCCAAAGCATGGAAATCATGTCTACATCAAAGAAATCCTAACTAGGAAATGGGCACAGATTTTGAGGGAGTGGTGAGTCAATTTAAAAGTATTTTCAAGAACATAATAGTGATCTCATCAAAGAAGGTAACGATTATGAGTACAATAATTCTCCCTTCCCAAGAGCTGCAAATTATAGCATGCACTGCGTTTTCATGATTGACGATTCAAAATCATGATCAAGATCATTGCTACCCACTCCAAGCTATTTTTCCTGATCAATTGGGTTAACATCTTCACTCCTCAGTGCTCAGTTCTTCAAAAATACCATCAAAGGCTCAGGTCCACTTGTTATTTTCACTACGTAAAGTCTGTAGGGGAACTATAAGTTCAAACAATGCCATTTTTCTTGCATGCAAGTGGAAAATTTTCACTCACAAGTGCAAATTCGCATTGGTTTTATCGTTTAGACTTGAAATAATTATGCAATTGCAATTAGAACCCAGTATATATTAGTAAATCTTGTATATTGGGTGAAATGTGTTGTCGTTGCGAATTATATAATTTTTGTTGTGTTTTCTCCTAAACAAGAGTTGTGCTTTCATCCTAAAACACCGTGAATCTACACAATGAATTAGACCTAGTCTTCTACGCTGCCAATTCACCTCGTTTTTTGTATAAAACTTGCGTGCAATTTCTGCATTAGAGGAAACTTTAGCTAAAAGTTCCCATGAAATTTTCATATAATTTACATGTCATAATATGTAAACCAATCAAAATAATTTAAATTTAAAAAGTGGTACATGTAAATATTTTGGAGGGAAAAGAAGAAAAACTACTTTTTAAATTGTATTTTTGGCTTATCTCCTTATAGGTTTACTCAAATTTCATGTGTAGACACTTGTTGGATTTCGAATTAAATTAAAAATCCAACGAGTACGCATTATGCATACTTTCGAGGAGACCCACATTGGTCAAAATTGAAGATACATTAAAAAAGCATGTACAATATATTTTTATATCTTAATTTTTTACCAATGTGGGTCTCCTCGAAAGTATGGATAATGGGTACCCATTGGATATGGAATTTAATTCCACATCCAACGAGTTTCTACACACTAAATTTGAGTAAAACTATAAGGAGATAAGCCAAAATTACAATTAAAAAAGTAGTTTTCTTCGTTTCCCTCCAAAATTCATGACTCTTGTTTTATTATTTTAACTATTATTTTAGTATTTTTATTTAGGAGGCCACTTTTAGGTTGAAATTTCCTCTAATGTTTAGCAAGGGACTGTTTCCAAAATTTTCCCTCAAATTTTATGCCCAAAAATATGTTAAAAACCAAAATTTCCTACACAATGCATTTTTGACCCTCTGTCATGCATTTCTAAAACATTTGTGCTGCGACTGTCCCTAGTCAAATTACTTCTCAGCAGTTATCAATTTTCTGAGTTATGTATGGTTTCTTGAGAGTGCATGCAGTTGTTAAATTTAATGTGATTGTTGGTGTGTGTTATTAAACATTGTCATAAGGTTTGGAAGGCCAAAAACACCTTCATTGTTGCCTAGTAACCTTACCAAATTCATCACTACAAAATTGAAAATATGACAATACCAAAGGACAAAAAACATAAAGGAGGATCCATTGTGCATTTTAAACCTTAGGACATCTCAACTATCAATGAAAACCCAACCATTAGGGTGGATTTCGAGCAAGCATGATGCATGGGATTTTTTGAAAGCATACAAAGATACCATTTGGAGTTAACTAAATAATTTTCTAAAGGTTTTGATGATGTAAAGGTAAATGTGTGTAATGTTCCCAAAATGGATTTCTCAGCAAGACATGCCTGAAAAACACATTTTTTAGGGATGTGTGATTTAGCTATCATAAAATGTGTTTAAAAACACACATCAACCAATTCCAAGTACTGAAGCAACCTTTACTCGGCTTTTATTCTCAAAAAGATGAGGAAAAACAGCTTTTCATGCCCTAAAATGACTGTATTTAGAAATATGTGTAAAAATAAGGGTCATGGATCTAGGATATGTTAGATTAGGTAAATAGGTATTCACATCCCAAATTTCAGAAAACAAAAATGCATTTTTCTATGTTAAACAGATCCTCCATTCCCGACTAGGCTTAAAATTGCTGATTTCCCATGACTTGGAGTATGCAGAAATTTGTTGAAGCTTAGAGAGCGTATTTTCTGAAGGGTTTGGTGATTTTATACAGAGATAATAGTATTACAAGCTGAGAATATGATTCAAAGATATTACATTAGAAAATACAGATCTATACTTGGAGAGAAGGCCTAAAACCCAAGCTTTATTACAAAAGAAGTAGATGATGAACCAGACAGCGTTATTTTCAGAAATCTGAAGCAGTATTTTATTGAGTTTCAGATCTATAACAGATCAGAGGAAAAAAGGATAGATATAAATGGGATCTATATGAAAAAATTCCTTTTAAGTACATTCCCCTTGGGGATCTCAGCTGAAAGTGAAGGACACTGAATAGATCTGAGATCTACACCATGGATCTACAGTAAAATTCAGAAATTTTTGAAGAATATATCACAAGAATATCAGATGTGAAATATGACATGGATTGGTTGGCCAATCCACAGATCAGCTGAGTGAAGGAAAGGATCCCTTTCACCAGAGATCTCTCCTCCAAACTGCTAGCAAATGTACACTGCAACTTTGCCTACAAAATGACATAGTTTCTGAAGCTAACTGCACTGATGAAGTGATGCACACTTTGGCCTCATGCCAAGATAAGAATCTGAAGCTCAAAACATCTATTTCACTCCTACCAATGATTTAGATGACTTTTCCACTGAGAAGATGCAATATAACTCTTTAGATCTGAATATATCTAATTCTACTTGTTGCAGATCTCTAAACAGTGAAGCCCTAATCAGGATTTACGCTATCAAGGGAGGTGAAGCTTGGACAATGCTAGATAGTGGACCAATGCAGCACAATATCCTCCAAGAGACCCTGAAGGAAGGAGGATGAATTCCTAAATAGGAAATTCCTCTCTCTCTAGCTAAACAACCAAGAGAGTTTGAGTTGCTCAAGCAAGCTCAAAATAAAATAATCATCAACAACCTTTTCCTTGAGCCTTATCCTCCCTTTTATAAGATGAGGATGTGCAAAACCCTAAACCACCTTGAGTCAATTAACCCTTTTCACATGTGGTCCTCCTTCTAGAACTGCGCTGTCCCCTTAGGAGATACATTGAACATAGATAGCGCTGTAGATTTGGTCCTGTTGACCTAGTGAAATGGCTGAAACCTATTTCACACACAAGTGGATTTTATGTAGCTGGCTCAGATATAGCTTTGTTCACATTGAGCATTGATTTATTCATTGATCTAAGGATTTTTACATGTCCTCCATTAGTCATTTATTCACAAATGGAAAATGAAACAAAATTTAAATGTTCCTATTAGCTTGGGCTAATTAGGAACATTACAATGTGGGAAGTTTGACATTTCTAGTTTTAACCCAAACAATATCTAATGCCACTGAAATTCCCTTAGGTGGAGAGGAGTGGTTCAAAGGAATGTATTTTGATCTTGTTTCCTTCAAATATTTTCTCTAGCCTAAGCATAGGAAAGGGTATGGTTCATTTGTTCCTCGAATTTATTTACATGACCATCATGGAAGGCTTCTAGAAGTCATCCAAAGGTAATTTACATGTGAGGGAATATTCAATATGGTTTATCACCACCAGATTAGGCTCTCAATTCATTTCACTAGCAAGAAATATATGAGTCTTCCCTATTATTTGTTCAAGATTTTGTGTAAGATGGTTGATCGAGTGTAGACAAAAGGAAGTCATGTAGAGGAAATTTTATGTCATTTTGCATTGACTAAGTTTCTGGTTTTTAAGGTGCTTGAGAGGAGAGAGCAAAAATGACAAGAGTTATTGGTCTCTTCATTTTGGGAAACACAATCTTCAAACAATCAAAGAACTAAGAAAGACACTCCAGTTGTGATTAAGGAAGTTTCATCTGTAGAAAGATCAGTCAAGAAACCTTTGAGCAAAGGAAAGTTATATGGTAAGAAAAGTGCTAAGAAACTACAATTCTCCCCTAAGATAGAGAAAGTGGTAAGAGTGCCAAGAACAAGGTTTGTAGCTAAGAGATTACCTGTGATCCCTCCATCATCTTCCATTCAAATCATGGAATCAGAAATCAGACAAAGAGAGGTCGAAATTGATTAAAAGGACCAACAAATTAGGGAAATGGAGGAATCTAGACAAAGAACATGTGATAATAGCTTATTTTCAGCAAGAGAATATGGAGCTTAGACATAAAGTGTATCAAGAAACTATCCATTCTAGAAGAGAAGAACCATCAAAGGAACCATTGACACGTGATGCTAAATGTAAGGGTAAAGTCGTGATTGATGTTGAAAATATCAAAAAGACAATTTAGTATTAAAGGAGACCGAAGACTAGGTTTGTTGACAAGGTACATGTACAAGAAAAGGAAAGTATGAAACCTGTGGTTTTTTATGAACAAAAAGAATATGAGAAGCTACTTGAGCAACGTGAAGGTGTGCATAATCAGGTGGATCAACTTGCAGAGAAAGACCATAGGTACAAGATGGCCTGGTTTAAATAGCTAGAGGTTGTTATATCGATACTTGACAAATCCAGGTATAGAATTAAGTGGAACTTTCCTTTTCATAGGCAAGTGAAGAATTTTTATGTCTAAAATATGGTCCTGAAGAGAAGACTTAGGTTGCTGAAGAAAAGGCTTACCAAAGTCAGAGAATTTGAAAGAAATAGGAAGAGTGGTAACTTGGACTTGCTGTTAGAGGCTAGTACAAAGATAAAAATACAGCAAGAAGCTTCAACCCAAGCTTGAAACCTTCATTTTTGGCTCAAAGATCCGTTTTGGTGAAAATAACATAATTTCAGTAAGGGCTTGCTCCGCTTTTGATATGTAAATTTGTTTGAGTTGAGAGAGAAGAATTTTTGTGCACTATAATTTTGAATACATTTTTCCAGTGAATGAATGGAACAGTAGGGTATTTGCAAGGATTATTGTTTCAAAATATTGGTGGCTTGCACATCCTATGATTTTTGAGTTATCTTATGTGTTTTCATCCCTTTAATGTACATCCTTCTTCCTTTGGAGAAAACCAGATGATTATTTCATAATTCATCCTTAATGATGATCTGATTAGTTTTCCAAGTTGTTCATGTTTTCTGCTTTATTACAACATTTTAGAATTCATCTATTTTTTTATGCTCTAAAGTACTTATCGTTCACTTTTTCTTCCTTCATCTTCTACAACAATTTGATATAAAACCACCACAAAAGCTTCCTACCTTTCCCATGTGGAGAAAACGTCTAATTTCCATCATATCACTGGACATAAATAAAATTTTGATCATGAGTCCATGGCCAATGCTTTTCATACTTTTCTCATCAATATATCTCTAAAATAAAAACCTTTTTGAGCTTACTAACTAGCCTAATATCTTATTTGTTGATTTAACTAAGTGAGATAGCCCTCTCCAGGCTAGAAGGGCTATATTATTCCCTAAATTGGTTTGAGGTTACCTATGTCATTTTTCTCCTCAGCCTAGGAAAATTATAGAGTGCTAACACCTCCAAAACATTCCTGACATGCATAAGTTCATATGAGAAAATCATCATTTCGATCCACAATCTTCAATACCAAAGTGCTTATTAATAAGGCCTTAGAACATTGAAGCCTTCCTCACACACAAAGGTCCATTCAAATTTAACACCTTTCCTCTACAACAAAGTGAGAGGATGGGCAATCCTAGAAAATCCTTCGATGAATTTTCAGTAATAACCAACTAGGCCCATAAAATATTTGAATTCTCTAAAATTATTTCGTGTTAGGTAGTACTTGATGGCCTTAATATTTTCTAGGTCTACAACTATCCTATCCTCTGAAATAATATGGCATAAATAATGAGTCTACTTTTGTTAAAAGGAACACTTACTTATATTAGTATATAGTTGGTGTTCTTGGAGAACCTGTAAAAATAACGTCATATGCTACTCACACTCCTCTTCTAATTTAGAATAAACCAATATATCATCCAAAAAGATGATGACAAACTTATCCAAATATTCTCGGAACATTCCATTCATCAAATACATGAAAACACCTAGTGGATTAGTTAATCCAAAAGGCACCATCATGAACACAAATGTCTGTAATGAGTTCAGAAATTTGTATTACTAATATCTCCCTCCTTAATTTGCAATTGTTGATATCCTTACCTCAAGTCAATCTTCGAAAACACCTTATATCCTCAAATTTGATCAAATAGATCATCTATCCTTAGAAATAAATATTTATTATTTATGGTCATTTTATTCAATTTTTGAAAATCTACACTTAAGGGCAAGGTTCCTCCTTTTCCTTAAAAAAAAAGAGTGGAGAAACCCATGGTGATACATTGGGTTATATGCACCCCTTCTTCAACAACTCCTATAATTGCATCTATAGTTATCTAAGCTTTGGAATTCTCATTCTATATGGTGTGTTATATACTAGAGAAACTCCAGGTACCAAATAAATTGAGACATATATATCTCTTCTAAGAGGTAATCTTGGGATTTTAGCAAATAAATTGGTATACTCCTTCAACACTCAATAATATTCCAAATTGTCTTGTTGGTCCCCATTGGGTTCCTCCATGTGAACTTCCAAACTTCAAAAACTTTTCTAAAATTCTTTCTTAACTAAAAAGTTGATATCTCTCTTATGGATATTAGTCTAGGGTCTCCCTAGACCTACCTCCACTAACATTCATCATCAACGCAGATAAAATATTTATTATAAAAATCTATAATTGTGTGATGCTTTTCTACCCAATCCATATCGATTAGGAAATCATATGATCATAATAAAATTACATTCAACTCAACCTTAGTACTTCATCCTTTCAAATCAATCATAAAATATTTCATTAGTTCCGTAACTCTTCTCTTTACTCCTATAGCTACTTGAACTAGCCAAGCCTTTCAATTCTTTGTCCTTTCCAAATTAAATTTATCTACTAGTTTGAGATCAATATAATTGTGATTGGCTCTTGAATCAATTAAAATAGTAATAGGATGATTATGCAACAGACCTTCAATCTCAATCATGTGTGCATGATGTTTTTCATGCATATTATCTAGCTCAACATAAATATTGTGGATGCTTCTACCCACATGCTCCACTATATCCATTATCTACATATTATGCAATGTCTTCTTATTTCCATCCTTATAATGGAAATATTGAAATTTATAATATCCTTGACAACCCTAACATTTGATAATTTGAACTAAGGGTTTTCTACCTGAAAATTCATTTCCTGTGAGTTCAATAATAAATGGAATTGACTTTTGTTTCACTTGTGGCTCATTCCTGATGGATGAGGGTTTAATCCCCTAATTTCTCTTCTCCATGATACTCTTCTTCTTATTGTTCCATGCTTTATGTACAATTGTTTTGTTCTTGTTCTGCTCATATAACTACGCATCTCCCCTCATGGTTGCAGCCAAGGTTTTGTGCTCATCAAAATTAAGCTTATATGCATAGAATTAAGGTATTCCACTGATATATCTTTGGATTTTAACCTTATCATCCTTAATAAAACTGAAATATTTTAGCAATTCCATGAATTTTATGACGATATTCCTCCATAGTTATGTTTCCCAACTTCAATTAAAAAAATATTGCATCTTTTTCTCATAACAATGTTCATATAAATACTTCCTTTCAAAGTATTCCTTAAATTTCTGCCAAGTCAACTTCTTTTCATCCAATTGCTTCAGTGCCTTGAGCTACTCCCACCAAAGGCGAGCCTTTCATTTTAGATGGTATATGATGATTCAAGCTTCCATATTTGAAGAGATTAAATAACTAGAAATATCTCCACATCTCTAGTAATGAAGACTTAGCTTCTTCGCCCTTTTTATGTTCTCCATTAAAAGTGGGAGGTTTAATATTTTTCAATTCCCCCTTTAAGATGTCCTGTGAGGAATTCTCTTGTCAGCTCTTCTCACAAGTGATACACGAGAGCTACTGTCAATTTATGAGGTGATATAATCTCTCCGATGTGACCTCCTTCCTACATACAAATACTACTAGTCATTACTCTTAACTTGTCTTGAACTTCCAACACCTCCTTTATCAAAATTTCTCTTGGATTTTTTTATCATACCTAGAGTCAAATTCCGAGTGTAGTTCTTATTGAATTTTGTTCAAAATGAGTAGAATTTGATTATTGAGTTGTTGCTTTTGTTTTACTAGTTTGACATTATCTACCTTAAAACTGAGAACCTCCATCTTAAGGCTTCTCATAATCATGTGCAAGTCATGATTTTTTGGCCCATCACCATTTGATTTAGCCTTGGTATCCCCACACTAATATCCTCCACTCTAGCTTACTCTTCTAGGCTACTAATGTTTGGCATATCTCCTATTTCTGCAATTCTCATCATTTTTATTGTCTTCCTAACTTGTATGCTTCTTCAAGGAAATTCCCTGAAATTTGTACAAATAAAAAATCTAAGAGCACCAACACATTCTGCTCACAAGCAACTTTTTGTAGGCTATTTATTTGCAAGATTCCAACAATCATAATGTTACACCTTCCATAAATTTTTAACTTGACTCAATTTCTTCTCTTCGAGACTCTCGTAGCTTTCACGTCAATTTCTACGGATTTCCTGCCACCAAATCTAGTTCTTATCTAGCGACATGTATTCTATTCAAATTTCTCTTTTGTTTTACTATTTACTGATAAAATTATGTCCTTTGAGCACCAAGATATGCTTGTTTAAAGTTCTGCCATTCTCGTTCCTGGTTTTTCAGCTATTATAAGGTCACAATTTTAATTAAATGGCCAAGATTAAATTTAATATTCTATCATCGTGCCTACTTTGTTCTTGTTGGGTGAAAACTCTTGCTTTCAAAAACATGGCTAACATAAATTGGCTAATTCCATGCCCAACACATGGACCCTGACTTCCTCAACTTCCTCATATACTACACCCTCATATACTCTCGGCCCTTGAAACATATTAGTTAATATATATAAAAATATAAAACAATTACAAATGCCTCATGCGACCTACACTTTCCATTTAATATACCTATAGCTGGGAAACAAAACGAAAACACATACAAGTAGCAACAACAAACTTATATGTAATATATACTATATAACATATATTATATATAAAATCCACATATACATATACATATATATATATATAACCAACTGGACAGGGATCATTAAACCTGTGCCATATATATATATATATATATATATATATATTGAGAGACCAAATAAATTTGCATGAAAACAAGTAGAATTATATTAAAATGTTTGATAATTTCCAATATTCTGACTCATGATTGCATTCAATAAACCAACAAGTGACCTTATCTACTTACCTAATCAGATTGAAATATGAACTGGTGTGTGTATATTTATATAGAAATCGCTTTCGAGAGCATAAATTATCAGACTTTTGCTCAAATATAAATTGGAAACTTTATAATTTATATAAATATATTAGTACGCTCTCAACAAATATAATGTCGAACCAAGAAATCATACAAATTATACGTTCTATGGCCAACTCAGCCCTAACGTGGCATGTTGGTCCATGACGTCTGCTAAGGGCCACCAAGCCAATCAATGGCTCACAATTATTTTTCTAATCAGATGAATAAAAAAATAATTAGGCGGAGTACCTTTATCATGTTTTCAGCTCTTAGTTCTGGCTCTTCCTATTCATGCTTCATTGCGCCAGGCGCACTGATCTGGCTCGCTTGAATCACGCTCGCCTAGATTTAGCTCACTTGCATTTTTAGTTCTTGTAGGAGGTGCATTCTACAGCCTAGTATGAATCCGATGTGTAAGTATGTCGGAAGCCAAAATAACAAAAACTAAAGAAAATTTTAAAAATAAATCTCAATAATGTCGACTTAAACAATAATTTAGAAAACCATATAAACAAACAATTAAAAATTCATTAAAAAATAAATTTATCAAAATATGAAGAGGATTACGAACACTATAAAAAAAATGGTAAATAAATAAAAATATAAATAAATTAAAGGTATGGTAAATAAATAAAACATTTTTTTTTATATTTACTCCATAAACCTCTATATTTACAAAACTCAAAAAAGAGGTTTTATTTAGGTGAAGCCTATGGGCCAAATACCATGGGACAAATACCATATTTGTAAAAGAGGTATGGAAAATAAATAAATATAAAAGACTTATAAATAGGTAATGTAGATAAATAAAAATATATCAAATAGGATTAGAAATCAACATCTTTATATATGAAGTCTATGGCCCAAATACCATGGAATAAATTATTATTAATAACACGCAAAAAAAACATTATTGCCCATTCTACAGCCCAGTATGACCCCATGTGTAAGTATGTCGGAAGCCAAAATAATAAAAACTAAAGAAAATTTTAAAAATAAAATCTCAATAATATTGGTTTAGACAATAATTTAGAAAACCATATAAACAAACAAATAAAAATTCATTAAAAAATAAATTGATCAAAATATGAAGAGGATTAAGAACACTAAAAAAAGATATGGTAAATAAATAAAAATATAAATAAATTAGAGGTATGATAAATAAACAAAAACTTTTTTTTTAAATATTTACCCCATAAACCTCTATATTTACAAAACTCAAAAAAGAGGTTTTATTTAAGTGAAGCGTGTGGGCCAAATACCATGGGACAAATACCATGGGCGAAATGCCATATTTCTAAAAGAGGTATGGTAAATAAATAAATATAAAAGACTTGTAAATATGTAAGGTAGATAAATAAAAATATATCAAATAGGTTAGAAATCAGCATCTAATTATATATGAAATCTATGGCCCAAATACCATGGAATAAATTATTATTAATAACATGCAAAAAATAAAAAATAAAAAATAAAAAAAATTGGCTTACATAAATTGGCTAATTCCATGCCCAACACATGGACCCTTACTTCCTCAACTTCCTCATATACTACACCCTCATATACTCTCGGCCCTTGAAACATATTAGTTAATATATATAAAAATATAAAACAATTACAAATGCCTCATGCGACCTACACTTTCCATTTAATATACCTATAGTCTGGGAAACAAAACGAAAACACATACAAGTAGCAACAACAAACTTATATGTAATATATACTATATAACCTATATTATATATACAATCCACATATATATATATATATAACCAACTGGACAGGGATCATTAAACCTGTGCCATATATATATATATATATATATATATATATATATATATATATTTTGAGAGACCAAATAAATTTGCATGAAAACAAGTAGAATTATATTAAAATGTTTGATAATTTCCAATATTCTGACTCATGATTGCATTCAATAAACCAACAAGTGACCTTATCTACTTACCTAATCAGATTGAAATATGAACTGGTGTGTGTATATTTATATAGAAATCGCTTTCGAGCGCATAAATTATCAGACTTTTGCTCAAATATAAATTGGAAACTTTATAATTTATATAAATATATTAGTACGCTCTCAACAAATATAATGTCGAACCAAGAAATCATACAAATTATACGTTCTATGGCCAACTCAGCCCTAACGTGGCATGTTGGTCCATGACGTCTGCTAAGGGCCACCAAGCCAATCAATGGCCCACAATTATTTTTCTAATCAGATGAATAAAAAATAATTAGGCGGAGTACCTTTATCATGTTTCCAGCTCTTAGTTCTGGCCCTTCCTATTCATGCTTCATAGAGGTGCATTCTACAGCCCAGTATGATTCCGATGTGTAAGTATGTCGGACATCAAAATAACAAAAAACTAAAGAAAATTTTAAAAATAAAATCTCAATAATGTCGACTTAAACAATAATTTAGAAAACCATATAAACAAACAATTAAAAATTCATTAAAAAATAAATTTATCAAAATATGAAGAGGATTACCAACACTATAAAAAAAAATGGTAAATAAATAAAAATATAAATAAATTAAATGTATGGTAAATAAATAAAACATTATTTTTTATATTTACTCCATAAACCTCTATATTTACAAAACTCAAGAAAGAGGTTTTATTTAGGTGAAGCCTATGGGCCAAATACCATGGGACAAATACCATATTTGTAAAAGAGGTATGGAAAATAAATAAATATAAAAGACTTATAAATAGGTAATGTAGATAAATAAAAATATATTAAATAGGATTAGAAATCAACATCTTTATATATGAAGTCTATGGCCCAAATACCATGGAATAAATTATTATTAATAACACGCAAAAAAAACATTATTGCACCGAGAGGCGCATTCTACAGCTCAGTATGACCCCGATGTGTAAGTATGTCGGAAGCCAAAATAACAAAAACTAAAGAAAATTTTAAAAATAAAATCTCAATAATGTTGGTTTAGACAATAATTTAGAAAACCATATAAACAAACAATTAAAAATTCATTAAAAATTAAATTTATCAAAATATGAAGAGGATTAAGAACACTAAAAAAAGATATGGTAAATAAATAAAAATATAAATAAATTAGAGGTATGATAAATAAACAAAACCTTTTTTTTATATTTACTCCATAAACCTCTATATTTACAAAACTCAAAAAAGAGGTTTTATTTAGGTGAAGCCTGTGGGCTAAATACCATGGGACAAATACTATGGGCCAAATGCGATATTTCTAAAAGAGGTATGGTAAATAAATAAATATAAAAGACTTATAAATATGTAAGGTAGATAAATAAAAATATATCAAATAGGTTAGAAATCAACATCTAATTATATATGAAGTCTATGGCCCAAATATCATGGAATAAATTATTATTAATAACATGCAAAAAAAAATTCTACAACCCAGTATGACCCCGATGTGTAAGTATGTCAGAAGCCAAAAGGGAAAGGGAGAGAGAGGAAGGAAAAGAGAGGGGACTTGAAAGAGAGGAGGAGAGAGGGAGGGATAGAAATATGGATTTGGAGTGGGAGAGAGGGAGGGATTGAGAGATGGCGCTGGATGAGAAGAGAGAGAGGGAAGAAGAAAGACATAGAGAATGAGTAGTGGAGAGAGAGGGGGATTGACAGGGGAGAGATGAACAGGGAGTGTGTATGTTTTGGGGTGAGATAAAGAGGAAAATAAGGAGATATGGAGAGAAGGGGGGAGAGAAGGAGAGAGAGAGGCATATGGTAACAAAGTTGAAAGGTGAAAATAGAGAGAGAGAGATGGGGGGGAGAGAAAGGAAGAGAGAGAAGGAAGAGAGATAGGGAAAGAGAGATGGAGATGGAGAGGGAGAGAGGGGGAGGTAATAATAAAGACATAGAGGGTGAAAGGTGGAGAGAGAGAGAGAGGGAGTGATAAATAAGATAGAGAGAGAGGGAGAAAGGTTAGCAGAAGGGAAGAGAGATAGAAGCGAGGGATGGTTATTTCAGTGTAGATGGTGATTTCTAATATTATTTGATTTCTTGCACTAGATGCATTAATTTCAATGTAGATGTTGATTTCTAATTATATTTTATTGCTTGCACTAAATGCATTGATTTAAATGTAGATGATTTATAATCCTATTTTATTTCCTTCACTAACTACATTTATTTCAGTGTAGATGGTGATTTCTAATCCTATTTGATTGCTTGCGCTAGATGCATTGATTTCCGTGTAGATGTTGGTTTTAAATCATATTTTCCTACTTGCACTAGACACATTTATTTCAGTGTAGATTTTGATTTCTAATCATATTTGATTACTTGCATTAGATGCATTGATTTCAGTGTATATGTTGATTTTTGATTTGATGTAATTGGATGTATGATGGTACATTAATTTTGAAGTCACTGGATTAATAGTGTGCAATGATTTCAGTGTAAGCACAAAAAATTATTGACAATGTACATTTGTTTTTGTGTTATATTAATTAAACATATTAATATTGGAAAGAAAGAGAGACAAGGTATGATGTTTACTACAACAACTCGAGCTAAATATTTAAATGGTTTACGATTCCAACTGTCATTTTCGAATAATCAATATGAAAAGATGACAAAACTGACAAGGGTGAAAATAAGAATAGTAGAAGAAAATAGTTTGAAATCGATCGTAATGAAGACTATTCATAATTGAATACATTCTTATTATTCATAGTTTCTATCATTCAATATTATTACATTTTCACTTTGCATTCAAAATTTGTATTTCATCATTAAAGTTATTTTACAATATTTATCATCTCAAAAAACTAAGGTAACTAATCAAATTTAAAATTAAAATGACTCAATAAACCTTAGACATATTTAACATATTTAAAATGGTTATATTAATATTAGATGTATTTACATATTGTTGATAAAATTAAGCATATGTTCTTTATATTATCGATAGATTTTCCTTGGTCGCACGCGACTGAAACCAACCTAGATCCATGTTAACTACAGATCTATCAAGTGCCAAGAGGGATAAAATCTCTTGAGGTGAAAACCTTTCCTCAAGTTTTGCACTAAAAAAAAATGTTTTCACCTCTAGAGATTTGATCCCTCTCTGTCACATATCACACCACAAAAAAAAAAAATTACCCATACAAAAGAATTAACTACACGATCTACTTGCATTCACTAAAATTCATTTGTCAACCCCCATATCAATGTTCAAATGTAAAAAGAATTAATACTTATGATGTCACTGGCAGTACAAGGCAATATTCTGGTTTTCGCATTGTTTTTATGTACAGTACAAAATCCAAATGATATAAATATATTTTGATTCCACCAACTTAGCTTTAAGTTAAATGTTCTTAATGTATACAATGCACCACCCATATCTGGCACATGTTTCGAATAGATTAAGGTCTAGATGTAAATACATATATGGTTGCGCCATGTATAAGGTTGAACATTCGTGGAGGATTTCCTTACGGATAGCTATTGGGGCGAGCTCGGGGGTCACACTTGGCTCGGCGCGCACAATTTAATTTTGACCTTATAACTCTGATCTCTTGGGATGTGTAAGGCATCACATGGCAGCCCATTCGATTCCACTCCGTCCGGCTGTTAGGGCTGAGTTACTCCCGGCAGTTTTGGGCTTTCCTGCCAGGTATAGCAGTGCTTTTTCCTCGGATTCTCAAACCTACCGGCATTTTCTGTATGCGGACTGAGAGTTGAACGATATTTTGCTCCTTTGATTTATACTCGGCTCCCTCGGCGCTCTTTCATGCTTTAGTGCCCATCCGTTGTAGACTCCGCCTTGACACTTATAACAAGTCTAGGCTTCCAGGTATCGCTTATCCTTGGCGTTGTGGGTCAATTTTTTTTTATTTTTTTTTTTTCTGTTTTTTGAATTCTTATCTATCGAAAGACCCTAATGATTTTCTCATACAGGGTTCGCTCCTAGGTTTTCTACCCTCGGTGCAGCATTATTCGGCTTCGAAGCATGTTTCATATCGGTGTCAAGTTCCTTCTGAGAAACTGTAAGTGAATTTTATTCCACAGTCATTCTTGGTTTTTTCAGGGTTTAACGTAGGTAAAACCCTCGTTCCTTCTATGTTGTTTGATCGACAAGATTCTAACCTTCGTTTCCTTACTGTTCTAGTGAGTGACCGCGTCGGGTTTGGTCCCTTATCAGGTAATGTTCCCTTTGAAATCGAGCGGAGTTTTTTTTTTTTTTTTTTAAATTGCGAAGTTCTCAATAACCCCTACAATGAAGCTTATCCCTTCGTGACATGATTTGTTTCACTTTGTGGCAGGTATGAAGAATCTTATACTTCATTAACAGATTCCCTCAGATGATCTACCCCAAGCGAGGTCACGACTAACTTTATGTTCACCCGAAACAGGTATTTAACCCTTTCAAGGGTACCTACGCTCTCCAAATCACTCTGTCGAGGATTTCAGGGTTTCAAACTCCGGCTGCCAGTTGTTTTTATAAGGACTTTGGCCACTCGAGCTATGGTTTTTACGGCTTTCTGCATACTCTTTATCTAGGTGGAAAATAGTGTATACATTTACATGCAAGTTCCATTTGGGGTTTTTACCCGGGGATGGATTTTATAATAGTTCATAACTTAATGCTTTCTACATATTTCAAGTTTGGGTCCCGATGTTTTAGGTTCGACCTGTGAACATTGTTGAGAGAAGAGATAGTGCTTATGTTTACAATAAGTTTGGCTACTTGCCTGTTGTGACTGCGTATGCCATTTGTTTATTTTTTGGTTAAGGTGTGAAGATTCTGGACCTGAATTGCTCTGCATGCAAACTTGTTCGTGGTTTTCCTTTAATGCATACAGCTTCATTAGAGATTTTCTCGAAACGCTCTGTTTATATTCTATTTATCCGTTACAGTTCCATTCCTGTAACTTCCACATTTGTTCAAGGAATTTTCTTTCTTCGTTTATTTGCTTCATAAGTTACAGGTGAAAAAAGTGTTAGCATTATCTCAGTAAAGTTCCGGTTATAAGGATACAAATCCTCCCCTGTGGGAAAATTGTTTAGTTTACTTCTTTTTTTTAAGTGCTACAGTAGCGTTTAGTTTTCTCTAATGTTCGGTGTTCCAAGTAGACTGGCTACTATATTTCCATCATATTTTCCTGCTTTTCAAAGGCTTCCAATAACACTGCCATTATAAGTTGATATGTTATTTCTTTTCAGTTTCCTCTGTGATTTGTCTTTATTTATTCTTAATCAAGAAATGGACAGAAGCTTTCGTACTGCAGATTACGTTACTTGCATAGTTACACAACCCCAAAAGGAGCACTTGTAAAACATCATAACAAGAAATCCTGTCTACTAGTCTTTTAGAAACTCGAAAGAAAGGAAATATAAAATAAATTACTCAGTAAAACTTGTTTAGATTTTTACCAAAAAATGCCCAGCATACTTTTCTAATTTAACAATAATAATCAGGAACATTTATCTAGTTTAACAGTACACTAGAATCATTTATCTGGTTAAACAGTAACACTCAGAAACATTCATCTGGTTAAAATAGTAACACTCAGAAACATTCATCTGAATTAACAAACATACTTAGTAAATACTTATCTGAGTCTCAAGAATTTTTTTCAGCTGTTGCCCACCCAACCATCAAGGGAGGCTATTACGTCCTCCACTTACCCCCTAGCTCTAGAATCTGGACGGTGCCACGGGTTAAGAATGGAGATTCCTCTGTTGTGACCTCTGGATGGCCAATCCAGTCACAAACAGAATATCTGGTCACAGAAGGGATTCAATAAGCTATTTTCCACTGTACCTTCACCAGCTCAAGAAAATTCTCTCCCTTCTTTCCAAAGTTCACAGAACCCCCACCCCTTTCCAGGATTCCCTTTTTATCCCCAAGGAGTGGGTAACTATATCTCCAACTGTCCCCAACCACCTCCTATTCTTAGAAAACTTTTACCAACATCTTTAAAGATTTTATTTTCATTTACTAATCCTCCTATTTTAATAATTTGATTAAAATAATTGGTTTTTGTTTTTTATCCAAAATAAGGTCTCAAGTCTTTTTACCATAAGTAAAATAATAATTGTCTTTTAACTAGTACATACTAGTTAATCTTAATAAGGCTGTCACACTCTCGGTGCTTGATAGATCCGGATTTAAGCTAAAGAAAATTTTAAAAATAAAATCTCAATAATGTCGGTTTAAACAATAATTTAGAAAACCATATAAAAAAACAATTAAAAATTCATTAAAAAATGAATTTATCAAAATATGATGATGATTACGAACACTAAAAAAAATATGGTAAATAAATAAAAATATAAATAAATTAGAGGTATGGTAACTAAATAAAACCTTTTTTTTTTAAATATTTACTCCATAAACCTCTATATTTCCAAACACAAAAAAGAGGTTTTATTTAAGTGAAGCCTATGGGCCAAATACCATATTTGTAAAAGAGTTATGGTAAATAAATAAATAAATATAAAAGACTTATAAATATGTAAGGTAGATAAATAAAAATATATCAAATAGGATTAGAAATCAACATCTAATTATATATGAAGTCTATGGCCCAAATACCATGGAATAAATTATTATTAATAGCATGCAGAGGTATGGTAAATAAATAAAACCGCTTTTTATATTTACTCAATAAACCACTTTATATTTACAAAAACTAAAAAAAAAGGTTTTATTTACGTGAAGCCTATGGAACAAATTATTATTAATACCATGGGACAAATTATTAATAATACCATGGGCAAATACCATGGGCCAAATAACATATTTATAAAAGAGGTATGGTAAATAAATAAACATAAAAGAGGTATAAAAAGGTAAGGTAAATAAATAAAAATATATCAAATACGATTAGAAATCAACATATAATTATATATGAGGTGTATGGGCCAAATACCATGGACCAAATTATTTTTAATACCATGCCAAAAAAAACGTTATTAACCCTAACATTAATATTAAAATATTAATATTATTAAATTTAATAAATTTAGATTAATACAAAATTCAATTTATTATATTGTAATATATATTAATATATCATGATATATGATAGAGGTGGAGAAATAGGCGAAGTGACAAGGGTGATATGGATATAAATTGAAGGAGAGGGGAGAAGAGGAATGAAGAGAGAGAGAGGGAGAAGAGTGAGAGAGTTAGAGAAGGGTAAGAGAGGGAGAGGGAGAGTGAGAGAGTTAGAGAAGGGTAAGAGAGGGATAGGGAGACATAAATATGGAGGTGGGAGAGAGATAAGGAGAGAGGATTGGAGGGTAGAGAGTGAGAGAGAGAGAGAAATAAGGGGGAAGGGAGATGGAGGTAGGAGAGATAGGGAGAAAGAGGAAGGATGAGAGGAGGAGGAGAGAAGGAGGGATAGAGAGATGGAGTTGGAGACGGAGTGAGGAAATGAATAAGAAATGCTTAGAGAGGGAGTGACAAGGGAGCGATGGAGATAGAGTGTATATGGTCATGGGTGAGATAAAGATACATAGGAGTGATGGAGGAAAGGGGGGAGAGAAGGATAAAAGGAGATAAATAGTAATATAGTTGGAGAGTTAGATAGAGTGATGGGGGAAGAGAGAGGATTGGAGGACAGAGAGAGAGAGAGAAAGAAAGAGAGCTGGGAGGTCAAATAGAAGGAGGCAAGGGAGAAAGGGAGAGAGAGGAAGAGAGTGATGGGGGGAGAGAGAGGATTTTAGGGTAAAAAGAGAGAGAGAGAGAGATGGGGGAAGAGAAAGGGAGGTAGGAGAGAAAGGGAGAGAGGGGAAGGAAAAGAGAGGGGAATTTAAAGAGAGGAGGAGAGATGGAGTGATAGAAATATGGATTTGGAGTGGGAGAGGGAGGGATTGAGAGATGGAGCTGGATGAGAAGAGAGGGAGGGAAGAAGAAAGACATAGAGAATGAGTAGTAGAGAGAGAGGGAGATTGACAAGGGAGAGATGAATAGGGAGGGTGTATGTTTTGGGGTGAGATAAAGAGGAAAATAAGGAGATATGGAGAGAAGGGGGGAGAGAAGGAGAGAGAGAGGCATATGGTAACAAAGTTGGAAGGTGAAGATAGAGAGAGAGATGGGGGGAGAGAAAGGAAGAGAGAGAGTGAAGAGAGGTAGGGAAAGAGAGATGGAGATGGAGAGGGAGAGAGGGGGAGGTAAGAATAAAGACATAGAGGGTAAAAGGTGGAGAGAGAGAGAGAGGGAGTGATAAATAATATGTAGAGAGAGGGAGAAAGGTTAGTAGGAGGGAAGAGAGATAGAAGCAAGGGAGAGTGAGGGAAGGGGAAGATAGAGAGAGAGAGAGAGGGAGTGATAGATAGATAGATTGGAGAAAGGGAGTTTATGTTTTTTAGTTGATATAGATAGGTAGAGGTAGATAAAGATATAGATGCAAGGTGAAGAGGAAAAGAGATAGATGGAGAGAAGGAGGGAGGGACAAAGAAATTGATAGATATCGAGTGAGAGAGAGTGTGTGTTTGGTGGGCTAAGATAAAGAGACAAATAAGGAGAGATGGAGGGATATATAAATATAGATGGGGGGAGAGAGGGAAGAGGAGAGAGATATAGTAAAATAGTTGGAGAGTGAGAAAGAGAGAGAGAGATGGGGGGGGAATAGAAGGAGGCGAGAGAGAAATGGAGAGAGAGGAACAATGAGAGAGAGGAAGAGAGTGATGGGGGAAGAGAGAGGATTGTAGGAGAGAGAGAGAGAGAGAGAGAGAGAGAGAGAGAGAGAGAGATGGGGGAAGAGAAAAGGAGAGAGAGGAAGGAAAAGAGAGGGGACTTGAAAGATAGGAGGAGAGATGGGAGGAGAGAGGGAGGTATATAAATATGGATTTAGAGCGGGAGAGAGGGAGGGATAGAGAGATGGAGCTAGATGGGGAGATATGGAGGGAAGAAGAAAGACATAGAGAGTGAGTAGTGGAGAGAGAGGGGGAGTGAAAAGGGAGAGATGGAGAGGGAGTGTGTATGTTTTAGGTGAGATAAAGAGGCAAATAAGGAGATATGGAGAGAAGGGGGGAAAGAAGGAGAGAGGGAGGCATATGGTAACAAATTTGGAAGGTGAAGATAGAGAGAGAGAGGGGGGAGAGAAAGCAAGAGAGAGAGTGAAGAGAGGTCAGGAAAGGGAGATGAAGATGGAGAGGGAGAGAGGGGGAGGTAAGAATAAAGACATAGAGGGTAAAACGTGGAGAGAGAGAGAGAGAGAGAGAGGGAGTGATAAAGAAGATGGAGAGAGAGGGAGAAAGGGTAGCAGGAGGGGAGAGAGATAGAAGAGAGAGAGAGAGGGAGGGAAGGGGAAAAGAGAGAGAGAGAGAGAGAGGGAGAGAGGAGTGCTAGATAGATAGATTGGAGAAAGAGAGTTTATGTTTTGGATTTGATATAGAGAGATAGAGGGAGATGTAGATATATATGTAAGGTGAAGAGAAAAAGAGATAGATGGAGAGAAGGAGGGAGGGAGAAAGAAATTGATAGATATGGAGTGAGAGAGTGTGTGTTCTTGGTGGGGTGAGATAAAGAGACAAAGAAGGAGAGATGGGGGATATATAGATATATGTGGGGGGAGAGAGGGAAGAATATTTCTTGCAATCGATGCATTGATTTCAGTGTAGATGGTGATTTTTAATCCTATTTGATTGCTTGCACTAGATGCATTAATTTTGGTGTAGATGTTGATTTCTAATGATATTTGATTTCTTGCACTAGATGGATTGATTTTAATGTATATGATTTCTAATCTTATTTGATTGCTTGCACTAAATGCATTAATTTCAGTGTAGATGATGATTCCTAATCCTATTTGATTGATTTCACTAGATGCATTAATTTCAATGTAGATGTTGATTTATGGTTATATTTGATTTCTTGCACTAGATGAATTTATTTCAATGTAGATTATTTTTAATCCTATTTGATTGCTTCCACTGAATGCTTTGATTTCAGTGTAGATAGTGATTTCTAATCCTATTTGATTGCTTTCACTAAATGCCTTGATTTCAGTGTAGATGGTGATTTCTAATTTTATTTGATTTCTTGCACTAGATGCATTAATTTTAATGTAGATGTCGATTTCTAATTATATTTGATTTCTTGCACTAAATGCATTGATTTAAATGTAGATGATTTATAATCCTATTTTATTTCTTTCACTAAATGCATTCATTTAAGTGCAGATGGTGATTTCTAATCCTATTTGATTTCTTGAACTAGATGCATTGATTTCAGTGTAGATGTTGGTTTAAATTCTATTTTCCTACATGCACTATACACATTTATTTGAGTGTATATTTTTATTTCTAATCATATTTGGTTACTTGCATTAAATGCATTGATTTCAGTGTAGATGTTGTTTTCTACTATTATTTGATTTCTTTCATTAGATGCATTGATTTCAGTGTATATGTTGATTTCTGATTTGATGTAATTGGATGTATGATGGTACATTAATTTTGAAGTCATTGGATTAATAGTGTGCGATGATTTCAGTGTAAGCAAAAAAAATTATTGACAATGTACATTTATTTTTGTGTTACAGTAATTAAACATATTAATATTGGAGAGCAAGAGAGACAAGGTATGATGTTTACTACAACAAATCGAGCTAAATATTTAAATGGTTTACGATTCCAAATGTCCTTTTCAAATAATCAATATGAAAAGATGATAAAACTAACAAGGGTGAAAATAAGAATAGTAGAAGAAAATAGTTTGAAATCGATCACAATGAAGACTATTCATAATTGACTACATTCTTATTATTCACAGTTTCTATCATTAAATATTATTACATTATCACTTTGCATTCAAAATTTGTATTTCCTCATTGTTTTAATAGATTTTTCAGTATTATTTGCTATGGCAAAGCACAGACGAAAGCCTAATGGGGAAAAGGGAAAAAAAGCCTCTTCTACAATGCATAGGAAACGTGGCCGCAAGACGATTCAAAAATACCTTGAACCTCTGGTCCAAACCTTTATGAATGAAATTCCTAATTCTGTTCGTGATCGCATCTATGTCTGGGAATCCGAGATCTTAGATAATTTTGACTCACAGGATGACATGGCTTTTTCATATATGTAGACAGTGACCCCGGATCCTGGCCATAGTTAGGGCCTCACATCTCTCTTTCAACAATCTGTTCGCACTTATTGGATAATTAAATGTCTTTTTTCCAAAGAAATTATGTCTATTGCGGATCCAAAGATGGAATCTAAGTTGGAGGCAACCCTAGCCGATATTAACAGGAATGTACAGGAAATTAATTTACGACAATTGCATCAGTATACCCGACTTGGCAGATTAGAGAAGGAGCTTAAAGCGCTGCAGCAGGTCCCTGTTGAGCTACCTGGCGCTTCTATCAAAGCTCCAACACTAGTTGACTCCGACAAAGACTAAATTTCATTAGTTTCTTGTTGCATTTTCTATTGTCGGTTCTTATGCTGCTTTCTTTTTATATATGATATGGTTTTGTACATGATATGGTTTCTACACGATATCAAGTATAGACAGATCTGGTTTCTGTTATTAAGACTCTTTATGTTATAGTTGACTTATTTTGAACTCAGATGGCCAAAATACCTGGTTTCCTGTGGGTAGGTTGAGGTCTAGTTTTGTATCTTTTGCCCGACTTTATTAATAGAAAATCGAAGGTACCACCTAAGCTTACAAAAAAAAAAAAATGTATTTCATCATTAAGGTTATTTTACAAAATTTATCATCTCAACAAACTAAGGTAACTAATAAAATTTAAAATTAAAATGACTCAATAAATCTCAGACATATTTAACATATTTAAAATGGTTATATTAATACTATATGTATTTACATATTATTGATAAAATTAAGCATATGTTCCTCATATTATCGATAGATTTTCCTTGGTCGCACATGAATGAAACCAGACTAGATCCATCTTAACTCCGGATCTATCAAGCGTTGAGAGGGATCAAATCTCTCGAGGTGAAAACCTTTCCTCAAGTTTTGCACTCAAAAAAAGGTTTTCACCTAGAGATATTTGATCCCTCTCGGCGCTTGATAGATCAGGAGTTAAGATGGATCTAGGCTGGTTAACCCTACAACCCATTATGACCCCGAAGTGTAATTATGTCGGAAGCCAAAATAAAAAACTAAAAATAAAATTAAAAATAAAATATAAATAATGTCAGCTTAAAGAATAACTTACACAACCATATAAATAAACAATTTAAAATATATTTAAACAATATAAATTTAAATATGAAGAGTTTTAAGAAAACTCAAAAAAGAGATATGGTAAAGAAATACAAATATAAATAAACTAGAGGTATGGTAAATAAATAAAACTTCTTTTTCTAGTTTCCTGGGAGGTATGATAAATAAATAAAACTATAGTTTATGGTAAATAAATAAAAATATAAATAAACTATAGGTATGGTAAATAAATAAAACCTCCTTTTATATTTACTCCGTAAATCTCTTTGTATTTACAAAAACTCAAAAAAAAGGTTTTATTTAGTTGAATCCTATGGGCCAAATACCAGGACAAATTATTATTAATACCATAGGCCAAATACTATATTTATAAAAGAGTTATAAAAATGTAAGGTAAATAAATAAAAATATATCAAATAAGAGTAGAAATCAACATGTAATTATATATAAAGCCTATGGATCAAACTAATAATAATAGCATGAAAAAAAACATTATTAACCCACATTAATATTAAAATATTATTATTACTATTATTAAATCTAATATTCATATTAATATTATTAAATTTAATAACTTTATATTAATAAAATATTATATATATATATATATGGGAGGGAAGAACAAAGACATATGATAGAGATGGAGAAATACCGGGAGTGAGAAAGGAGAGATGGAGATAAGCTGAAGGAGAGGGGAGAGGAGGGATGAAGAGAGAGAGAGAGGGAGAGTAGTGAGAGAGACAGATAAGGGTAAGAGAGGGAGAGGGAGACAAATAGATGGAGGTGGTAGAGACAGAGGGAGAAGGAGGGAATATTGGAGGCCAGAGAGAGAGAGAGAGAGAGAGAGAAGAATAAATACATAGAGTGAGAAATGGAGAGAGATGGAGTGACAAGGGATATATGGAGAGAGAGTATGTATGTTTAGGGGTGAGATAAAGATACGTAGAAGGAGTGATGGAAACAAGGGGGGAGAGAATGAGAGAGAAGAAAAAAGGGAGGGATATAGTAACATAGTTGGAGAGAGAGATATTTGATGGGGAAAGAGAGAGGACTTGAGAGACAGAGAGAAATAGAGAGAGATATGGAAAAGAGAAGGAGGGAGACACACACACACACACACAAAAAGAGTGATGAAGGACAAGAGAGAGGACTTGAGAGGGAGGAAGAGAGTGAGGGGGAAGTAATAGGATTGTAGGGGAGAGAGAGAGAGAGAGAGAGAGAGAGAGAGAGAGAGAGAGAGTAATGGGGGAAGAAAGAGGGAGGTATGATAGAAAGGGATAGAAAGGAAGGAAAAGAGAGGGGACTTGAGGGAGAGGAGGATAGAGGGAGGAATATAGGAGGAGAGATGGAGGGAAGAATAAATACATAGAGTGACAAGTGGAGAGAGAGAGGGAGTGACAAGGGAGAGATGGAGAGAGAGTCTGTATGTTTTCGGGTAGGATAAAGAGATAAATAAGGAGAGATAGAGAGAAGGGAGGAGAGAAGGAGAAAGAGAGAGAGGCATGTATTAAAAGAGTAGGAAGGTGAAGATAGATAGAAAGAGAGCGGTGGGAGAGAAAGGAAGAGAGAGAGTGGAGAGCGGTAGGCAAAGAGAGATGGAGATGGAGGGGGAGAGAGAGGGAGGTAAGAATAAATACATAGAGAGTGAAATATATATAGAGAGAGAAAGAGAGAGAGAGAGAAGGAAGATGGAGAGAGAGGGAGAGAGGATAGTATGAGGGAAGAGAGATATAAGTAGGGGGGACGGAGGGAAGGGGAAGAGAGAGAGAGAGAGAGAGAGAGAGGGAGGGAGGGAGGGAGGGAGAGGAGGAGCGAGTGATAAATAGATAGACTGGAGAAAGAGAGTGTATGCCTTGGGGTTGATATAGAGAGACAAAGAGAGATAGAGATATATATGTAAGGTGAAGAGAAAGACGATATAGATGGAGACAGGGATGGAGGGACAAAGAGATTGATAAATATGGAGTGAGAGAGTGTGTGTGTTTGTAGGGGTGAGATAAAGAGACAAAGAAGGATATATGGAGGGACATATAGATATATATGGAAGGGGGAGAGAGGGAATAATATTTATTGCAATAGATGCATTGATTGCAATGTATATGGTGATTTCTAATCCTATTTGATTGCTTCAACTAGATGCATTGATTTTGATTTCTAATGATATTTTATTACTTGCACTAGATGCATTGATTTCAATGTAGATAATTTCTAATGGTATTTGATTGCTTGCTCTAAATTCATTGATTTCGGTGTAGATGGTGATTTCTAATCTTATTTGATTACTTGCACTACATGCATTAATTTCAATGTAGATGTTAATTTCTAATTATATTTTATTTCTTACACTAGATGCATTGATTTCAATATATATGATTTATAATCCTATTTGATTGCTTGCACTAAATGCATTGATTTCAGTAATCCTATTTTATTGCTTGCACTAGATGCATTGATTTTAGTGTATATGTTGGTTTCTAATCCTATTTTCTTACTTGCACTAATCCATTGATTTGAGGGTAGATGTTGATTTCTATTCCTATTTGATTACTTGCATTGGATGCATTGATTTTAGTGCAGATGTTGTTTTCTAATATTATTTTATTTTTTGCATTAGATGCATTGATTTTAGTGTATATGTTGATTTTTGATTTGATGTAATTAGATGTATGACAATACATTAATTTTAAAGCCATTGGATTAATATTGTGCATTGATTTCAGTGTAAGCACAATAAATCATTGACAATGTAGATTTATTTTTGTGTTATAACTTAATTAAACCTAATAATATTGGAGAGCAAGAGAGACAAGGTATGATGTTTAATACAACAAATTGAGCTAAATATTTATGATTTCAACTATCTTTTTCATATAATCGATATGAAAATATGACAAAACTAACAAGGGTGACAATAAGAATAATAGAAGAAAATAGTTTGAGATTGATCACAATGAAGGCTATTTGTAATTTACTACATTCTTATTATTCACATTTTCTATCACTGAGTATTATTACATTGTCACTTTGCATTCAAAAAAATTATTTCATCATTTTTCATCATTAATTCAATAAGCGAATTTAAAATTAAAATGAATCAATAAATCTCAGACATATTTAGCATATTTAAAATGGTTATATTAATTTTAGATGTATATACATATTTTTGATAAAATTAATCATATGTTTCTCATATTATCGATATATTTCCTTGGCCGCACACGGCTGAAACCAACCTAGATCGATCTTAACTTTGGATCTATCAAGCATTGAGAGGGATCAAATATCTCTAGGTGCAAACATTTCCTCAAGTTTTGCATTCAAAAAGAGGTTTGCACCTAGAGAGAATTGATCCCTCTAGGTGCAAACCTTTCCTCAAGTTTTGCACTCAAAAAGAGGTTTGCACCTAGAGAGATTTGATCCCTCTCAGCACTTGATAGATATGGAGTTCAGATGGATCTAGCCCGGTTAACTCTACAACCCATTGTGACCCCGAAGTGAAAGTATGTCGGAAGCCAAAATAAAAAACTAAAAATAAAATAAAAAATAAAATCTAAATAATGTCTGCTTAAAGAATAACTTACACAACCATATAAATAAACAATTTAAAATAAATTTAAACAATATAAATTTAAAGACGAAGAGCTTTAAGAAAACTCAAAAAAGAGATATGGTAAAGAAATACAAATATAAATAAATGAGAGGTATGGTAAATGAATAAAACTTCTTTTTCTACTTCCCTCGATCTGGCTGTTGGACTGACGGAGAGGGTCATGTGCATCCACGTGGTGGATGACTTAAATTCCATTGTGTGATTATTATGGCGGTAGTCCTTCGGCGGTAGGTCTCCATTTACCGCATTGATTTTCATGCACCAACCTGTTCATATCACCCACCGACTGCCAGATGAGTTAATGCAAGGTTATGCGCGGCGGTTGAGGAGATTTATTGCTCTTTTCATTCTCATTACCATTTGCTCTTGGTCTAGTTCTTATATTAGCATTATTCAGCAGGCGATCGATCTATATTTGATGTGAATTCTCTGGAGACAGGGTGGACGTTGTTTGTGGTATGCCATGGAAACTCCGCCTTTCATGCCCTACTTTCATTTTTCGTTTTTACCTTTGTTTACTCTATATGATACATCCCTTCTTCCACTGTTAGAGGATCACTGTATTGTAATTTATTCTAGGTGGTTTCACACAGAGAACATGGGATTTATATATATTGACCCTCATTTCCGAAGTCCCCCTCGTTTGTTTCTTCTCTGGACTCATCTTGGTATTTTCTCGTTAAATAATTCTCAGGGTTGTCATGTCTCTTCTGAATCTCTGCATTTGCGGCTCCTACTCCTTCTGTATGGGTTCATGGTTGGTAGCCTTTCCTGTTCAACTACTAATGTTAAACCTTCTCATGGGCCTTTTTCTGAATTCGGCTATTTCTTTCCGTACTGCATGTATTTTGGGTTTTGTACAGTGCCTCCTGTTTTCCCTTGGTCTGTTGGGGTAACGGTCCCAGTAGTGTTTGTCAGACACAGTTTGATAGGTAGGCATGGCCATCATTTTCTTTCAATTTGTACTGGTATGGCTTCTGTTGTTGTCTTTCAACCTGCAGTTGACTGTGTCTCAGTTCGAGGCTCTCTTGTTATCTCTTCTGGGAAGTTCACTTTTATTATGACGAGACAATGGCTTTGTGATTTCATTATGGGTTGTTTCCTGGTTAAGTTACATGAAAATTTTCGCTATTCTGTCACCCTCTTCATTACTGGTCTGGCTATGCATGCTGGGTTCATTGCAAAGGAGCTTTCTTCAGTTTTATTACATCCTGTTTCTGACTTACTTCTTCCCACATGCTTCCTTTCAATTTCTACTGTTTCCAATATGGTTAAAGGGCAACCAGGGAAGGAAAATCGCGGTAGGCAGCCTCATGTAGGGGCTGGCAGGAGTAGGAGGGGTAGGAATTCTAATGAATAAGTGTTGCAAGATATTGCTCAGGTATATGAATCAGGGAATTTGGCTAACATTAAAACAAAAATTCATGGTTGGGAAATTCAAACAGACAACGAGGATGAAGACATGGAAGCTCAGCTTTCTCAAATGGATTTTATAACAGATCCAGGTAGTACTCGGGGTCGAGTCTCCCTCTTTGAACAGTTTGTGACCAAATATTGGAAGATGAAATGCCTTCTTGCCAAGGCTATGGCATGTCAAGAGGAAAAGAGTATAAACTCTTTAATTCTATTTGAACTGTAACAAATGAAGCTAGACATGCATGCAATGTTCAAAGCTCAGATCTAGCTGAATGACAGGGTTGGTAAGATAAAAAAACAGTTGCAAATAACTCAAAGGAGTGAGCAGGTGTTGGGTACCACTACTAATGCTTCGGTTCCTATGGATCTTTCTGGTTAACTCTTTTAGGTTTCTATAATTTTGGACTTCGTCAATTTAACTACTTGTTTTATTTGTAAATGTTATGGACATACTACAATTCTTAACGCTCTAAGTAGTAGGATAAGACAATTTCTTTTTTGGTCTACATTTAACTCGATGCGGTGGCTAACAAACCTGGTTTCCTTCGGGCAGGTTGAGGTCACTGTATTTTTTTTTTCTTATATGACAATCTGCCCCATATATTTTGGATAATAGAAAGGTACTACGAAGATTACAAAAAAAAAAAAAAAAAAACTTCTTTTTCTACTTACGCCGAAGGTATGGTAAATAAATAAAACTATAGTTTGTGGTAAATAAATAAAAATATAAATAAACTATAGGTATGGTAAATAAATAAAACCTCTTTTTATATTTACTCCATAAATCTCTTTGTATTTACAAAAACTCAAAAAAGAGATTTTATTTAGGTGAATCCTATGGGCCAAATACTGGGACAGATTATTAATAATACCATGGGCCAAATACTATATTTATAAAAGAGGTATAAAAATGTAAGGTAAATAAATAAAAATATATCAAATAGGAGTAGAAATCAACATCTAATTATATATGAAGCCTATGGACCAAACTAATAATAATAGCATGAAAAATAACATTATTAACCCACACTAATATTAAAATATTATTATTATTATTAAATCTAATATTCATATTAATACTATTAAATTTAATAACTTTATATTAATACAATGTTAAATTTGTTTATATATATAAACTCTAGATATATATGGGAGGGAAGAACAAAGACATATCATAGAGCTGGAGAAATACTGGGAGTGAGAAAGGAGAGATGGAGATAAGCTGAAGGAGAGGGGAGAGGAGGGATGCAGAGAGAGAGAGAGGGAGAGGAGTGAGAGAGATAGAGAAGGGTAAGAGAGGGAGAGGGAGAGGGAGACATACAGATGGAGGTGGGAGAGAAAGAGAGTGTGAGACGGAGGGAGAAGGAGGGAAGATTGGAGGGGAGAGAGAGAGAGAGAGGGAGAAAGGAAGAGAGAGGGAGAGAAGAATAAAGACATAGAGCGAGAAGTGGAGAGAGATGGAGTGACAAGGGAGATATGGAGAGAGATTATGTATGTTTAGGGGTGAAATAAAGAGACGTAGAAGGAGTGATGGAAACAAGTGGGGAGAGAATGAGAGAGAAGAAAAAGGGGAGGGATATAGTAACATAGTTGGAGAGAGAGCTAGAGTGATAGGGGAAGAGAGAGGATTTGAGAGAGAGAGAGAGAGATAGAGAGATATGGAAAATAGAGGGAGGGAGACACACACACACACAGGGATGAAGGACAAGAGAGAGGACTTGAGAGAGAGGAAGAGGGTGAAGTGGAAGTGAGAGGATTGTAGGGGAACGAGAGAGAGAGAGAGAGTAATGGGGGAAGAAAGAGGGAGGTATGATAGAAAGGGAGAGAGAGGAAGGAAAAGAGAGGGTACTTGAGGGAGAGGAGGAGAGAGGGAGGAAGATAGGAGGAGAGATGGAGGGAAGAATAAATACATAGAGTGACAAGAGGAGAGAGAGAGGGAGTGACGAGGGAGAGATGGAGAGAGAGTGTGTATGTTTTGGGGTGAGATAAAGAGATAAAGAAGGAGAGATAGAGAGAGGGAGGCATATATTAACAAATTTGGAAGGTGAAGATAGAGAGAAAGAGAGAGGTGGGAGAGAAAGGAAGAGAGAGAGTGGAGAGAGGTAGGGAAAGAGAGATGTTGATGGAGGGGGAGAGAGAGGGAGGTAAGAAGAAATACATAGAGAGTGAAAGCTGGAGAGTGAGAGAGAGAGAGAGAGAGAGTGATCAGGAAGATGGAGAGAGAGGGAGAGAGGATAGTATGAGGGAAGAGAGATATAAGCGGGGGAGACGGAAGGAAGGGGAAGAGAGAGAAGATGGAGAGAGAGGGAGAGAGGACAGTATGATGGAAGAGAGATATAAGTGGGGTAGACGGAGGGAAGGGGAAGAGAGAGAGAGAGAGAGAGAGAGAGAGAGAGAGAGGGAGGGAGAGGAGGAGGGGGTGATAAATAGATAGATTGGAGAAAGAGAGTGTATGTTTTGGGGTTGATATAGAGAGACAAAGAGAGATAGAGATATATATGGAAGGTGAATAGAAAGACGATATTGATGGAGACATGGATGGAGGGACAAAGAGATTGATAAATATGGAGTGAGAGTGTGTGTGTGTTTTTGGGGGTGAGATAAAGAGACAAAGAAGGATATATGGAGGGACATATAGATATATATGGACGGGGGAGAGAGCGAAGAATATTTATTGCAATAGATGCATTGATTGCAATGTAGATGATGATTTCTAATCCTATTTGATTGCTTCAACTAAATGCATTGATTTTGATTTCTAATGATATTTGATTACTTTCACTAGATGCATTGATTTCAATGCAGATAATTTCTAATTGTATTTGATTGCTTGTAATAATGCACTGATTTCGGTGTAGATGGTGATTTCTAATCTTATTTGATTACTTGCACTATATGCATTAATTTCAATGTAGATGTTAATTTCTAATTATATTTTATTTCTTACACTAGATGCATTGATTTCAATATATATGATTTATAATCCTATTTGATTTCTTGCACTAAATGCATTGATTTCAGTGTAGATGGTGGTTTATAATCCTATTTTATTGCTTGCACTAGATGCATTGATTTTAGTGTATATGTTGGTTTCTAATCCTATTTTCTTACTTGCACTAATGCATTGATTTGAGGGTAGACGTTGATTTCTAATCCTATTTGATTACTTGCATTGGATGCATTGATTTTAGTGTAGATGTTGGTTTCTAATATTATTTTATTTTTTGCATTAGATGCATTTATTTTAGAGTATATGTTGATTTCTGATTTGATGTAATTAGATGTATGATGGTACATTAATTTTAAAGCCATTGGATTAATATTGTGCATTGATTTCAGTGTAAGCACAATAAATCATTGACAATGTAGATTTATTTTTGTGTTATAACTTAATTAAACCTAATAATATTGGATATCAAGAGAGACAAGGTATGATGTTTAATACAACAAATTGAGCTAATTATTTATGATTTCAAGTGTCTTTTTTCATATAATCGATATGAAAAGATGACAAAACTAACAAGGGTGACAATAAGAATAATAGAATAAAATAGTTTGAGATTGATCACAATGAAGGCTATTTGTAATTTACTACATTCTTATTATTCACATTTTATATCACTCGATATTATTACATTGTCACTTTGCATTCAAAAATTTTATTTCATCATTTTTCATCATTAATTAAATAGGAAAATTTAAAATTAAAATGAATCCATAAACCTGAGACATATAGCATATTTAAACGATTATATTAATATTAGATGTATTTACATATTATTGATAAAATTAGTCATATGTTCCTCATATTATCGATAGATTTCCTTGGCCGCACATGACTGAAACCAGCCTAGATCCATCTTAACTCCAGATCTATCAAGGGCCGAGAGGGATCAAATCTCTCTAGGTGCAAACCTTTCCTCAAGTTCTGCACTCAAAAAAGAGGTTTGGACCTAGAGATATTTGATCCCTCTCGGCCCTTGATAGATCCGAAGTTAAGATGGATCTAAGGTAGTTAACCCTACAACCCGGTACTGACCCCGAAATTAACCAAATGTCATTGGAAGCCAAAATAAGAAGCATGAAATAAAATTAAAATTAAAATCTAAATAATGTTGGCTTAAATACTATCTTACACAACTATATAAATAAACAATTTTAAAATAAATTTAAAAAATATAAATTTAGTAAGATGAAGAGTTTTAAGAAAACTCTAAAAAAAGAGATATAGTAAGAAATACAAATATAAATAAACAAGGAAGTATCGTAAATAAATAAAACTTTTTTCTACTTACTCGGCGGGTATGGTAAATAAATAAAACTATAGTTTATGGTAAATAAATAAAAATATAAATAAAATATAGGTATGGTAAATAAATAAAACCTCTTTTTATATTTACTCCATAAATCTCTTTGCATTTACAAAAACTCAAAAAAAAGGTTTTATTTAGGTGAATCCTATGGGCCAAATATGGGACAAATTATTATTAATACCATGAGCCAAATACTATATTTATAAAATAGGTATAAAAGTGTAAAGTAAATAAATAAAAATATATCAAATAGGAGTAGAAATCAACATCTAATTATATATGAAGCCTATGGACCAAACTAATAATAATAACATGCAAAAAAAACATTATTAATATTAAAATATATATATGGGAGGGAGGAATAAAGACATATGATTGAGCTGGAGAAATAGCGGGAGTGACAAAGGAGAGATGGAGATAAACTAAAGGAGAGAGGAGAGGAGGGATGAAGAGAGAGGGAGTGAGAGAGGAGTGAGAGAGACAGATAAGGGTAAGAGAGGGAGAGGGAGACATAAAGATGGAGGTGGGAGAGAGAGAGTGAGAGAGGGAGGGAGAAGAAGGGAATATTGGAGGGGAGAGAGAGAGAGAGAGAGATAGAGAGAGAGAGAGAGAGAAGGAGAAAGGGAGAGAAGAAGAAAGACATAGAGAGTGAGAAGTGGAGAGAGATGGAGTGACAAGGGAGATATAGAGAGAGAGTATGTATGTTTAGGGGTGAGATAAAGAGACATAGAAGGAGTGATGGAAACAAGGGGGGAGAGAAGGAGAGAGAAGAAAAAAGGGAGGGATATAGTAACATAGTTGGAGAGAGAGATAAAGTGATGGAGGAAGAGAGAGGATCTGTGAGAGAGAGAGAGAGAGGGATGAAGGATGAGAGAGAAGGAGACACACATGCATACACACAAACACACACACACACATAGAGTGAAGGACGAGAGAGAGGACTTGACGGGGAGGGGAGAGAAAGAGAGTGAGGGAAGTGAGAGGATTGTAGGGGAATGAAATAGAGAGAGAGAGTAATGGGGGAAGAAAGAGGGAGGTATGATAGAAAGGGAGAGAGAGGAAGGAAAAGAAAGGGGACTTGAGGGAGAGGAGGAGAGAGGGAGGAAGATAAGAGGAGAGATAGAGGGAAGAATAAATACATAGAGTGACAAGTGGATAGAGAGAGGGAGTGACAAGAGAGAGATGGAGAGAGAGTGTGTATCTTTTGGGGTGAGATAAAGAGATAAAGAAGGAGAGAGAGAGAGAGAGAGAGAGAGAGAGAGAGAGAGGCATATATTAACAAATTTGGAAGGTGGAGAGAGGTGGGAGAGAAAGGAAGAGAGAGAGTGGAGAGAGGTAGGGAAAGAGATATGGAGATGGAGGGGGAGAGAGAGGGAGGTAAGAAGAAATACATCGAGAGAGAGAGAGAGAGAGAGAGAGAGAGAGAGATAAGGAAGATGGAGAGAGAGGGAGAGAGGATAGTATGAGGGAAGAGAGATATAAGTGGGGGAGACAGAGGGAAGGGGAAGATAGAGAGAGAGAGAGAGAGGGAGAGGAGGAGGGAGTGATAAATAGATGGATTGGAGAAAGAGAGTGTATGTTTTGGGGTTGATATAGAGAGACAAAGAGAGATAGAGATATAGATGGAAGGTGAATAGAAAGATGATATAAATGGAGACAGGGATGGAGGGACAAAGATATTGATAAATATGGAGTGAGAGAGAGTGTGTGTTTGTGGGGGTGAGATAAAGAGACAAAGAAGGATACATGGAGGGACATATAGATATATATGGACGGGGGAGAGAGCGAAGAATATTTATTGCAATAGATGCATTGATTGCAATGTAGATGATGGAGAGAGAGGGAGGGAGAGGAGGAGGGGGTGATAAATAGATAGATTGGAGAAAGAGAGTGTATGTTTTGGGGTTGATATAGAGAGACAAAGAGAGATAGAGATATATATGGAAGGTGAATAGAAAGACGATATTGATGGAGACATGGATGGAGGGACAAAGAGATTGATAAATATGGAGTGAGAGTGTGTGTGTGTTTTTGGGGGTGAGATAAAGAGACAAAGAAGGATATATGGAGGGACATATAGATATATATGGACGGGGGAGAGAGCGAAGAATATTTATTGCAATAGATGCATTGATTGCAATGTAGATGATGATTTCTAATCCTATTTGATTGCTTCAACTAAATGCATTGATTTTGATTTCTAATGATATTTGATTACTTTCACTAGATGCATTGATTTCAATGCAGATAATTTCTAATTGTATTTGATTGCTTGTAATAATGCACTGATTTCGGTGTAGATGGTGATTTCTAATCTTATTTGATTACTTGCACTATATGCATTAATTTCAATGTAGATGTTAATTTCTAATTATATTTTATTTCTTACACTAGATGCATTGATTTCAATATATATGATTTATAATCCTATTTGATTTCTTGCACTAAATGCATTGATTTCAGTGTAGATGGTGGTTTATAATCCTATTTTATTGCTTGCACTAGATGCATTGATTTTAGTGTATATGTTGGTTTCTAATCCTATTTTCTTACTTGCACTAATGCATTGATTTGAGGGTAGACGTTGATTTCTAATCCTATTTGATTACTTGCATTGGATGCATTGATTTTAGTGTAGATGTTGGTTTCTAATATTATTTTATTTTTTGCATTAGATGCATTTATTTTAGAGTATATGTTGATTTCTGATTTGATGTAATTAGATGTATGATGGTACATTAATTTTAAAGCCATTGGATTAATATTGTGCATTGATTTCAGTGTAAGCACAATAAATCATTGACAATGTAGATTTATTTTTGTGTTATAACTTAATTAAACCTAATAATATTGGATATCAAGAGAGACAAGGTATGATGTTTAATACAACAAATTGAGCTAATTATTTATGATTTCAAGTGTCTTTTTTCATATAATCGATATGAAAAGATGACAAAACTAACAAGGGTGACAATAAGAATAATAGAATAAAATAGTTTGAGATTGATCACAATGAAGGCTATTTGTAATTTACTACATTCTTATTATTCACATTTTATATCACTCAATATTATTACATTTTCACCTTGCATTCAAAAATTTTATTTCATAATTTTTCATCATTAATTAAATAAGCGAATTTAAATTTAAAATGAACCGATAAACATATATTTAGCATATTTAAAATGATTATATTAATATTAGATGTATTTACATATTATGGATAAAATTAATTATATGTTCCTCATATTATCTATAGATTTGATTGGATGCACACGACAGAAACCAACCTAGATCCATGTTAACTCCAGATCTATCGAGCACCGAGAGGGATCAAATCTCTCTAGGTGCAAACCTTTCCTCAAATTTTTCACTAAAAAATAGGTTTGCACCTACAGAGATTTGATCCCTCTCGGCGCTTGATAGATCCAGAGTAAAGATGGATCTAAGCTGGTTAACCCTACAACCCAGTATGACCCCGAAGTGTAAGTATGTTGGAAGCCAAAATAAAAAACTAAAAATAAAATTAAAATTAAAATCTAAATAATGTTGGCTTAAATATTATCTTACAGAACTATATAAATAAACAATTTAAAATAAATTTAAAAAATATAAATTTAAAGATGAAGAGTTTTAAGAAAACTCAAAAAAGAGATATGGTAAAGAAATACAAATATAAATAAACAAGAGGTATCGTAAATAAATAAAACTTTTTTTTCTACTTACTCAGCAGGTATGGTAAATAAATAAAACTATAGTTTATGGTAAATAAATAAAAATGTAAATAAACTTTAGGTATGGTAAATAAATAAAACCTCATTTTATATTTACTTCATAAATCTCTTTTTATTTGCAAAAACTCAAAAAAGAGGTTTTATTTAGGTGAATTCTATGCGCTGCATACCGGGAAAAATTATTATTAATACCATGAGCCAAATACTATATTTATAAAAGAGGTATAAAAATGTAAGGTAAATAAATAAAAATATATCAAATAGGAGTAGAAATCAACATATAATTATATATGAAGCCTATGGACCAAACTAATAATAATAACATGAAAAAAAAACATTATTAATCCACATTAATATTAAAATATTATTATTATTATTAAATATAATATTCATATTAATATTATTAAATTTAATAACTTTATATTAATACAATATATATATATATATATATATATATATATATATATATATATATATATATATATATATATATATATATATATATATATAAACTCTAGATATATATGGGAGGGAAGAACAAAGACATATGATAGAGCTGGAGAAATACTGGGAGTGAGAAAGGAGATATGGAGATAAGTTGAAGGAGAGGGGAGAGGATGGATGAAGAGAGAGAGAGAGTGAGAGTAGTGAGAGAGACAGATAAGGGTAAGAGATGGAGAGGGAGAGGGAGACATATAGGTGGAGGTGGGAGAGAGAGAGAGTGAGAGACAGAGGGAGAAGGAGGGAAGATTGGAGCGCAGAGAGAGAGAGAGGGAGAGAAGAATAAAGACATAGAGCTAGAAGTGGAGAGAGATGGAGTGACAAGGGATATATGGAGAGAGAGTATGTATGTTTAGGGGTGAGATAAAGAAACGTAGAAGGAGTGATGGAAACAAGGGGAGGGAGAATGAGAGAGAAGAAAAAAGGGAGGGATATAGTAACATAGTTGGAGAGAGAGATAGAGTGATGGGGGAAGAGAGATGATTTGAGAGAGAGAGAGAGAGAGAGAGATAGAGAGATATGGAAAAGAGAGGGAAGGAGACACACATGCATACACACAAACACACACACACATAGAGTGATGAAGGACGAGAGAGAGGACTTGACAGGGAGGAAGAGAGTGAGGGGAAAGTGAGAGGATTGTAGGGGAATGAAATAGAGAGAGAGAGTAATGGGGGAAGAAAGAGGGAGGTATGATAGAAAGGGAGAGAGAGGAAGGAAAAGAAAGGGGACTTGAGGGAGAGGAGGAGAGAGGGAGGAAGATAAGAGGAGAGATAGAGGGAAGAATAAATACATAGAGTGACAAGTGGATAGAGAGAGGGAGTGACAAGAGAGAGATGGAGAGAGAGTGTGTATCTTTTGGGGTGAGATAAAGAGATAAAGAAGGAGAGAGAGAGAGAGAGAGAGAGAGAGAGAGAGAGAGGCATATATTAACAAATTTGGAAGGTGGAGAGAGGTGGGAGAGAAAGGAAGAGAGAGAGTGGAGAGAGGTAGGGAAAGAGATATGGAGATGGAGGGGGAGAGAGAGGGAGGTAAGAAGAAATACATCGAGAGAGAGAGAGAGAGAGAGAGAGAGAGATAAGGAAGATGGAGAGAGAGGGAGAGAGAGGGATAGTATGAGGGAAGAGAGAGGTAGAGGTGGGGAGACGGAGGGAAGGGGAAGATAGAGAGAGAGAGAGAGAGAGGGAGAGGAGGAGGGAGTGATAAATAGATGGATTGGAGAAAGAGAGTGTATGTTTTGGGGTTGATATAGAGGAGACAAAAGGAGAGATAGAGATATAGATGGAAGGATGAATAAAGAAAGATATTCTCAATGGAAACAGAGACTGGAGGGACAGAGGATGTGTCCCACACGATAAATACTCAGGCCACAGAGAGAATGTGTGTAGGGAGCAGGTAAAAGGTAAAAGGATGGGAGAGAGACACAGGCTCCTAAGACAAGGAAGAGAGAAAGGGAAAAGAACCTGCTTATAATGAATAAAATGGTTGTAATGACTGAGTAATGGAACCTGTCCCTGAAACAATGATTGTATTCAGTCTACATTTCAGTTTTGATTTCTAATGATATTTGATTACCTGCACTAGATGCATTGATTTCAATGTAGATAATTTATAATCGTATTTGATTGCTTTCACTAAATGCATTGATTTCAGTGTAGATGGTGATTTCTAATCCTATTTGATTACTTGCACTAGATGCATTAATTTCAATGTAGATGTTGATTTCTAATTATATTTTACTTCTTACACTAGATGCATTGATTTCAATATATATGATTTATAATCCTATTTGATTGCTTGCACTAAATGCATTGATTTCAGTGTAGATGGTGGTTTATAATCCTATTTTATTGCTTGCACTAGATGCATTGATTTTAGTATATATGTTGGTTTCTAATCCTATTTTCTTACTTACACTAATGCATTGATTTGAGGGTAGATGCTGATTTCTAATCCTATTTGATTACTTGCATTGGATGCCTTGATTTTAGTGTAGATGTTTTTTTTAATATTATTTTATTTTTTGCGTTAGATGCATTGATTTTAGTGTATATGTTGATTTCTGATTTGATGTAATTAGATGTATGATGGTACATTAATTTAAAGTCATTGGATTAATATTGTGCATTGATTTCTGTGTAAGCAAAATAAATCATTGATAACGTAAATTTATTTTTGTGTTATAACTTAATTAAACCCAATAATATTGGAGAGCAAGAGAGACAAGGTATGATGTTTAATACAACAACTCTAGCTAAATATTTATGATTTCAACTATCTTTTTCATATAATCGATATGAAAAGATGACAAAACTAACAAGGGTGACAATAAGAATAATAGAATAAAATAGTTTGGGATTGATCACAATGAAGGCTATTTGTAATTTACTACATTCTTATTATTCACATTTTCTATCACTCACTATTATTACATTGTCACTTTGCTTTCAAAAATTTTATTTCATCATTTTTCATAATTAATTAAATAAGCGAATTTAAAATTAAATTGAATCGATAAATCTCAGACATATTTAGCATATTTAAAATGATTATATTAATATTTGATGTATTTACATATTATTGATAAAATTAATCATATGTTCCTCATATTATCTATAGATTTCCTTGGCCGCACATGACTGAAACCAACGTAGATCCATCTTAACTCCGGATCTATCAAGCGTCGAGAGGGATCAAATCTCTCTAGGTGCAACCTTTCCTCAAGTTTTGCGCTCGAAAGAGCTTTGCCCCTAGAGAGATTTGATCCCTCTCGAAGCTTGATAGATCCAGAGTTAAGATGGATCTAGGCTGGTTAACCCTACAACCCATTATGACCCCGAAGTGTAAGTATGTCGGAAGCCAAAATAAAAAACTAAAAAATAAATAAAAATAAACTCTAAATAATGTCTACTTAAAGAATAACTTACACAACCATATAAATAAACAATTTAAAATAAATTTAAACAATATAAATTTAAAGAAGTAGTGTTTTGAGAAAACTCAAAAAAGAGATATGGTAAAGAAATATAAATATAAATAAACCAGAGGAATGGTAAATAAATAAAACTTCTTTTTCTACTTACGCTAGAGGTATGGTGAATAAATAAAACTATATTTTATGGTAAATAAATAAAAATATAAATAAACTATAGGTATGGTAAATAAATAAAACCTGTTTTTATATTTACTCCATAAATATCTTTGTATTTACAAAAACTCAAAAAAGAGGTTTTATTTAGGTGAATCCTATGGGCCAAATACCGGGACAAATTATTATTAATACCATGGACAAAATACTATATTTATAAAAGAGGTATAAAAATGTAAGGTAAATAAATAAAAATATATCAAATAGTAGTAGAAATCAACATCTAATTATATATGAAGCCTATGGACCAAATTAATAATAATAGCATGAAAGAAAACATTATTAACCCACATTAATATTAAAATATTATTATTATTATTAAATAGGAGGAGAGATGGAGGGAAGGATAAATACATAGAGTGACAAGTGGAGAGAGAGAGGGAGTGACAAGGGTGAGATGGAGAGAGAGTGTGTATGTTTTGGGGTGAGATAAAGAGATAAAGAAGGAGAGATAGAGAGAAGGGAGGAGAGAAGGAGAGAGAGAGAGGCATATATTAACAAAGTTGGAAGGTCAATATAGAGAGAAAGAGAGAGGTGGGAGAGAAAGGAAGAGAGAGAGTGGAGAGAGGTAGGGAAAGAGAGATGGAGATGGAGGGGGAGAGAGAGGGATGTAAGAAGAAATACATAGAGAGTGAAAGCTAGAGAGAGAGAGAGAGAGAGAGAGAGAGAGAGAGAGAGAGATAAGGAATATGGAGAGAGAGGGAGAGAGGATAGTATTAGGGAAGAGAGATATAAGCGGGGGAGACAGAGGGAAGGGGAAGAGAGAGAGAGAGGGAGGGAGTGATAAATAGATAGATTGGAGAAAGAGAGTGTATGTTTTGGGGTTGATATAGAGAGACAAAGGGAGATAGAGATATAGATGGAAGGTGAAGAGAAAGACAATATAGATGGAGACAGGGATGGAGGGACAAAGAGATTGATAAATATGGAGCGAGAGAGTGTGTGTGTTTGTGGGGGTGAGATAAAGAGACAAAGAAGGATATATGGAGGGACATATAGATATATATGGAGGGGGGAGAGAGGGAAGAATATTTATTGCAATAGATGCATTGATTACAATGTAGATGGTGATTTCTAATCCTATTTGATTGATTCAACTAGATGCATTGATTTTGATTTCTAATGATATTTGATTACTTGCACTAGATGCATTGGTTTCAATGTAGATAATTTCTAATCGTATTTGATTTCTTGCACTAAATGCATTGATTTCAGTGTAGATGGTGATTTTTAATCTTATTTGATTACTTGCACTAGATGCATTAATTTCAATGTCGATGTTAATTTCTAATTATATTTTATTTCTTACACTAGATGCATTGATTTCAATATAGATGATTTATAATCCTATTTGATTGCTTGCACTAAACGCATTGATTTTAGTGTAGATGGTGGTCTATAATCCTATTTTATTGTTTGCACTAGATGCATTGATTTTAGTGTATATGTTGGTTTCTAATCCTATTTTATTACTTGCACTAATTCATTGATTTGAGGGTAGATGTTGATTTCTAATCCTATTTGATTACTTGCATTAGATGCATTTAGTTTAGTGTAGATGTTGTTTTCTAATATTATTTTATTTTTTGCATTAGATGCATTGATTTTAATGTATATGTTGATTTTTGATTTGATGTAATTAGATGTATGATGGTACATTAATTTTAAAGCTATTGGATTAATATTGTGCATTGATTTCAGTGTAAGCACAATAAATCATTAACAATGTAGATTTATTTTTTTGTTATAACTTAATTAAACCTAATAATATTGGAGAGAAAGAGAGACAAGGTATGATGTTTAATACAACAACTCGAGCTAAATATTTATGATTTCAAGTCTCTTTTTCATATAATCGATATGAAAAGATGACAAAACTAACAAGGGTGACAATAAGAATAATAGAAGAAAATAGTTTGAGATTGATCACAATGAAGGCTATTTGTAATTTACTACATTCTTATTATTCACATTTTCTATCACTCAATATTATTACATTGTCACTTTGCATTCAAAAAATTTATTTCATCATTTTTCATCATTAATTAAATAAGCAAATTTAAAATTAAAATGAATTGATAAATCTCAGACATATTTAGCATATTTAAAATGGCTATATTAATATTAGATGTATTTACATATTATTGATAAAATTAATCATATGTTCCTCATATTATCTATATATTTCCTTGGCCGCACACGACTGAAACCAGCCTAGATCCATCTTAACTCCAGATATATCAAGCGTTGAGAGGGGTCAAATCTCTCTAGGTGCAAACCTTTCCTCAAGTTTTTCACTCAAAAAGAGGTTTTCTCCTAGAGAGATTTGATCCCTCTCGGCGCTTGATAGATCTGGAGTTAAGATGGATCTACTGGTATTTAATCAAACTAGATTGATGGTGAGAGGGTGAGGGTACCCCTTATGTGACGCACAAAGAGGGGAGGTACTCATATGGGGTTCTTCCCCTCCTCGGAACTTTGCTCCTCATTTAACCACCAACACTAATGTTCTGCTTGCTTTCATGGCTATTCCTTATGGTCCTCTACTCGACACCATGTCGTTATGGGCTATCACCAAACCTTATCTTTGTAGCCTTGTAGTGACTCAACCCCAACCTATGGATTTCACAATACATTTGATGGGTATAAAACATTCCAACCAAACATTATGTATATAAAACAACTAGCCCCATGTCTTGTGCACTATATATAAATATATAAATATAAATATAAAGGTACAGATATATACACAATTCAATGGGGGGAGAATATTATATATAAAACTTTTTATATGAAAAATTATATTAGACATTATTAAAACTTATTATGCCTTTTATTGAACTTGATACATCTATATTGATCAATCATATATCAAAACTTATAAATAATTTTATCTAAAACAATATATATAAATCATATGAAATATTATATATTCATATAATTAAAAAAATTACTTTTCCCTCCAACAAATATAATTTAATTGTTCCATGCTTAAATATAGCCTTATGAGGCTAAAATCAACAATTTTTTTCTCAAAATTTATCACTCTACTAATAATAATTTAGCTCCTAAATTCTTCCTCTTTTCCATAAATTTTTTAATCACTTTCACCATTTTAACTTTCGTCAAACGGTTAGTGAACAACCATCACTATGAATTCCAGTAAATAGTTAGTGAACAACTTGCAATTCCTTTTTTCATTTTTAATTTTGACTCGATCAAGCACAATGTTGTAACTTGGGCTTTGATACAACTTTGTAACGTCCCTAGTCTCCTACTGAGTAATGCTACCACATACACTAGACCTGAATTTTATACGGAACTGAAAAACCTTGACCATGTCCTAGCCATTCTCGAACCTAGGAATTGTCCTACTAGCACGAATGCATTCCAATTGATAAAAAAAATATTATTTAACATGTATGGACTCCAAATAATTAATCACGCAACATTATATTCAATTAATACAAATTCTTCCCACATTAGGCTTTATTATCAAACATACACATGCATATGAAATTTCACATAAATGCATAAACATATATGATGCACATAATTCAACATAGATTCAGTAATTAATATGGTACATAGAATGAAAGTATTATCTAATACAAATAGGTCGATTAGTTGTGGAATATCCATGTTCCACCCTGTCATAGACCACGTGGCTGACAAATTTTAGCCATGGGTCACCCCCGAGTTGGGGTTGCAACTAGATAGGAAATGATAACCAGAAATAATTTTACATCCATGACCAAGGTATCATGCTACTCTAGGGATTGAGACACCCTCCATGCTAATTTCCAAGGTGCCAACCCAACAGTCATGCTACTATAGGGGTCCAGACACCCTCCAGGCTAATTTCCAAGGTGCCAACCCAATAGTCATGATACTCTAGGGCTGCACGCATCCTCCAGGACATAAAATATCATATCTCCTAGCTGATCCAAAAACCATACCTAGGCTCACCAACTAGTTGCTCATAATTGAAGTCTAAAAATCCCCAAAATCATAATTTTCATCATCATAATCATTGTCATAAAAATGAACCTTGTAGGAAAGTGTGTGTGTGTATTCCCTAAAACTACATGGCCTCTCTTAGCGATGTGGCACACCAAAGCCATGTGGTCCGCAAGTGCTATAATCAACCCCATCTGTCATTGAACACTATTGTATTTTATCATCGTGGAGTTGCATGCTACCATACTCTTTTACAGTGGTCTGGGATCCAAAACAAAGCCATTTTACATTATTTAATTATAAAAATGTGTACATTAGTTACATCATACTTAGAATCTTATCCCTATAGCCACATAACTAAAATTGTCATATGTGCCTACGCATGTTGGCCTGAAAATATATATAACATAAATACATAGGCACACAAGCTTGCAAAATGACTCTGGCTCACCATCATAATATTTAGCTATATATATTTACATCGTAAACTAATGGGGGTATTGCTGGGAAAAATACTTGGGGGGCGGGGGGGGGGGGGGGGGGGGGGGGGTGAATCAGTATTTAAAACTCACACAAGCATTTACTTTTCTTTACTGAATTATATACGTGAATTTAATTTATTTTGGGGCCCAGAGAACTTACAATTTAGATAAATCTTCAATAAATTTACTTAGACTAGTGCATTAATGATTCATCATACATTTAGAAAGAAAAAAAAAAATTGCAGTAAGAACATAATAAATTATCACACATAAGAAACACACATTAACACCAGTATTTAAGGTGGAAATGAAATGTGGGGAAAACCACTGCTTCTGTCATCTCTGTCTTCAATATCTATTATATAGAAAACTGCTTAAAATCTTGTACTACTATAGAATCATACCAGCACGCAGGTACCCACCTGCAGAAGGCTACAACCTTCACTCGTTCTCTAGCTTCTAATGGAAGGGAGCTCAAACCCACTGATATCATTTACTAGCCACCACTGGAGGGGAGCTTCGACCCCATGATATCATTTACCAACCACTACTGGAAGGGAGCTACAACCCCCTGATCTGATCACCAACTCCTACTGGCAGGAAGCTTCAAATTCCTTACTGAAGTCTCCAACCCTCAGTACCACCGCGGACCACGTTTAATAAATTTTCACACTGGATCCACTGGCTTCAATACATCACAACTTGTAGGGCCCCTATTTTCATCACATAATCCATGTTGAACCCTTTAACATCAGATAAAACAAATATGAAAACTAAAACTGATTACTTTACCCAAAATATTCATCCAATTCTTGAAAACAACCACTAAACCAAAAAATCACCAATCACTCGAATACTAAACCAAAAACTGAAGAAAAAAGTCACTTAAGCAATCACCAACTCAGTTCATAAAGAACAGTGATATCACTGTAACAAGAATATCAGAATTGAACCCAGACTACTGCATCAACACACTAAATCAACTGCAACCCTGATCATTCATAAAAAAAAATGTATACACTACTTCACTTATGAAAACAAACATGTATACACACTTTTATGTAGAGAAACCTGCGTAAAGTTCTCAATATAATAAGTTATTAAAACTGTTACTCTGAATCAACCACAGAATTGGACAAAAAAATTCTAAAATATTATGATTAGTTACAGATCTTTGAACGCTCATACAGTTAGCAACATGAAGTATCCTTTTCAACTAATCGACATACACTCAATTTCAACTTTAGATATTGTTACTAAACCTAGATCAACATGAAGATGTCATGGATAGACAGCTGAAATAAAACAACACTGATATGATTGATTAGTCATTTATAAGAAGAAATCATTCCTTTATGTACGTGATTTTCATGAGGATTTTCCGCATATATACGCGCTTATCCAGAACTAAACCCGTGTATAATCTAAACATACTTTAGAAAATATACGCTACTTCACAGAGTCGAACCCGCATGTGTGCGCACTTTTACAATGTCAAACTTGCATACAGATCTACAAGTTTCAAATCATAGTAGTGTTGCGCATCACAACTACAGAAATACATGGATCACAACATTCAAGATAATAAACATACATCAAATCACAAATCTAATCAACACATAAAAAAATCATGCAATACAAAATCATTTCAGGTCTAGAGATCCTAATTGATCAATGTATTCATGGGTGCATCTTTATTTCGGATATATTAATCAACTATATCCCATTCCATACAAATATAATTCATATTGAAGTATTGATTCAATACCCTTCCTCATGCACTCTTAGCGCTTTGATCTTCACCTCCTTATATAGTTTGAGCCTTAGCCAATACCATGAGCCAAAATGACACAAGCACTGGTCGTATTCTTGGACAGGATCAAATAGCCATTGTAAATGCCCTTGGTATTGTTAAAATTAGTGTGCCAACACATACATAACTTTGCTTCTTTGTATCCACATGTATACATGACTTTTCTTCACCAAACCTGTGTATACGCTACTTCTGCATATATACAAGACTTGGCTTCATTGAATCTGCATATACACCTATGTATACACGACTTCCCTTCATCAAACCTACGTATATACATGAATTGAACCTATGTATATACCTACATATATGAAACTTCCCTTCATCAAATCTGCATATAATTCCTGAAAATTTACCTTCATCATTCCTCTGCCACTGAATTGTATTCCTTTCTTTGTCACATCTAAACTAGCCTGTAGATACATCAAGTTTACATCTTCAACAAGTAGGTTGCTATCAAAAGGAAAATCATCAAGTAGGTTTCCATCAAGGACAACACATTACATCGTAATGCAAACAGGTATTACAAATGTTATAAACCAACATGAACTTGGGTTCTTTTCTTGATTACGACTTTAATGGAGGTTGCTTCTCTTGGGTTTCTGAATAAAATTTGGAAAAGTTTCCATAAGCATGACATGAATTGCACTTGAATGAAATACTCTCATTATATAATGTGTAATTATGGCTATGCTTATCTATATAAATTTCCAAAGCCTCTAGGACCCCCTTCTCAAAATTCCCCTCCAAGCATATTATTCCATGGAAACTGAATTTCCTTTTGGTTCTACTCAATCAATGAGTCAACTTAGATTATTTCCAATATATATAAGAGACAAATCATCCACTAAATTAGAGAGAGTTTGAGAAATCTAAGAAAAAATGGGATATTGTTATTTCCTCTTATGGATTGAAGTTAAAGGACCATGGATACAAATGCATTCTCCTAGATCTCTTAAAATATGGAGCAGAAAAAAATATTAAATATCACCTTATTTATTGACAAAGAGTTAAAAATAGCCTTGGATAGAATAAAATGATAATATTTTTCATTTAATCTTGTGGAACCATTGCTTAGCCACCTAAAGTTTCAAAACGTTTAGACTAAGCTAGAGGCTTGTAAAATTTTCGATTAGAGCTTGCTCATACAAAATGACGTCTTTCCTTCTTGGATTTGGAAATGAAGATATGACTAAGGGATGGCTTCAAACTATTTCTCAAATCTTAATTTTTTGGGATTAAATTATTTTGTTTATGTTCTAGGACCAAACCAAAGAGATAAACACCTCCATCTATTACTTGTCTGCATCTCCCATTCTTCCTCAAATGAATGACTTGAAATCAACTAGAGGTGGTGGTTAGTGCCAACAATTCTAGGATTATATCAAATTCTACGTTAGACAATTTCATGGATTTGAGAACGTAGACCCATATGCTAGTGAAAGGTTTTCTCTAACAAGAGGTGATGGGTTTGTTACAACAATTTGATTATCACAACTTCAATTAAGGTAGTAGAAGCTTTGCTCGAGTGATTTGGTTAAGCGATGGTAGTGGATAGGGTAAACCATAGTTATAAATGAGAGTATGAACTATCTCAATCTTCCCATGGAGATTCATATGTGGAAAATGGGTGTCCTATTTTTCCTTTATAACACATTATTATTTTTTATTTTTATTTATTTATTTTATTTTTTACTTTTTTTGGACAGTTTATGGCCGGTCCTACTCTCTATAAACTGAGTAACAATTGGGGGGGGCAAATTTCCACGTAGCTACTATTAAACCTCTAGGGTATATGACATGTCCTCCTCTTTGTAAATTGGGTCATATAACCAAGGGGATTTGCACCTTGGATCTCTTTATTTTCACAGATTTCACATTACTTCGATCACTAATTAATTTTCCCCACTAAAAATATAACATATTATTATACTTATTATTATTTAACAAATAATATAGAAATTTTGTTTTAACTAGACTAGTTGAAGCTTAAACTTACAATGTTCCTTGAGGTTCCCAAACGTATGAACATGAAAATGTCCCTATATTGTGAGAGTTAAAACTTTTACAAAATGCAAGACTAATTGTAAAATTAAAGGTTCTAAAAAGGTTTATGTAAATACAAAAAAAATATACTACTATGAGGGAAAGTGTAAAAAACAAATGTATATCATCATAAAACAACATATCATATTTATAGATAATTCATGAGGGGTATTCGTCTAGTGAAGACAATGAGTTGTTCCCAATTTTGTATGTTGCACAAACATCCCTAGGAATGATTTTCACTAATTTCTATTTCTATATCTCTCATCCCGAGAAGAATTTGTTGAGTAAATAACTCATGACTCATCTAAGAGTATTATTTTTATAACATATGAGTATAACCAATTGATCAAATCCATAATATATCATTACTATTATTAATGAAATATGTAAATAATAATTATATGAACTTATTTAACATATAATTAGCACAACGACATTAGTAAATGTGGCTAATAGAAGGCGTATATCAATCACATTATTATTATATTTAATTTTACTATTATTATGATTATTATTATTAATACTACTATTAATTAATATTATTAGTATTAATTATTATGATTATAATGTTAGTACTATTATTAAATATTATTATTAATTAATTAACTATTATTATTGTAAAATTCATCACACTCTATACATATCATACATTTTTTTATTTTATTTAAAGTAACTTTGGACCTACATGAAACATTACTTACCAGAAATACATAAATATCATTACCCATGATACTTAAACTTTACTTACCAATATTACTGAGGAGTTAAACATTTCGGGCATTTTCGGATTATTTATAGGACGCTTTCGATATGTTAAATAGTTCTTATGGTTTCGAGTCAATTATATCACATAAACCATAACATGATTCTTTGTTATCTATCTACCCATTCCCAAAATTCTTTTGATGGTTCTCAAACTTATCTTGTTAGATGGTACCTTGGGACACTTGTTCACATCTAGAATGTCACCCTTACAGCACTTGATCAGATGCCATATAGATTACAGGAGGTAGTTAAGGCAATGACCCACTTTTATTTAGCTCCAGGTATCTCTAACGAGTAGAATTCCTCTAGAATTATGTTACCACTCTTCTTTTTTCATTGAAATTATTTTTCTAGGGTTATAGATCTTATTTCTCTCTTTCTCTCTCTCTCTCTCTTTTCCTCAGGTATGCTTGGAGCGAATCACAACATTAAATGGTCACCCCTCATAGGTAAGTCATGGGAAACCCTCCCTTAGACCTTTTGGAATTTTTGTTTATATTTCTAATAGAGTATTCTTTCAGCTTAACTGTGTAACCCAATTGATCCCTCTTTGTAGTTCCGTGGGTAACCAAGGGTCCCTTTGGCTATTTTCATTGCTGAGTTTTTCCTTGTCGAGGTGTCAAGGTCAACAACACTTAATGAAGTATTTTTTTTTTCTTTTCTCCAGGTGTTATTTCCATCACTCCATCACATGGTATTTTCCTATAATTAATGACAATGCATCTATCTTTTTTTTGTTTTAGATACAAGATTTTATAGTTAGAGCTTTGTGGTCTTACTTAGAACCCTCTATGGTTTTTAAAGGATGAACAATTCCTTTTAAATGTAATTTCTAGTTAATTATGAAGCTGTATAAATTATGGGTTTTGAATCTATTTTATTTCTCTGATTTTGAATGGTTCTGGAACAATTTGAACTACACCTGGAAGGGTTGGTGACATATTTATGTACAATTATGATTAACACTTTCTCGACTTCACGACCATGAAATTATAAATAATATTTGTTAATTTTTGTTGAATTTTATTTGTCCTCCGATATGGTTTAGTTGTTATTGTTTAGTATTGTAATAAATTCGTACAATTGATTACTAATGTAGGGATATGTATGTAAATATATGTTGTTCAACGTTTGTATTGGTTTATAATTTCCGGTTAGTCTCTCCTTTTAGTTTGGGACCTTATTCACAAGGGTTTATTTTTCTATTTACAATGCTCATGATTGCTGTAAGTTTCACTGTTTTGATTGTATTTGCACTTGGATTATGGTTTCCTTTCCCCGTTTTCCTGTTTCCATTTGTCCAACAATTCGAATCACCTGACATAGTTTTGGGTTCTTGACCTAGAGACTCATTCTCTACCCATATGGTGTGGTAGAATTTTAAACTCGTTCTGTAGACAATTCCCCCCAAAACTCGAGGGTTGAGGTTGGAAAAAATCTCGGAACTCGACCATCATTTTCGCAACAACTGTTTATAAAAACATAAATATTGCAAGGGTTTAGCATAACATGAGACCATTTGAGTGCGCAAGTGAGTGAATTATGGTAAGCATTATTCAAATTAAAACACTAACTACTGTTAATTCCTTCTCAACGCTACAAGTTAATTAGAATACCAAACTAACAACTCATTATGTTTAATATCACACAAAATTTAACAATTCATTCTGAAATAATTACTGTGGAATCAGACACAAATGAAAATTTCAGTTTTGGGTGATTATTGTTGCATCAAACACATAACTAAGATTTCATTATGGGGTAATTACTATTGCATCAAACACAAAATTAACATTTCATTTTTGATATTTACTGTACCTAGTTTTTCCCTTCACAAACCTAACACAAGCAGTAAAGGAAAAGACTACTTATCTATAGAAAAATTGTCTTGTTAGGATTCTCCGTAAGAAATACCTCTCCTCCCTTCCAATGAGAAAAAATATTACGTCTAGTTCTCCCCCCGAGCTCTATACTTCTCAGACCAGTTAAATCAGAAGTGATCCTTAAATGGATAATTCTACAGGCATGAAGGTTTCCCCAGCCTAATCTCATAGACCTTCGTCCATGAAAAATCTTCCACTGGCTCTCGTCCAGCTCAGGAATAATCTATAGGTAACTTCCTTCCCATTGTAAAATGTCTCATACATTTGTATAATCTCTCTTGTTCTCTTGATTTTCCTCTTCCTTTTGGTGATTTTTCCAAAAATTCAAATTACAAAACCCTTATCCTTCCATCTAATATCCTTTTATCTCCAAGGAAGGAAGAGAGAGATTAAACTACCATAAATATTTGGAATTTATTTAGAATTCATTAGGGTATTTCTAGGAGTTCCTAAAATTTTATCCTTTTTTATTAAAAACTCAAAAGAATAATTAATAATTATGCTAACTGCCATTGGATCATCTAACTTAACCTATGTTGAGGAGGTAAATCCCCTCTGCGGATAGAGGCGATCCCTACTAGCCCAGATCGGGTCTAGCAACAATCAAACATGCTACAGTGCAGGTTCCTAATCGTAAATAAACCGACTTGCGAGGAAGGCTTACCTGGAATCCAACGGCGGCGTCGTTTGTAGAAGAGGTGGTGCTCCCGTTCCTTTGCCCTGGCAGATCACAATCCTCACGATCTCCGTGGTCGGACACCTGCACATGCAAGAAACAACACAAACGCAAGCATAAAATCCAGTATATACAATTATATGTCAATCGAAGAGGACATAACTCATGAACATAGTCAAGAACAAGAGTGGAACCATAACCAATAGTCGCTTATCATTAAAGAGTCAAGAAGAATACAACTAAAGCTTCGATGCCAAATTCTCCTTTGGCAGGACGTCAGCAGAAAACGTCTCGATAAAGCCTGTCAAGGATGGGAGAATCCTCTCTCTCCGGATACTTGACAATAGTCTCCTTGCTTGGATTTGGCCTTAAGGGAATCAAGAAGGCTCTTGCAGCATAAGGATGTGAAAGCTCTTGGGAACTTGGAGATTAGCTTGCCATGGAGATGAGCAAGCTTTTATAGAAGGAGGAAGGGGGGTTGGGATCCCTATAATTATGGGATTAGCCCTATCATCAAGGAAGCTTCCATGAGAGGTGGAAAACCATTTCCTCTCTATGGAAATCTGTAGCCAAACCTCCCAACTCAAGATAGATATCAGTCCAGGAATTTGTTAGGATGAAACTTCTGCCTTTTATTTTTTAAAAACACCTCTTAATATGGTTGGCACGGGTGCGGCTCTATGATAGAGTGCCAATTGGCGCGCCCTCTTTGGAGGATTTTCCCCCTTGGGTAAACTGTGGAACCGCACCAATGGAAAAAGAGCTATTTTTATGGTTTTTTATACATAGATGTCTTCAGGGCAATGAAAGCTCATCTTCATAGGGATGCAATGAAAGTATTTTCAAGCCTTTTCTCTGCTCACAGGTCACGGAATGAGTCCTCCAATGTGCGGGATGGGGATTGCAAGGACGGTGAAAAATTGCTGTGTAACAGATGCCCCCTAAAGCATGAGGCCCGAGAGAGAGAGAGGGGTGAAATGCTTTACGAGAACATGCTGACTGAAAACACCTCCATCGGAAAACCTGCGGAGAGAAGTACAACCAATGTCTCAGATACATGATATATATGTGTGGTATGGGCACAGCCATCCATAACATAGTGTACAGTAATCTAGATCCAAGGCATGGGCGCGACCATCCAGAGAGGATCGACAAATAGAATCAGGTATGGTCACAGCCATCCAATCAGTGAGTCATGTAAATAATCATAATAATCCACAATATCACAGCCTGGATCACAACAGACACAATCCAGGGTCTTGCGCTCCATCTCGACCCAAAAAAATTACAAGTTCAAGCATGCAAATATGTGAGCTGAAGTCGAACATGCAAGAACATTGTCTAATTACCATCCAATGATGAAAGTTGTTAACAGACGTGAGAGGAACCACCAATAATGACAATGGCTCTCAAGGTACTATAGATACAATCTATGGCATGTGAATCAATGAGCTGGCGTCGAACACCCGTAGAATCACTCGATCGGAGGCCAATGACGAAAACCTCACGTCGAATGTGACGAACCTGCCATTGAGGCATGCAAGCTCCAAGGTACCATAAGGGAGTCTCTAGATCAACTTCCCGGATAATGGGCTGAAGTCAACAGGAAGTGACCTTGATCGAAGGTGGGCCATAGTGTTTCCCACATCATCGACACGAGACAGAGGAACATGATGTTTTTTGTGAATCAGGATCAAACGAGAATCAAAGGGAGGTTGATACTTTGCAGAGGTCAACTTCTCTTGAACATATAATGGCACAATAGTGGATTTGGCAGTATTTGACATCAACAGATCATAGGTCATGGTGATGAGGCAATGAGAAGATGAGAGGTCAAAAGGGATTATCCAAACCCACGGAGGCAAGTGAAGAATGAGATGAGATGTCCCCAACCCGACACGAATGCAGACAAGTGCCATGTTCAAGAGCGACATACTGCCGACACGACAATGATGTTGGTTCCATTTTCCCCCACCATTTATGGCGAGTACCCCAATTATTTTTGATAACTAGCTTGAAGGGGATAGCATATGCTTGGAATGTAAGTCCGCCCTTCAGGTGAATCCATCCTAGTACATTTAATGAGCCCTAGGAAGGAGAAACTCGGAGAACATCATTTCGACTGAATCCAATGTCATCAGGGTTTAACGAGTCTGACAAAGGAAGAACTCGGTGTCTTTTCATATTTAGAGAGTTTGACAAGACAGCAGAAAAGTAAACTCCAGCGGTCCCTTTTCGTAAATAGTTCCTCGGACCCGAAAAGGTAGAAAACGATATCTGAGAAAACCTCCTAGTCGCGATAGGCTAGGGTATTCCTTTTTCGTAAATAATCCATCCCAGCCCGAAAAAGGGGTAAACGTATACTGGGTAGATGTCGATTCGTGTCCACTTTAATGAGATTGAAACAACAAGGGCATCGACAATCTTTTCATGTTTAGAGAGTCAGAAAAGAGATGAAATATGACTCCGGAGTGACTTTTTCGTGTATTTACCGAGTCTGAAAAAGTATAAAATATAACTCGTTTCACCATCTAAGTTGCGTAAAAGACCTGTCGTTGCACAAAAAGCAAGTGTAAAACCCATTTTTGACACAAATATATTAAAATATTCAGAAAAATAACTATTTTGAGTTCAAAAAGTTATAAATATGTCAAATGGTAAAAATAAAATTACTTTTTACTATTTACCTCATCGAAGAGCAGCAGTGGTCTATTTTGTGTGCAAACTTCTGACAGCGATTGCGACCGATCTGGGCTACCATTCAGATTCCCGTTAGTTCCAGGTAAGAGGCGCTTCTTTGTACTCCATTTCAATCCATTTTTCATAGATTTTCATTGTAAATTAGACTTCTTATGAGGAATTTTTGAATTTTTAGGGCTCTGCCCATTGGCGCGGGTATCCGACACAAACCCGCGCCAATGGAATTTTATTTCCAAAGGGCCCGCGCCAACTGGCGCGGCTGTTGGGAAAACAGTTGCGCCAGCGGCGCAATACAATTTTCCGCTTGAAATTTCCACATAATAAATGAATTGCATGAATTTTCAAGGATAGCAGAGGTCTAATTAGATTTTTTTTACCATGTCAATGCAGGCAACCGATCAAAATGGTCATTGAGTGGAAAGAGAGGGAGCACGGTGAAGAGGATCAACAAGCCATGGAGAATGAAACTTGCATGAATGTCCTCAAGAACTGTGGGCTAAAAAATTTCTTCCTGACACCTTTTTTACGAGCTCAGCCTGAGCTCCTACAGTACCTGATCAGCATATGGGACGAACAGGAACAAGTGTTCGAGTTACGGGACCAAGTATTAGAACTGGAGGTATCTGACATATAATTCATAACCGGATTATCATGCAGAGTTCCGGTGCCCATATTGACAGGGAGCAGACCGTCTGGTGAGAAGATGGAGCAAGTGATGGCACGAGTGTGCTCGAGGGCACGACTGGGATCTGGAAGTGGGAAATTAGAGATTCACACCTTTCCTGATCTGGCACTAAGAGTGGTGCTGCATACCATCACGCGGGCTGCAGGGTCGCAGGCACCGCACAAGGCAACAAAGGCCCAACTTTTACTAGCCTCAGAGTGTATGACTCCCATATTGTTTGAGTGGGCCACAACAGTGACGATAAACATCAAAATACAACTTACGAAATGCAAGAAAGCCAAGCTAAAACAGTTTGGCTACGGTTCCATCCTGGTATCGTTCATTCTGGAACGATTACCAATCTTCCAGGGCCAAGGGGCCATAGTAGCTGAGCCGATTCCACGAGAGCCAAGAATGGCTTGCTGGGCAGCACTAATGCCCAGAGCTGGAGGAGGCCAACAGATGTCCTGGAGGCCAGCATTTTTTGGGTGGTTGCAGCGTCAGTTGATCGTAGTGGAAGACTGGCCATATGCAGGAACTGATTTCACTAGAGACCCAGATCTCCCACTGCCAGAGGGAGATGATTGGGACGAGGAGTTGGGTATGACCTCTTCTCTTTTGATTTTTTATGTTTTATAGTTTTTTGGTGATACATGTTCTTCTTGACACATTTTATATGTATGCAGACGTGGGCCCAGCGAGACCAGCCGGTATGTCTCCTAACGCACGGAGGACTCTTCCCACACTTGATCCCTAGACAGAGGATGCAGAGGGGGGGGGGAGTTAATCTAGAATCTCGAGGGCATTACCTGAGGGATCCCAGACTATGCCCGACTGGCAGATGTACCGATGGCATACCAGAGACATACGGTGGGAGTGCCTAGTTGCCTCCACCGGATTTTGAGACGCTTAGTGCGTCCAGTCACTTGTTATCATGAGCACCATGCGAATTAGACTCTTAGGGATTTTATCATGCATATTTTTTGAGAGACATGCCATCTCCGGATGTATTAAGGCGAACATGTATATTTTTTTGATTTAATGTGATGCACACTATGCAAACATTCGATATCTATATATATACATATCTATTTCTGGATGGATTTTCCTTTTACATATGATGATGATTTACAAATTGCGCAAATGTCTATCTAGAACCAAATTAGCTACTGCATCAGTTAACGTATTCATCTGCTTGGGTATATGTTGATATGTAATATAGTCAAAATTTCTTTCTAGTAAACGAATATGCAGATACAAACGTAAAATGGATGGGTTTCTGACGGAATAATGACCATTCAGTTGTAATACTACAAGTTGCGAGTCTAGATACACAAGTAATTCATGGATACCGAGGTTTACAGCCTTAGTTAATAATTCTAATACAACACTATATTCCGCGATGTTATTTGTAGTACGTCACACACACCTTGCAGGTTGACCAACTCAGCAGCAGGATCATAGATTACCCAGGCCGCCGAAGATAGATTCCTGGTACTGCGGGAGGCACCATCCGCGAAACCAACAAATGGATGAATGGACATCTGCACAATCAAGAAGACTCGATCAGCAGAAAGATGTTTACATCGCACACCAAACCACACATGCACACAAATGAAAAAAAACACACTTATGTACACACACCACACCAAAAATGACTTTAAGCGTAGTATTTTTTCATTTACAGCCCATTCCTGGGCCGCGCCAGCGGAACTCCTTCATAATCTATAAGCTTATAAGCCCCATTCTTCAAAACGCGTTTTACTATGTAGGGCCCATGCCACATAGGTTGGAACTTACCAGCCCCAAGCTTATCATGTGCTTGATCGTACAGGAGGACGAGGTCCCCTTCGACAAAGGAACGAGGAGAAATCGATTGATCAAAGTGAGCTTTGACCCGCTTCTTTTGTGCTTCAATGACTAAAGCAGCCAAGCGGCGGTTTTCATCTAACCGTTCCAGATACAAAAGATGCTCTTCCTCAGCAGAAGTGTCAGGTAGAAGTTCTACAGCTAATTTCAATGAAGGAATCTCGCATTCAACCGTAATAGTTGCTTCCAGACCATACACCAATTGAAATGGTGTGAATCCAGTTGCACTCCTTGCAGACGTCCGGTATGCCCGTAGAGCTGAGAACAGTTGGAGGTGCCAATTATATTTTTGAATACCAACTGTTCATTGAAGCATAGTGAGCAGAAATTTGTTCACTGCTTCAACCTTACCATTTTCCTAAGGGTAATATGGCGTTGAGCTGTCGTGGCGCAAGCCCAATCTTGAAGTCAGCTCAGCCATGATATAATCTCGGAAATGAGTACCATGGTCGATAACGATGGCCTGCGGGACCCCAAAACGTGCAATGATGTGGTTGAATATGAATTGGGCAGCTGTCTTACCGTCGACAGCTAGTGTAGGCATCGCTTCGGCCCACTTGGTGAAGTAGTCGACAACGACAATTATATACGCATTCCCCCCAGCCGAGTGAGGGTTACACGTCATAAATTCCACGCCCCATTTTGCAAAAGGGCTGATAGTAATAACAGGATGCAAAGGGAGAGGCAGCGCGCACATCTTGCGCTGAAACACCTAGCACGCATGACATTTACGGACTGCAATGATACAGTCCTTGAATATGGACGGCCAGAAGTAACCTGCTCGCAGAATTTTCTGGGCAGTAGCATATCCGGACATATGTCCACCACAGGTGCCACTGTGGCAGTCATTTAGGACCCTTTCAGCCTCTTCCAAGGTTAGGCACCGACGGAGCATCGAATCTACTCCAACGCGGTATAAGGTATCACCTACGATGTGGTAGGGTTGGGACTGATGCCGAATCTGACATCGGGCATCTTTAGTCAACTCAGACCGAAATGTGGAGGTCTGAAGATACACAATTATGTCTTCATACCAAGGGTCGTGAGTACTGATAAGGAAAAGAGTTTTGTCCGGGATATGATCCTCGGAGTGTGAAGGAGTGGAGTCTGTTGGGAGTGAGCATATAAGATCCGCGAAAATGAGTGATTTGGTCGACTTAGCAGTAGTGAATTCTAAGTCAAAATCCTACATGATGACAATCCATTTGGAGTATTTTCCCCCCAGTAATTTTCGAGAGAGAATATATGTCATGGGGTTGCAATCCGAAACCATTGTTATCGTACGCAACAGGATGTAGTGGCGAAAACGCTGCACAGCGTGTACTGCGGATAACGCCAACTTCTCGACATGAGCATAACACGTTTCTGTATCGAGAATGTTTCGTGATAGATAATAAACAACATGTTCATTACCATCATCATCATCCTGCACCAGAACCATAGCTATGGTGCTAAGTGCGGAGGCGAGATACAAAGTGAAATCACGACGATAGTCCGGAGGACGAAGCAAAGGAGCATTAACGAGTAACGTCTTCAGCTTCTCAAAGGATTGTTGAGAAATTTCGTCCCAATGGAAGGGAACATTCTGCTTTAATAGGCGCGTGAATCCTTTGGCCACCTCGGTGTAGTTCGGGATAAAGCGTCGAAGGAAGTTTGCTTTTCCTTGGAGACTCTGCAACTGATATAATGAGGAGGGTGATGGGAGGTTGATGATAGCCTCGACCTTCAAAGGGTCAAGGCGAATTCCGTCTTTGGAGACTATGAATCCCAAAAGACAGCCAGAATCCACGCAGAAGATGCATTTATGAGGATTAAGCCTAATATTGTAGCGCCTACAGCGAAGAAAAATCTGGCAGAGGTTGGCAGAGGTGTTCCGGGTGGTCCTCTCGCCTAGCAGAATGAGTTGGCAAGTCGTCCAAATGAGGCTGAACGATATGGCGAATGTTATGAAAAGCGTAAGACATCGCACGCTGGAAAGTGGCTCTAGCATTCTTCAAGCCGAATGGGAGCTTTTTATACGCGAAAGTACCCCACGGACAGATGAATGTAGTCTTGTGTTGATCCTCAGGTGCAATATTGATCTGATTATACCCTGAGAAACCGTCCATCAAGGAATAAATCTCACTTCCGGCACATTCGTCAATGATCTGGTCTATGAACGGAGTGGGATAGTTATCTTTTGGACAGGCGCGATTGATGTCGCGGTAATCAATAGAGACCGAAAATTATATATGCCCACTTGGTGAAGTAGTCGACAACGACAATTATATACGCATGCCCCCCGGCCGAGTGAGGGTTACACGTCATAAAGTCCACGCCCCATTTCGCAAAAGGGCCGATGGTAATAACAAGATGCAAAGGGAGAGGCGGTGCGTGCATCTTGCGCTGAATCACCTGGCACGCGTGACATTTACAGACTGCAATGATACAGTCCTTGAATATGGATGACCAGAAGTAACCTGCTCGCAGAATTTTCTGGCCAGTAGAATATCCGGACATATGTCCACCACAGGCGCCACTGTGGCAGTCATTTAGGACCCTTTCAGCCTCTTCCAAGGTTAGACACTGACGAAGCACCGAATCTACTCCAACGCGGTATAAATTATCACCTACGATGCGGTAGGGTTGGGATTGATGCCAAATCCGATGTCAGGCATCTTTAGTCAACTCAGACCGAAATGTGGAGGTATGAAGATACACAATTATGTCGTCGTACCAAGGTTCGCGAGTACTGATAAGGAAAAGAGGTTCGTCTGGGATATGATCCTCGGAGTGTGAAGGAGTGGAGTCTGTTGGGAGTGAGCATATAAGATCCGCGAAAACGAGTGATTTGGTTGACTTAGCAGTAGTGAATTCTAAGTCAAACTCCTGCAGGATGACAATCCATTTGCAGTATTTGACCCCCAGTAATTGTCGAGAGAGAATATATGTCATGGGGTTGCAATCCGAAACCACTGTTATCGTACGCAACAGGATGTAGTGGCGAAAACGCTGCACATCGTGTACTGCAGCTAACGCCAACTTCTCGACATGAGCATAACGCGTTTCTGTATCGAGAAGGTTTCGTGATAGATAATAAACAACATGTTCATTACCATCATCATCATCCTGCACCAGAACCATAGCTATGGTGCTAAGCGCAGCGGCAAGATACAAAGTGAAATCACCACGATAGTACAAAGGACGAAGCAAAGGAGCATTAACGAGTAACGTCTTCAACTTCTCAAAGGACTGTTGAGAAATTTCGTCCCAATGGAAGGGAACATTATGCTTTAATAGGCGCGTGAATCCTTTGGCCACCTCGGCGTAGTTCAGGATAAAGCGTCGAAGGAAGTTTTCTTTTCCTTGGATACTCTGCAACTGATATAATGAGGAGGGTGATGGGAGGTTAATGATAGCCTCGACCTTTAAAGGGTCAAGGCGAATTCTGTCTTTGGAGACTATGAATCCCAAAAGACGGCCAGAATCCACGCAGAAGATGCATTTATGAGGGTTAAGCCTAATATTGTAGCGCCTACAACGAAGAAAAATCTGGCAGAGGTGTTCAGGGTGGTCCTCTCGCCTAGCAGAATGAGCTGGCAAGTCGTCAAGATAAGGCTGAACGATATGGCGAATGTCATGAAAAGCGTAAGACATCACACGCTAGAAAGTGGCTCCAACATTCTTCAAGCCAAACGAGAGCTTTTTATACGCGAAAGTACCCCATGGACAGATGAATGTAGTCTTGTGTTGATCCTCAGGTGCAATATTGATTTGATTATACCCTGAGAAACCATCCATCAAGGAATAAATCTCACTTTCGGCACATTCATCAATGATCTAGTCTATGAACAGAGTGGGATAGTTATCTTTTGGACAGGCGCGATTGATGTCGCGGTAATCAACACAGACCCTAATAGTTCCCTACTTTTTATCGACAGGGACAATGTTGGAAACCCATTATGTGAGGGGGATTGGATAAATAAAGCCCGCGTTCAGAAGTTTTTCAAATTCTACCTTAGCTGCAGCGGCTTTCCGAGGATGCATAGGGCATAAGCATTGGCGCACGGGTTTCGCACCAGGGTAGGTCGGAATCTCATGCACTACGATACTAGGATCAATCCCCGACATTTCCTCGTAGGACCAGGCAAACACATCTCTGAATTCTTTAAAAAGATCAGTATAGACTTGAATCTCATCAGGAGAACAAGTCACTCCCACGTGTATATTCTCAACGATCCCCGGTTTAACGTAGATGTTGATCGGGATGGTTTGAGTGATATTACTCAAGTTTCCCTCCGAAAAAACCTCGTGCGTCAAGATGGGTGTTTGGAGAGGAGGAGTAGGAACTTGAGATGCATAACGCTCTAGACAATCTGACATTGCCCCCAAGCTAGGCATGAAAGAGGAACGATGATGTCCATCGCTCCAAGGCAGCTCCTCAAGAGACATTGTTTCAACAATGGCTTCATCGGAAGGAAAAGTCTCTTTGAGAGGATCAGGCGAATCGGCTTGACCAAGCCAGGGGGATTGAGAGTAGACATCTAGAGCCATGCTCAAAGGAGCATGTTGAGGAGGTGGAGGATCAAATGCAGCAACAATTTCATAGTAGCTAATCTCTACTGGAGTCAAGGGCATTGATTCTCCAAACTCAAACACCTGCTCAGGCGTAGGCATGAGCCAGGGGTCATAAGACCTGGAAATCATGTTAACTTGAGCGGTGTGCGGTGTTGGTGCGGGAAAAATACCCATAAGGACGGGGTCTTTGAAGAGACCGGGTCTGATAAAGCCAGGGGGATTTGGAATCTGATCCACGTATGGGACGTTGTTCTCGGAGGTGGAGGTGAAGAAGGACAACTGATCCACCGTAACGATTTTTCCCTCGTGAGGGAACTTAAGAAGTCAAAAAATGGTGGATGGCATGCATAGCATGGCATGAGTCTAGCTACGACCGAGAAGTATATTGTAGTTGAGCCTGGCATCAACCACCTCTACTTCTACGTTGACAGTCTTCCCCTGTAAAGTGATCGCTAAACTCTCGAGAACACCTAGGGGTCTAGATTCCCGACCATCAAATGCCTCTACGGCATTGGGAGATGACGAAAGGGCTGGAGAGCCAATGGCTTTCCAGCAAGCGAATGACATGACGTAGGTAGAGGCACCTTCATCCACAATGGCCCTATGGATGTTAAGACCGTTGATCCTGACTTGAATAACAAGAGCGATTTGATGTGGAAGTCGGGCGTGAAATTCTTTAAATCGAAGGTGAGAAGACTTGAATCGGCGGGATCTATGCCACCGATTGCAGACAATAAAGAATTCTGTTGTGAAGGACAAATTTGAAGAACTTCTAGTGCAGACATAGCAGAAGGCGCCTGTGCCAAATCCTCAACAATACCGTAGTGTTGAGCGGCACGAGCATTTGGATTATAAGAAGATCTTCGAAGAACACCTTTAGAAGGTTGCTTCACAACATGTTCAGGAGTAGGCTTCTCGATTTCCAATGAACTGGGGACAGGTGGGGGAGGTGGTCCATCCGCAACAGCCTTCGTGGGTGCCTGCCGTGATTCGTTTTAATCCTTCGAACGCGTAGCGACAGAGATAGGTGCAGCACCATTCATCATAAAAACTTTGGACCCAAATGGTGCAGATGGTGACGGTTGTTCAACCATCTGGGTCTGCTGAGACGGGAATGGCTCTTTAAGAACTTTCGGAGTCCCTTTAGAGCCTTTGATAAGTTGACTAACTTCATATTGTCATGGACAATCCTTATTATAATGGTCTCCTTCACAAATGAGGCAGGGGTACTTCGGTTTACGTTGAGAACCATCCTCAGTTTGAGATTTGGATTTTGGCTTTGGGGCATCGGATTTGGATTTACCTTTGCCCTTATTTTTCCTCTTGGAGGTTTTCTCTGTAGGATTGGCTTGAACGGCGTTCACCTCCGTGGTTTTGCCAGAATCTGACGGGGCGAGATGAGCAGGAGTATTGTTGGAAGAATTAGACTTCTGCTTCCCATTCGAAGATTTCTTCGAATTCTAAGACACGGAACCAATGACACCATCCACTGTAGGGGTAGGTGGAGCCTTAGAGGTTCCGGAGCCTGGGGCATCAGGAAAGATATCATAAAGCATGCCAGACTGAGAATATAAAAGATCCAGATATTGGGCATGCGCAATGGCTTGTTCTTTCGTCACACACGCTCCCATCGCAATATCTTGGGCGATTTTATTCACGAAGGAGGTGGTGAACCAGTGAGTTAGTATCTGATCAGGTATATGAAACTTGATCAGTCTACGATGGTGCCGCCACTCATGAATGTGATCAGAAATGTGAGTGGCTTTATCCTGCTTTAAAGAAGTTAGGAGGTGCGTCCCGGCTTCATAGCGAACCGGTAACTGAAAGTGCGTCAGAAAAGCCATGGCTAAGGAATTGAAATCTTGGAAGATGCCATGGGATAACTCTATATACCACTTAGCAGCAGCTCCAGTCAAAGTGCACTGGAAGAGGTGCAGACGAATTGAATCATTGACCCAAGAGTTAGACGAACACCAAAGATGATACGTCATTACATGTGCTTGGGGGTCCCCCCCAGCTTTACCCTCAAACTTGGGGCAGTCACCTGGTATCTTGGTAGGAACCGAAGGCCAATAAGGATTATGCAAAATCGGATCATTGGTCAGTTTTGAAACATCCGGCAACTCCAAGGTGGCCAGGAATGGCAATGGCGGATTGACCGTCATGCCAGGCCTAGGATGAGGACCGGTACCTGTACTCCACGCTGGTTGGGAATATCCTTGCCCCCATGGGTTCTGTCCTGTAGGATTCTGACTATAGGGGGTGTAGGTCGTATAACCAAACTGATTTGGCTGCTGGTAACCAGTGTGTGGGGCTTGATAACCAGGGTACGGACCCTGATTAGATGTCGGCCCATTGTAAGCAGCATTTGGATTTGGCTGCTGACTATAGGTAGAACCGGGTGGATGAGGGTAATATTGAGAACCTCGGGGCTAGTTATAATTCGGCTGAGATTGACCATGAGGATAATAACCACCCCGAGGATGAGTCGGCTGTCGATAAGTGGAACCCTGCAGAGCCTGATAACTAGGGTACAGCTATTGATTTGGCTGCGGCATTGAATAAATCGGCTGTTGGGTAGGGTTAATGGAATGAGCGAGCTGCCCTGAGTGAACAGGTTGACCCGGATGAACGGGCTGCCCTGAGTGAACAGGTTGACCTAAATAGAGAAGTTGTGCCGGTTGCGCAGGTTGACCCGACTGTAAAGGAGCCCCAGGTTGTGCCGGATGGGCCAGTTGGCCTAGAGGTGGAACACCAGGTTGTACCGAATGGGTCGGTTGGCCTGGTGGAGGAATAGATCCAGGTGGTTGCTGGTAACCGGTTTGACCTAGAGCAGGACCATAGGATGGTCCCGGCTGATATGCAACGTTGGAAACAACAGGATACTACGGTTGCATAGGCTGAGAAGGCTTGATTTGCCCCCCAGGACCATAGACCGGTCCTGGTTGGTAACCTGGCTGAGGTTGCACAGGTTGACCAGAAGGGTTGTAAAACTCTCCTTGCGGACCGTACGATGGCCCTTGCTGGCCCGCAGGATAGCCTTGAATGGGCTGCCCCTGTGGCTCATAAGGATAGCCAGGTTGGCCCGAAGGTTGGCCTTGGAAAGGTTGCCCTTTCGGGTTATAAGGTAAACCTTGAGCATGGAGGTAAGCCTCAGGTGCAGGTAGACGCAAAATGTCCCCGTGCTCATCATATTGATCTAGAAAAGCATACACTGGTGTACCATCTTGTGCATAGTGCGAAAAATAAGAGCGGTTGGGATCTTGGGAGGATGGTCCAACCTAGGGGTTTGGCTGTTGTAGGGAAAACCGATACTCCTCCGAAGAAATGTTCTCTGGTATAGCAGTTGCTAAATAAACATCTTCAGGAGTCGGCATAGCCCTCGCGGAGGGTGCCGTGACAGCGGGTGCAGAGGCAGCCACACAGACAGTGGGTCGAGTGGGTGCAGAAGTGACGGGTCTCTGAGGAGACATCCCCAATGAAGGAGCAATTGGCCTCGTAGAAGGAGCTGAGACTCCCATAGAGGCGACAGGGGAAATGATCTGACCCAGGGATCTGTACCCTGTTGGCAATGAGAGACCGGATGATGACATGATCGCAGGTTCAGAGTCATCTCCTGGAAATAATCTTCATGGGAAGCGCTGATAGTCTTCACCAGACGTTGGGATTTCCTCACTAGAATCACTCATGTTTGAGCCTGCCGCTAGATCTTGCAATAGATGGCGAGGACTAGGAGGAAAGACAACAGCTATAAAATTTTAACCCGATGTAAGAGAAAGGAAATCAGATCCTAATCTCAATTCATACCAAGGGTCAGAAAAGGGCCAATTAAACTCAACTGGTCCCCCAAAGGGTTGCTCAGAAAGAACTGGTCCCCCGTCAGGAAACTCAGAAACAATGGGCTACTGTGGTCCAGCAGAGGATTGGGAAACCTCTTATGAATCATCCGTATAAGGACTACCAGTAGATGAAACCGAGGGTTCCGCCACTGTGGTAGTAACGACAAGAGAAAAATATAAAACACAAACACGGGCTGAAAAAGAGTCAAGACACACAATCAAACGGTCAACAAGCAGAAACTAACAAGGCGTGTGATCGTGGGTGATTAATTTTTACCACATTGAAAAATAAGAAAATTCACCATTTCATGCTTTAAGAGTTGAGAAACGGTCGAAAAGGTGACTCTATCTCTTTCAGATTTGACACAAGCGTGAAAGGACAAGCGCTTGGTGATCCTTTCAATTTTAGGGAGTCAGATAGGATCAAAATGACTACTTAGGAATATTAGGCAAAAGGATGTACCAAATAACCGTGAACTGCAATATACACCTTGGTTTTAATAATGAAAGAGAAATGAACCAAGGACTTTCTGTATGTGTAGGCAATCTCCCCGAATGCTGTGTTTGGAGTATCACGGGTATAGGGTGGTAGAATCTGCTTCCTATGGATAAAGGATTGAAACCTAGTGGGGTCTCCCTTTATATACGCGATGGTACGGGGAACACAAGTCCGTACTAGTGTTGTCTAAAGCCAAGAGGCGAATGACAACTACTACGTTTTAAGACGCCAGAACACGTCTCCAGCCTAGACCTCTAAATGTGTTTCGTTAGATTTCAATGTTACCTTAGTGTAAATTGAGTAAATTTTAAAGTTGATCTTCAATTACGTTTCAGTTTTCAGGCCCTAACGAATGTGCTATCTCAAAAATCTCCTAAATGAAAAACTACATGCCGCAATATGTCATTTCGTTCGATGAAAGCTAGTTACAGAAGAGTTGAGAGCTTTTTACACAAACAAAATGATCAGAAGACAATCAATGATATCTCTAATGCAGCTAATGAAACTAAAACTTTTCTTTCAAAGTCACTAATTTCTAATAACATCGAAAAGATTTTAATCTACACTTAATCAATCAAAAGAAAAAGATAATTTTTTTATTTTCAATGTTTGATATCTAGATGCACTAAACAAACCAAAAACAAATTAGAATCAATTTGAGAAATGATGATAAGAGAGAAAAAACAAGCATATTTCACTCAATGACACAAACAATCAGATCTCAAATCGACCAAAAGTCTCTCAAAACCAAGAAAAGTCCCAAAGACACTAATAAGTCATGTGATCTAGGCCCAAAAATGAAGCAAAGCAAAATTCGAATGAAAAATGAAATCAATCACTCAAAAAGCGCAACAAGATGATAGACAACTGTCAAACGAATTAAAGGAAGCAATCCCAAAGTCGACTGGATGAATGAAAAATAAAAACTCCCAAGGGAGGCTCGACTCACAAAAGCACCTAGATGCCCTAGGTCTTGAATGCAAAATTGAAAGAAATAGGCAAACAACCAAAGGATGGACGTTACAATCAGTCAAACTAGGCTCCAGTGCACTCAAATAGCCAAAAAAACAAGATCAAAATCACAAGTCAGTCCCAGAAAGCATGAAACACAGAAAACCCTAATAGCTCACAGGATTGGCACGACTGTGAGCTTGAAATTAGGGCCAGAAAAGCAATGGCGCGGGTGATACACAGGCAACCTGCGCCAATGGGTGCGACTGTAACGCTGAAAAGCGCGCCAGCCGAGTTTACTATGGAAAAATGAAAAACAAGCAATCTCAGACACAAAAAAGTGATGAAAAGGATAAAACAAAGCCAAACAAATAGAAAAACCAGTCCTAAGAGCTGACCAAGCAAGAAAGGCCAAGAAATTGATCGAAAAGAGAAGACAATACTCCAAGTTGTTCAGTCCGTAAACCAAACCGGAGATTGACTGAAGCAGCGTTGATCTACTCCGCTAATGCAGAGCAAAAGCGTTTCAAAGGCTATCTGGCTGTGCTTCAGACTCCGTCTATAGCTTACAAATCAAACAACAAGCTGAGTCCCCAGCGGAGTCGCCAAATTGTTGAGGAGGTAAATCCCCTCTGCGGATAGAGGCGATCCCTACTAGTCCAGATCGGGTCTAGCAACAATCAAACACGCTATAGTGCAGGTTCCTAATTGTAAATAAACTGAATTGCAAGGAAGGCTTACCTGGAATCCAACGCTGTCGTTTGTAGAAGAGGTGGTGCTCCCATTCCTTTTCCCTGGCAGATCACAATCCTCACGATCTCCGTGGTCGGACACCTGCACATGCAAGAAACAACACAAACGCAAGCATAAAATCCAGTATATACAACTATATGTTAGTCGAAGAGGACATAACTCATGAACATAATCAAGAACAAGAGTGGAACCATAACCAATAGTCGCTTATCATTAAAGAGTCAAGAAGAATACAACCAAAGCTTTGACGCTGAATTCTCCTTTGGCGGGTCGTCAGTAGAACACGTCTTGATAAAGCCTGTCAAGGATGGGACAAGCCTCTCTCTCTGGATACTTGAAAATAGTCTCCTTGCTTGGATTTTGCCTTAAAGGAATCAAGAAGGCTCTTGCAGCATAAGGATGTGAAAGCTCTTTAGAGGATTTGCCCCCTTGGCGCGAGGGTTGAACTGTGGAACTGCGCCAATGGAAAAAGAGCTATTTTTAGGGTTTTTTGCAGGGAGATGTCTTCAGGGAAATGAAAGCTTATCTTCAGAGGGATGCAATGAAAGTATTTTCAAGCCTTGTCTCTGCTCACAGGTCATGGAATGAGTCCTCCAATGTGCGGGATGGGGATTGCAGGGACGGTGACAAATTGCTGTGTAACAACCTATTTAACAAAATAATAGTTTATAAGTAAATAATTGTTAGTAAATACTATTTAAATTACTTGGGGGTGTTACATCACTAACCCGTTATGCAAAATACCATCCTTGGTGTTCGTATTTTCTCGATGGAATAGGTCATGGTATGCTTGCTGCAGGAAATCCTCATCCTCCTAGGTGGCCTCTTCTGAGCTAAAATGTCTCCACTGCACTTTAACCTGGGGGATAAATCACCTCTGTAACTTTATTTCTCTTTGATAGAGAATACAAAAGGGCTTTACCAGGAATTATCCATCGAGTTCGACATGTCACACAAAAAAATTCTTATTTCAGTGTTTTAACAAATTTAATATATAATGTTCTATTAAAAGAAAATAAAACATACTATATTTTCTTCTACTCCCTTTAATCTTACGTGTACATCCTGCCAATTAATTACATGCCCAAAATTATATATATATATATATATATATATATATATATATATATATTTAGTAAGGAAACATGAAAGAGATTATGGACATGTATATGACTTGGTAACACAAGCTTATATGCTACAGGTCCCATTCTTTCCAATACTTGCAAAGGTTTGCAATATTGAGGTGCCAATTTGGCACAACCACCCCACCTTAAAGTGATTTTATTGGTTTTAATCTCCACATAAACATGCTCCCATACTTAAAATTATCTATACATCCTTTTCTTATCTGCATGTGTGTTTTTTGGATCTTAGGCACTTTTTCAAAATTTTCATACTCTTTTTACGGTTTGTTCCATCTATGCTAACCTGTGAGACCCTAAGATCAATTTATCTTCAGATTTTATTTAATTTTTAACTGTTCTACATTTCTTCCCATAAATTACCTTATAAGGGCCCATTTATTCATGATAGCTGTTATTATAGGAAAATTCCACTAGGTGAAGGTACTCCTCCCACTTTGTGGGTTGTTGCATTACATACATCCTTAACATATCTTCCAGGAGTTCTTCCACTCGCTCTGTTTTCCCATATGTTTGAGGATGGTAAGTTGTACTGAACTGAATCTGAGAACCTAAATCAGTGAAAATTGGATTTCCTGAAAGAAGATGTAAACTTGATATTCCTATCCAAAATGACCACCCTAGGCATCCCATGTAATCGAAAAATATCTTTCATAAATATTTTTTTTATTTCCACTGTTTTATAACTGGATTTGAATGGATAAAATAGGTTTTATTAATTAATCTATCCACAACTACCATAATGGAATCATTTTAGTTTCTTTTCTTAGGAAAACCTGTGATAAAATCCAAGATAATTGTGTTCCACTTTCACTCAGGCATGGGGGGAGGATGGAGGAGACTGGAAGGATGCTGGTGCTCAACCTTGACCTACTAGAATTATAAACATTTGAGTAAATATTACACAATTTCCTTCCTCATTCATGACCAGTAATAATCCTTTTTAATAGAATAAACTAATTTCTGGTATCCGGGATGGGCTCTGTAGGGATTCTGATGGAATTCATCTAAAAAAAATTGTTTAAAATATAAATGATTTGGAATGCACACCCTTCCTTTAAAATTCATCAAGCCATCATGATTTATATAGTATTTAGAAACTTTCCTAGAATCCTTGGACTATTTTGTTTGTTTCCACAAAAATTCGCATTCTAGATCTTTGAACGCAATTGCCTTAATCTCATTGGAAATTTTAACTTCCACCTAGATGTAAAACACCTCATATAAAAATGTACCTTTCAAATTAATTCATCGGCCACTCAATTCTCATTTCCTTTCAAGTACCTTATTTTAAAGTCAAACTCGCTAAAAACTGCTAACCACCTCGCTTAACGAGCATTTAAATCGGGTTGTCTGAAATAACTACTCAAACTGATAAGATCTGTCAACAAGAGAAATATCTTATCCAACAAATAATCCCTCCACATTTTGAAGGTGTGTACAACTGCGGTTAATTATAGATCACAAGGAGAGTGTTTTTGTTCATGCTTCTTTAACTTATGAGATTCATATGTGATTACCTTATCTTCTTACATTAATACTCCCCCAACACCTTCTTTACGTGCATCAGTGCAAACCGTAAATTATTTCTCTGGATATGTTATTTTAGCATTGGGGTTTTTATTAATAACTATTTTAGTTTTTCAAAACTATGTTGGTATTATGTTATCCATTTAAACATTTTTCCTTTATTTTGCAACGAGGTCATAGGGTATGTTATTCTTGAGAAACCATTTATAAAATCGTGATAATATCCGACATACCCCATAAAGGATCAAATGCCTTCCACATTCCTGGGGAGAAGCCATTCCATAATAGTTTTAATCTTTTCTAGGTCAACTACTATACACTTATATGATATTACATGGCCCAAATATTGAATTGGTTCTTTGTAAAATTCACACTTGCTAAACTTAGCATAGATTTTATTCTCTCTTAAATTTTGTAATACCACCCTGAGGTGCTCCTTATGTTCCTTCAGACTTCTTGAATATATAAGGATGTCATCAATGAAACTATGAAAAAACATGTCCCAATAGGGGTGCAAAATACCATTCATTAATCTCATAAAATTTTTTGGGGCATTAGGAAGCGTGAATGGAACACTAAAAATTCATAATGAACGTACCAAGTCCTAAATGATGTCTTATAAATGTCTTTATCTTTGATCCTGATTTGGTGATAACCTGACCTTAAGTCTATATTGGAAAACATCATTTCACCTTTAACTTGATCAAATAGGTCATCAATTCTTGGTAATGTATACTTGTTTTTTATTGTTAACTTATTCAACTAATGATAATCGATGCATAAGTGAAAGGTTCCATAATTTTTTCTTACGAATAATATTCGAGCTCCCTAAGGCGATACACTTGGATAGATGTATCCTTTATCCAGATGCTCCTCAAGATGAATTTTAAGTTCAATCAATTAATGTATACTCATTCAGTAAGGGGTTATGGACACGGGAGCTTCTTTAGATATTAGGTCTATGGTAAAGTCAATTTCCCTTTTTGGTGGTAATCTCGGGATGTTTTTAGGAAAAACATCCAAAAATTATTGCACTATTGGTATCTCTTCTAAGGTGGTTGTCTTAACTTTTGAGTTAGTAAATATTACTTGTACTTCATATATCTAACAACCCTTCCAAATAAATTTATGTAGCTGATTAGTAGTAATGGGTGGAAATTTAATGACTTTTCTGATCCCCTGCATTTTCTTCCTTATGACCTCATTGGTGAGGAAAATAATGGTTTTGTCTTTGCAATCTAGTTGGGACCGGTGTTTCTCCAACCAATCCATTTCTGTGAGGACATCATAGGATCCTAAGGGTAATATATTCATATTGAACCTGGTCCTTTACCCTCCTATATTAATAGGACAGTCTTCAACCTTGTCAGTCACTCCTTTCTTCTCCAGTGGCTAGCTCAACTAACCACATGATCCAAATTTATTCCATAAAAGAATAGAATACACATATAACCATAAATACAAATATGAAACACAAATAAAACTTCATTTCATTAATATCAAATAACTAAAATTTGTTTACAGACAGAATGGAAATAAATTATCTAGGGCTCTGGTAGCTTATCTATGAGAAGCAATGTGGTGGCTACAAGTCTCTGAACTATGTCACAATGAGGCTCGAGGGCCTATTTATTATTGAAAAACAATAGAAAATCTTAAACATCCAAAAACTTAACCCTAGGAGATGAAGCGCCAAAACTATGGGCCTCGTTTGGGTAAATTGGTACAACTTCTCGGGGACATAACTTTGGCATACAGTCTTATTTTAATGCGTGCAATACCTTGTTAGAAAGATCTATCCTAGGACTAAAAATTTCCATGTGAGAAACATCGATGGAACTTCCATGTTGCTCTTGGTTTTCCCAAAAAATGTCGTTTAGGGCCTTAAAACGGCTTTGGAAGTTCAGGACCCGAAAAACTGCTAAAAATTGTAAATTGTGCTACAATTAAGGAAACTGAAAAAATGAAAGAAACAATGGTGGGGCTCCAAGTGGAATTGGTGGGTGGCCACCAATATCCACCTAGATCATTTCTCCCCTCTTAGGAAGAAATAATCCCCATTGCGTTGAGTTCCTCCATGAGGTGAGGAAACTTCTGCTAAACTTGGTCACTAGTGAACCACTTGCCCTTGTGCAGGAGTTGGACAACTTTAACAACCTGATATTGTTGGATCTTTTGCAGGTGAGTTTTTTTTATTTGCATGTTCATGATAAAATCCGTGGTGGCCTTTTCCATGCAGTCTGTGTTTAACTCTGTTGATGTGATTTGTTCTGCAATGTCAGAGGTGTCCAGTAGAGGTGGGAATTAGGGTCGAAGGTGGTCCAGATTGAATACTAGGTGCAGACCAAGGAATGGTAGAATACTAAACTTGAAGGAATTGGCCCCTACAGCTTTGGTGATGGTGTAAGACCCATATTGGAGCAGGCGAAGCTTGCGGTGGGGTCTAGAGAGACGCTCCTTCTGCAAATGTAGCCACACTTTGTCACTCACTTGGAAGTTGTGTGGCACCTGATGTTGATCATGTCGTTGCTTGTACATAGCGTTGACTCTATCCAATATGTCATGAGCTTGTTCATGGATGTGTTGAATGCACTTAATTAAGTGGTTCCCTTTGTCAGCTTCAGACTGGACATGAGCCAAATTGGACTTAGTAGCCACAAATGGCATGTCTATGTTAATGGGACATAGCGGCTAGAATCCTAAGCCCACCTAAAAGGGGGTGTGGCCAGTGAAGCTATGGAGAGCCCATTTATAACTGTGTTGTACATAGGTAAGGCTCTCATCCCATGTGCGTGGATGCTTTGAATTGTACATGTGTATAATGTGTATGATCATCCTGTTGATGACCTCTGTCTGGCCATCAGTTTGGGGATGGAAAGTTGTGGACTTGGCAAGCTTGTGTCTAGCATTGACTAGAGGCTGGACCAAAATGTGTTGAGGAACCTTCTATCCTGATATAATATGATATACTCTGGGATCCAAAAGTGCACCCACACTCATTCAAAGAATATTTTAGCAGTGGCTTCTGCCGTGATACTATTCTTGCAGGCCGCCATAATGGCCATCTTTCAGAATCTGTCAACGACCACGAAAACATAGTCATTTCCATGTTTAGTAGAAGGTAGGCCCGAAATGTAATCCATGGAGATGGATTCCCAAGGTCGAATAGGGGTAGGAAGCAGAGTATAGATTCCTTGCTTCTTGATTGTTGGTTTGGAAATGGCACAATAAATTCCAGATCTGATGTACTTCCCAACATCTCGTCGAAGGTTCTACAAATAGTAATACTTTTGTAGTACTGCCACTGTTTTCTCAACCCCGAAATGCCCAACGACTCGACTGTAGTATGCTTCCCAAATCATCTTGGCATGCTCACTTGAAGGAACACAAAGGTGTCCCAAGTGATATAATAGTGAATCTTGGAGGTGAAAATTTGGAACTTGCGTACCCTCCAAGAGTGTCTTGTGTGTGTGGCCGAATTTCGGATAGTTCTTGTAGAGAAGTAGCCAATTAGAATTCTCATGCGCATAAGTGTTGAGAACAATGGTTAGCACCATGATTGATGGTCAGCTAAGGTAGTATAAACATTTTTAGTATTTCCCATCTTGTACTTTATGTTCAAATGAAATTGTTGGAGATATGTGGACCACTTCTGATGGCGATCATTCTGCAACTTCCCTTGTGTTTGTATGAATTGCAGGGGTCAGTGGTCTGTGTGGACAAATGTTTACTTCCCCAAAATGTAATTCTTCCAGTGTCAGAAATCTTGCACAACGGAATACATTTCTTTATCATAAGTGGGATACTTGCATACTATGTCAGACAGTGTCTCATTGCGATATGCCATTGGATGCCCCTGTTGAGTAAGAAATTCCCCAATAGCATAGTCAGAGGCATATGTCTCAATATCAAATGGTTGTTGCAAGTGTGGTAATGTGAGAACTAGCGCAGAGCATAGGCAATATTTCAATTCTATGAACGTCTTCTGTTGAGATTCTTATGAAAACAATTTTTCTTTCGTTCCTCCCTTAGTAACTTGACTCAAGGGCCAAGTGATATGAGAGAATCCCAACATGAACCTGTGGTAGAAATTAGAAATACCTAGAAATTTTCAAAGATCTATTAGAGTGGTTAGGGCTAGAGAATCCCAAGTGAATTGGATCTTGGTTGGATCCACATGCACCCCTTGTTCATCAAGAATGTATCCTAGATACTGAACGTCGGTGATGCCAAAAGTGCAAAATGGCACACAACTTGTGTTGTCGCGGTGTTTGGAGGACCAGTCGGATGTGTTGGAGGTGCTCTTCCCAAGTTTGGCTGAATATCAGGATGTTGTCCAAGTACACTACTACAAATGAGTTGGTGAATGGCCGCAAGATGTCATCCATCAGCCTCATGAAGGTTGCAGGAGCATTCGTTTACCAGAAAGGAAGAACCAACCATTCGAAAACACCCTCCTTAGCTTTGAAGGAAATCTTCCACACACCGAAGGGTTTTATTAGTACCTGGTGATACCCAGACTTCATGTTGATCTTGATGAAATATTTTTCCCCTTTGAGTTGGTCCATGAGGTCATCAATCAATGGGATAGGGTACCTATTCTAGAAAATGATATTGTTTAGCACCCGATAGTCAATACAAAATCTCCAAGTCCCATCCTTCTTCTGAACCAACACGATCGGGCTCCCACAGGGTGATGACCTCGATTGGATGTGACCTTTCTGTAGCAGTTCTTGAATCTGCCTCTTGATCTCATCGTTCTCTAGAACAAAGCATTGATAGATTAGTCCATTGGGAAGTCACACACATGGGGTTAGATCGATGGGGTGCTTGACCTAACAGTGCAGAGGCACCCTTGTAGGTGAGGTGATGATGTCCCCGTACTCCTCCATGACCTTGTCCATTTGGTTTTTTCATGCAAAGGAGCCCTATTTGGAGGTCATGGCCACAGTCTTCTTCTTGCCTTGAGGGAAAATAATAAAGAAAACAAATTTCTTGATTTTGGAAATGAGCTTACTGCATTGTTTTGTAGTAACCAAAGAGATAGCAACAGGCGGTGGTACCTCTGGTATCCTACACAAATTGTTTCCCAAAGTAACAATAACAGCATGATGTTGGGACTCATACACAACATGTCGCTTCCATAAGTATGATTATCCTAATAATACAAAACAAACATCAAGAGGAGAAAAGTGACATAATACCTCATCCGTGAAGGGCTTGATGTTGTAGGGAGGATGACACTGCTAGCTGACACAAAGATCTCGTCCTTGATGAAGCCAACCGATGGTGTACGACTATGGGTTTGCTGTGGTTGGCAAGCCCAAACGTTTCATGACCTCTGCTGAAAATAGGTTCTTTTGGCTCCTAATGTTCACAATGAACTATAGCATGGAAGCCTTTACCCACATATGGGAGTGGAAAAGATGCTCCTCCTCCTCTGGATCTTCCAGTTCCTCCTTCTGGATATTCGCGGTGGCAACTGTGGATTTGGGCTCCACATGAATAATATGCTTCCCTTTGTCATTACCCTTTTCAGGTTCTGATTCAGAGTCAGAGCATGCATCCGATTTAGAATCCCTCATCTCGACCAACAACGACTGCTTGGCTAGACACTCACTTTTGTTGTGAGTGGAGCTCTTATGGAACTCACACCACTTTCCCGTGTCCTTATTCAGCTGCGAAATGTTGTTCTTTTCTTACAACTTTGGAAGGTTTTCTTGGACTGCCATGCCTTGGCTTTGTCCTTTGTTCTGCATTCTGGGGGAACCTTTCCCTTGCTTTTGATTCACAGATCCAAAGTCTCACTTCTTCTGTTTTAATTTCTGCTCAATATTGGCAATGTAATGGTATGCCATACGAAGAAAGGAGATATTGATGAAATCCATTTCCTCATAGATTTATCTGTGTAGACAACTGTGGTACTTCAACACCAAATGTTTTTCTCAATCTTTGATGCCCAACTTTTTGTGTAGGGTATGGAACAAATTCTTCAGCTCATGCACATTTTTATCCCTTTGTTCCTGCAACGTATTCCATTGTATGTACTTGTCCTCATAGCTCCCCAAGGGATAATATTGTTCCCCCTCTTCCTTTTTCTCACAGTAGGTTTCCCACCAGTCCTTGACATGGGGGGTAACTTTGAGGAGTGTAAAAATAATCTTCTCCCGGTCGGAAAAGTCATGAACCGAGAAATATAATTCAAATAGATTCAACCATATATCTACGACATCTACATCTATTTGGCCCTCAAATACAATAATTTCAAATTTTACTTTGACCTTAAAAGGAGTTGCACCTCCAAAGTGGCTCCTAGATGTAGATGTGCCACTGGTGCGTAGTCATTAAAGGATCTAGGAACGTTATCCATCATCACGTTCCTTTTTTTTTCAAGGGCCTCTTAGAGAAATATTTTTATAGGATCTCTTGATCCCTCATATTTATTTTCATCCTCCATGGGAATTCATCGGGGTTTGCGAGGCTGATCTTGCAAAGGTTCAACCAGATCGAGCCCTAAATTCTTATACCTCAACCTCATTGGGGACATGCAAAGAAGGATAGAGAAAGAGAAGACCGCTATGATATCACTGATCCAAATTTATGAAAGAACACAATACAATACACTTATAACCATAAAAAAAAAGACACAATGGAAATAACACTTCATTTTATTAATATCAAATAACTGAAATTTGTTTATAGACAAAATGGAAATAAACTAGCTAGGGCGCTGGTAGCTTATTTCTAAGAAGAGATGTGGTGGCTATAGGCCTCTGAACTATTTTACAATGAGGCTCAAGGGCCTTTTTATTATTGAGAAAGAATGGAAAACCGTAAACATCCAAAAACCTGACCCTAAGAGATGAAGTGCGAAAACTATGGGCCCCGTTTGGGTAAATTGGTACATCAACTTTCTGATGATGTAACTTCGGCATACAATCTTCGTTTGGTGCGTACAATACCTCGTTACTTCCATTTTTCTCTTGTTTTTCCCAAAAAACATCATTTATGGTCTCAAAATGACTCTAGTAGTTTAGAACCTGAAAAACTACTAAAAATAGTAAATTGTGCTACAATTAAGGAAATTGAAAAACTGAAAGAAACAATGGTGGGGCCCCAAGTGGAGTAGGCGGGTGGACACCAATATCCACCTGTATCACCAAAAGTTCTTAAATTCAATACTTTTTAAATGACACTATTTAACTATTTTTGGACTGATATAACTTAAACTTGAGGCTGGGTCTTCTAAAATAGAAAAGGAATGGTTATCCAAGGTACCTTCGAATTCCACTATAACAGGATGATATAATTCTTGATGGTCTTCCAATGTAGCATTAAACACACCATACTTCTTGCTACTTTCCCAATTGTAGAAGCTTCCTAGATGTTCGCAGTTGGTTCACTTCTAGCATGGTGGGTACAATTCTTGTAATAATGGGGATCCCCACAACCCCAACACTGTAATGACACCTTCTTGAACTTCCCAACCTATGGTTTGCTGGATGCTTTGACTTGTCGGCTCTCAGTCATTATCTTAGGCTTAGACTGATTCCACCCTCCATATCCACTGAATTATTTTCAATGTGTAGTCTTGACCCCCGATGGTCTAATATTATTGTTGTTTTGGGAATTTGTTTGTCCCTTTTGTTGGGACAGACCTTGATCCCTTCTTCTTTATGCTTCATCTGGTGATATCAAATTCATATTTTTCAAAGAAATTCATCCATGTTACTTGGATTATCGAACTCCAACCTCTCTTTCATATATAATGGTAGACTTCTAACAAACCATTATTCCTTAATTTTTTCTTCTCGAATATAGGGTTCATACCTTAAAATATAAGTGAACTTAGCTACAAATTCATCCATCATCTACTGCCCCAACCTTAAATAATGAAACTCCTTAGATTTTTTATCGTAAAAAAGTTATGTTATGTATTTTTCCTTGAAATAATTCTAAATTGTTTCCCATGTAAGCTCATCTTTTTCAATACTTCATACCATTTTAATCTCCTCCCACCACAAGGTGGCTTTTCCCTGTAATTGGTATATTTCTAGCCTAGATTTTAAATTATCATTGTAATTGTACATCTGAAGCTATTTATTCATATTGATTAGCCAAGATTTTGTTGTCTCATCTGCTTCCTTATAAAAATATGGGGTTTAATATTATTAAATTCCCCCTACATCTCAACCTTCTTCCTTTTGGTTCCTCTACTACCTAAGATAATTTTAGACTCCTCTTCATAGTCCATTATTCCCCTTTCATCCTCTGGGTTACCTTCACTCAATAATTGTGTCTTAGCCCTATTTTAGTCTTCTGGATCGAGGTTTGGAATTCTATGATTCTGCCTATGAGAAAGACACTTCAAAATCTTCTCCTGTTCCAGCCTTAATCTTTCATTATCAACTCACAAGTTCGTCATTTCAGCTCATAATTATTTTACAATTTCCAGCAATAATGCATTGGTGTTGTGAGGGTCATGTTCCAATTGAACCGACAGTTCTGGAGTTGCCTCCAAGTTAGGGTGTCTTTGTGGTGGAATGATTCAAGGTCCTCTTCTCGTTTGATGTCTCTATGTAGATGAATAGTTTTTTTTATTACAACACTTTCCCAAACTAGCCACAGTGTCGTAACTTAACTTTGATACGAATTGTAACATGAAATCACACTCTATACATATCACACATAAAATAAAAATTAATTAAAGTAACTTTGGATGTACGGGAAACATTACTTACTAGGAATACATAAATATCCTGACCCATGATACTTAAACTTGACTTACCAATGTTACTCAGGAGTTAAGAATTTCAGGACTTTGTGGATTATTTTTGTGGCACATTCGATATTTTTAATAGTTATTATGCTTTCAAGTCAATTATATCACTTAAACCATAACATGATTCTTTGTTTATCTATCTACTCATTCCCAAATTTCCTCTGATGGTTCTCGAACTTATCTTGTCAGATGGTACCTTGGGACACTTCTTCACATCTAGATTTTCAACCTTGCATCGCTTGATCAGATGATGTATAGACTACATGATGTAGTTATGGAAATGACCCAGTCTAATCCTTGCTCTGAATCTCATTTGGTCCAGTCTCGCTCCACCGAAACTTGTCTATGACTGGTTGAAGAACAAGGGATCTCTCCTCCATGCTAATACATGGATTACTCCCTAACTCCTTCAGGTTTTTCTGCTCTACTTGTTGGAGAGTTTGAATCATTAATAACTCAGTTCCAGTTACCAAATTTATAATCTCACCAGGTTTTGGTAACAATCATGACTATTGATCTCCAAATATTATTTTATTAGCTCCACGCAGTTCTAACTAGTAGAATTCCTATAGAATTTCATTTCCACTCTTCTGTTTTCATTGAAATTTTTTATCTAGGGTTATAGATAGATTTATCTCTCTCTCTCTATTGTCCGTAGATATACTTGGAGTGACTCATAATATAAAATGGTCACCCTGCAGAGGTAAGTCGTAGGAAACCCTCCCTGAGACCTTTTGGATTTTTCGTTTATATTTCTAATGGAGTATTCTTTCAATTTATTTGAGGAACCCAACTGACCCCTCTTCGTGGATTTGCAAGTAACCGAGGGCCCTTTGGCTCTTTTCCTTGCTAAGTTTTTCCTTCTTGAGGTTATAAATGCTCACGATGAATTTTTTTTTCGCTTTTCTCTAGGTGTTATTTCTGTCACTTCGTCAAAAGGTAGTTCCTTATAATGAAGGATAATGCCTCTGTCTTTTTTTTGGTTTTTGATAAATTATTTCATAGTTAGGGTTTCGAGGTATTACATAGAACCCTATAGGGGTTTTTACGGATGAAAAATTCCTTTTAAATGTAATGGATAGTTAACAATGAAGCTATATCAATTTTAGGTTTTGAAATTATTTTCTTTCTTTGATTCTGAATAGTTCTAGTATAGTTCGAACTGCACCAAAAATGGTTGGTTGTGTATTTATGTACAATTTTGAGTAAGACTTAATCGGTTTCACGATTATGAATTTATAAATAATATATATTAATATTTTGTTGATGTTTGTCTGTTGTTCAATATGGTTTTCTTGTTCTTACTTGCTGCTGTAAGAAATTCATACACTTCATTACTACAATAGGGATTTATATGTAAATATATGTTGTTGAACGTTTGCTTTGGTTTACAATTTTCGATTAGTCGTTCCTTTATTTTGGTACCCTATTCACAAAGGTTCTTTTTTCTTCTTTCAATGCTCAAAATTTATGTAAGTTTTATTGTTTTGAATGTATTTGCACTCATATTATGGTTTCCTTTCTCTAGTTACCTTTTTCCATTTGTCCCAAAATTCAAATCTCCTGACAGAGTTTTCGGTTCTCAACTTAGAGATTAATTTTTTGCCCATGTGGTATGTTAGAAGTTTAAACTCGTTCTGTAGACAACTCCCACTGAAAATCCAGGTTTCAGGTGGGAACATAACTCAGAACGTGGCCATCATTATCGCAACAACTGTTTATAAAAACAAAAATATTGCAAGGGTTTACCATAACATGAGACCAATATTGTGCATTAGTGAGTGACTTATGGTAACAACTATTCAAATTAAAAAACTGAATATTGTCAGTTCCTTCTCATTGTTACATGTTAATTAGAATACCAAACTAACAATTCATTCTGTTTAATCTCACAAAAAATTGAAGAATTCATTCTGGAATAATTACTGTGGAATCAGACACAAAATTAACATTTCATTTTGGGGTAATTAATGTTTCATCAAACAAAGAATTAACTTTTCATTATGGGGTAATTATTGTTTCATTAAACCTAAAATTAACATTTAATTTTTGATATTTATTGTGCCCATTTTTTCCTTTCTCAACCTTGACACATATGGTAAAGGAAAATACTACTTTTCTGTAAAAAACTTGACTTGTTAGGATTCTCCACATGAAATACCTTTCCTCCCTTCCAAAAAGAATGGAATTTATGTCTGGTTCTCCCCCCAAGCTCTATACTTCTTAGACCAATCAAATGAGCAGTGATCCTTAACTGGATCAGTCTACATGCATCAAGGTTTCCCTAGCCTAAGACTCACATACATTCGTCTGTGACATTGCTTTCACTAACTCTCGTCCAACTCAGGAATACTCTGCAGGAAATGTCCTACCCACTATACAATGTCCCATACAGTTGTATCATCTCTCTTGTTCTCTTGGTGTTCTTGTTCCTTCTAGTGATTTTTCCAAAATTTAGATTCTAAAACCTTTATCCTTCCTTTTGAGATCCTTTTATCTCCAAGGAAAAAAGAGAGGGATTAAACTGCCATAACTTTTTGGAAGTTATTTAGAATTCGTTAGGGTATTTCGAGGGGTTCCTAAACTTGTCTCCTTTTCTACTAAGAACTCAAAAACATAAATAATAACTTGCTAACTATTATTTGACCATTCGACTTATCCTATTTAACAAAAGCTTAACTTGTAAGGAAATAACTGTCAATAAAAATAATTTACATTAATCAGGGGTGTTGCAATCAATTAATATCCTTTATTATTCATTATTGTTCATTATTATCAATTATTAATTAATTCATTAAATAAATAATTATTATTCATTAAATAATACATTAATTAAATAAATAATTTATTTATTATTAAATAAATTAATATTATTATAAATAACTTATTTCATATTTATTAAGTAAATACATATTATTATTAATAGTGAAAATTATTTATTATTGTTTATTACTAATTAATTTTTATTAATTATTATTATTAATAATTAATAATATAAATAATAATTGAGACAACCTTTTCCATAATGCTATATTGGGAAATGTTTTACTATGGTTGACAACATATGATATTTATAGATAATTTAGGAGGGGTATTAGTCTAGTGAAACTAACGAATTGTCCATACAATGAAGAAATGAGTTGTTCCCTATGTTGCATGCTCTGCAAAATTTCTTAGGAATGATTTAGACTAATTTCTATGTGTAACGAAAAAATCCCAAATTTTTATGAATGATATCTTTTTCCCGCGCTGTGTGACCTAGCTCCCCAGAGATTCTGCGCTGTGCCAGCGCTGCGCACATCTGCTACAGAGCAGCTGCGGCCTTCCTGGCAGCCATGTCCAGCGATGGGGGTTCGGAACCCCCCCCTCTCCCTCCTGAAGTCCTCGACTTCCAAAACATGGTGGATTCTTGCAGCAAACGTCCCCCCTCTGCACAAAAACAGAAATTTGTCAAGAAAAAATATTGCATTCCCACGGTGGCCCTCCCTGTGGAAGAAACTTGTCGCTCTGCATTGAATCTAGCTGATAGAGGGCTCATTGGGCAGTTTATCGGCCTCTGGCCATCGCCCAAATCATTAGAAGATTGGATCAAGAGAAACTGGTCCCCTCTGATCAAGGAAGGAATCAAATCATATTTTGTAGGTAAAGGCTTCTTTGTATTCGTGTTTGAATCTGCAGAAGATCGAAGTCTCATCTTCAGGAACGGGCCCTATTTCATGGGGCCGCAGGGGTTATATTTAAATAAATGGTCCCTAGATTTTGATCCGACCCAGGATGTACCTACTGCGGTTCCAGTATGGGTGCGGCTTCCCCATCTTCCCCTGCACTGCTGGAGCCATAAATCTCTCCAAATCATCGGCAACTCCCTTGGTAAATACATTGATCAGGCTGTAAGGAAAGATCAGTACTCCTGTGCCCGAATATGCGTGGAAGTAGATCTGGAAGAAGGATTACCTGAAGAAATAAAACTCACGGTTGCTGGAAGGTCCCATATTCAAGAGCTGGATTACGAGTAGATCCCTTTAAATGCAGACACTGCCATGGCTATGGACACTTTGCAAAATACTGCAAGAAAAAAGCTGAAGAGCAGAGTTACAATCCCAAGGGAGACCAATGGACCTCATTCCAGAAAAATGGCCATGCAAAAGCAGCCGGGAAAGGATCCACAAAGGGGAATAACCAAGAAGAACCTGGTAATGATAATAGAACCCCTTAGGACCTGGATGAGATCCCAAACCCCAAAGGAACCTCTCCATCAGATCCCCCAGAAACTGATCTGACTACTCCAGCACAGGTCGAAGTTCCACAAGCAAATAAAGATGGAGGCAGAGCTGCCTCGTCTGGTTCTCCTCAGGGCAGCCCCTCCATGCCTTCGTATGCAGACATAACAAAGAAGAAAAAAGTGCCAGAGCCCTCAGACTCCTCAGAGGATGAGACCTATGAGAGGCCCTCGAAGAAAGCATGCAGGAAGACCCACAAAGTAGTCAGGGAAGAGGAGGCTGAACGCCTAAAAATGCAAGGCAGCCAGTCCACAATAGAGATGACTATCGGTAGAAATACAAGAGGAAGATCCACCAAGGGAGGAATCCCAAACCCCTCGCCAGGTAAATAATGCGTATAGTCTCTTGGAATTGCAGAGGCCTGGGGACCCAACCAAAAATTGAAGCGGTCAAAGATTTGATGAAAATAGAGCCCTCAGATATCCTCTTGCTCCAAGAGACCAAAATCGAAGGGCAAGCCCTTATGGATATCAGCAAGTCTAATTGGAAGAAGAACAAAGGTATAGCAGTCAGCTCAAGGGGAACTTCAGGAGGCGTAGCAACTCTCTAGTCTGAAGACCAGTTCCATCTATTGAACTCCCACGAGACCCAACACTGGATCTACACTGAGCTCAAGCATCTTGAAAGTAAGTTAACTATAGCCTTATTCAATCTCTATGTTCCTGTCATTTATGCTGAAAAAAGAGAATGCTGGAATACTCTCTCTGATTTCTTAGATCTCCACTCCCTAAACAACATCATCCTAGGAGGAGATCTCAACTTAGTCATGAAGCCAAAGGAAAAAAGGGGGGGAAACAGTAGCAGAGGTCAATTGTTGCCTTTGGTTGATGAATTAATGCAGCAGAGGGACCTGCTATACTTTGCCCTGGTGAGAGGAAAATATACTTGGACCAATAACAGAATGGGGTTAGATCACATTGCTGCCCAGTTGGATAGATTCCTGATCCAAAGCTCCCTGCTGCTGGAAAACCTCCTTATTTCAACAAAAATTCTCCCCAAACTCTCCTCGGACCATAAGCCAATTCAACTCATTATGGCCCCTGAGGAAGATCTTGGCCCCAATCCCCTTTAAATTCAGTCCCCTCTGGATTGAAAAAGAAGGTTTTCTAGACACTATCCAATCAGCTTGGGATATCCCCATCAACGGATCCCCAAGCTATGTGTGGGAGCAAAAATTAAAAGCCACCAAAAAAGCCTTAAAAGAGTGGCTAAGAAATCTCCCCAATCCCCCTTCTCAGCAGAGAAAAGATGAAGTTCAGCAGTTGGAAACTTTGCAAATTGGAATGGAAGGTCTCCACATTACCCCTGAAATATTAAACAAAGAGGCAACTTATCAAAGAAATACCCATCAAGCATTCAGACGAGAAGAAGAGTACTGGAGGCTCAAATCTCGCAGTCTATGGCTCAAGGCAGGAGATCAAAACACTTCGTTCTTCCATCGCCAGTATAAAGCCCGCCTATCTCGAAACCACATCACCGAGATCAAGAATGAAGGACAGATCTGCAACAAATTTGACCAAATTAAAACAGCAACTGAAAATCATTTCAAAATCTCTATGGTCCAGGGAATGAAGGCAGCATAGAAGACACCGAAGATCTCCTCTCCAATATCCCCCACCTTGTCACCCACGAGGACAATCAGGCATTACTGAAACCTTTATCTAAAGAAGAAATCATCAAGGTCATATGGGCAATGGAATCAGATAAGGCTCCTGGGCCAGACGGATTCACAATCCACTTCTACAAAGTCTGTTGGGACATCATCAAAACAGATCTGCTGAAAATGATACAAGGTTTTTTTGGAAAAGCCAAGGTTGGGGGAGGCATCAACTCCACCTTTCTTGCTTTAATTCCAAAAGAGGCTAACCCGGAAACTTTCGGTAGGTTCAGGCCCATCTCTCTATGTAACGCCTCTTACAAAATCTTGTCCAAAATCATTGCAAACAGAATCAAACCCCTGCTTGACAAACTAATATCCAGTTCCCAAGGGGGGTTTGTCAAAGGCAGACACATCTTGGACAACGTCATTCAAGTGCAGGAAGCTATCCACTCTAGTAAACAGAGGAAAGAGAAGGGGATGTTGATCAAGCTCGACATGGCTAATGCCTTCGATAGAGTCAACCACTCCTTCCTTCTCCAAGTTCTTCGATCCTTCGACTTCCCTAATCAGTTTATCAATCTCATTAAAGCATGCATCTCAAACCCTTATATAGCTCCCATGGTTAATGGCCGCCCAACATCCTTCTTCCAACCCATCGTGGACTAAGGCAAGGTTGTCCGCTCTCTCCATTTCTGTATATACTCATGGCAGATTCTCTCAGCAGGAAGCTGGCTGCAGAAATGAACACTGGTGGACTCCCAGGAATTCGAACTGCAAATTCTCTTACGCCTATAAATCATGCTCTCTTTGCAGATGACTCCCTACTTCTAGGCAGAGCCTCTATTAGAATAACAGCTAATTTCGACTCTGTTATAAAAAGTTATTGCATAGCCTCGAGAGCTGTGATAAATGATAGAAAGAGTTTGATCTATGGATGGAATGTAAGCCAACACAATCTCAACACCATAGCTCAGATTCTTGGTTTTGAGTGCTTTGCCCATTGGGATTGCATCAAATACCTCGGCTTACCTCTCACATCTGGAGTCAATAACAGATCTCTGTGGCATGGCATCATCAGCAAAATTAAAGCCAAGATCACCTCCTGGGGAGGTTACTGGCTCACCAAGGGAGGGAAAATTATCTTACTTAAATCTATTTTATCTGCTCTCCCCATTTATCAAGCCTCTTTCCTCCTTGCTCCGAAACACATAATGGATCAGATCTCTTGTCTCCTGAGAGATTTTATCTGGAAAGGAGGCAGAGGCAATCACAATAAATTGCATTTGGAAAACTGGGATCTTGTCAAGCGGCCAACATTGGATGGTGGTCTACAGATTAGATACCTTGCTTTATCTAACCTGGCATTTGGATGCAAGCTCCTTTGGAAAATCTATGCAGACCCCTCACATCCTGTCAGTGAAACGCTCACCTCCAAATATGCGCAGGGGATCTCTCTCGGACATCTATCAGAGAACAATACTCCTGCAGACACACAAACTTGGAATCTCTGTAGAAAATGTATCAGCAGCTTCAGGAAACATTTGTATTGCATACCTGGTAACGGGGAAAAAAATTTACTATGGAAAGACCACATTATGAACAGCCCCCCCATTAATTCCCATGAAGAAATTCACGAGCTAAGAGAATGGCTCCGCAACGCAGGATTACGGAAGTTGAATGACATCTCCGTGTGGGACAGTAAAGGGAACTGGGTTGACTGGGAATTCCCTCTCGTGCCGGCGCAGCTACACTACCAACTCGCACTGCTCAAAATGCTGCTCTCAAACACAGCGCCAGTCCATCGCAATAGCACAGATAGATGGGGGTGGGGTGACTTCGAATCTTATTCTTCAGCATCGGGTTACATTGCCCTGCAGCCCAAAAAAGACAAACTTCGATCACCAGCCATATGGAAACAGGTTTGGAACACCAATGGGTTACCCAAAGTCAACTTCTTTTTTTGGATTCTTATGCAGAATAAACAGCTCATAGGGGAAAATCTGTTAAAAAGAAATATTGTTGGGCCACACAGATGTGCAATGTGCAGAAACTTTGGTGAAACAGCCTCTCATCTGTTCATTGAATGTGATTTTGCCAAAGAAGTCTGGAAATTAACTCTACTTGCATTGCAAGCCTCCCCTCCCTAGCACAATTCCATGGCAGATCTCTTTTTTGATTGGTTTCAAAGTTATCCTCATAATATCCCCAAAAATTCACTCTGGTTCCACATTTGTCTTTCCATCCCCAAATTTGTATGTTGGGAAATCTGGCTTGCCCGGAATGACTCGATCTTGAACAACTCTACTCGCTCTCCTACAATATATGCCTCTATTGCAAAAGCTCTTCTTCTTGAATCTGTCCTCTTGCATTCTCAAAAACCAGACTCCTCCCTCCTCCCCATCGAAAAGGCATGGTTGAATCTTCATAGCCCTCACCTCAAAAGCAAAGCCCATTCCCTCCCCCTTCCCCCCCCCCCAATCCATCTTGGAAAATTAAAGAACCTGAAGCTTCCTTTCAAGCTTGGTGGAAGACCCAAAACACAACTTCAATATTTTTCGATGGTGCCTCCAAGGGAAACCCTGGGGCTGCGGGAGCTGGTGGAGTCATCTACTTCTCATACAACTCCAGAAAAGTCAACTTCTGCTGGGGGCTTGGTATTCGTACAAACAACCAGGCAGAGCTCCTTGGTCTCACAAAAGCCTGCCAAATTGTCCGTGATAAAGGCATCAAAGAATGCCAAGCATTCAGAGATTCTGAAATCCTCATTAAGAATATCACCTCGGATGACCAGTTCAACAACGCCATTCTCAACAAGTCTCTGAAAAGGCGAAAGATCATTCTGCAGGATTTTACTTCCTTCAAAATATATCACATTCTCAGAAGTTTGAACAGTGAGGCGGATGAAATGGAAAAAAAAGGATGTGTCTTAGCATCGGGAGTTCTCAACATCAATGATAAAAGCTCTATCCCATATTGTATTCCTTAACTCAAGCGAAAAAATTGAACAAGAAGCATTTAGATGCAAGGAAAAGCTGTGTAATGATGGTTGATTAGGCTTCGGCCCAACCATACTCCAAATAATAAATTATACCCGTTACAGTTAAAAAAAAAAAAATTCTATGTGTAACACCCACATTTAATTTCCTTAACAATGTTTCAAATTAGACATTTGACTTTTTAAATTTAAATAGGATTAACGACCATGTTAATCAATTTATGAACAATATTTATTTTCTTTCGAATAAAAGATTAATTTATGGTGTGTTTCCATAAACTAATGGTAAAAGATTTCCTAGATTCCAGAGTAGTTAGATTAAGCAGTTATTGGCATTTACCTTTCCTCTGAGGCTAAAAGGAAAATCCTAGAGAGGGAAAGGGATTATGTACAAAAGAAAATAAACAAATAGAGAGCTGAGAGTGTCCAAAGCTGGTAGGAACCAGTGGAGCTTTGTTACCTGACGTTGGAGGAGAGAGTGGATAGAGGTCTTGAGCTCTACCTCCAGGAGAACTGCTATTCAATCCTACTTTGATGAGGAGCATGGGAGGAGTTGAGGGCATAATTTCCTCTCTCATGTTTGGGAGGATGCCATCAGTTGTACTTATATGAGTTGAGTATTACAAGACCAGAATGGAATGGAATAATTAGTTCTCATGATGCATTTATAAATATTTTAATCTCTGTAATAGTTTTTTGTGCACTGTGAAAGTTTAGTTACAGACAAATAGAGGTTAGTTATGCTAATTCATAGTTCAAAAGGGTAAATAATCAGGGTTACTACTTTGATTCTGAATGTTTGTGTACAATTTCGTAGTGTAGTTTTGCAGTATAATAAATCCAATGGAAGGATATCTCTATATGTAAAAAACAAACTGAATATTTAAATGTATCTAGCATCTAGAACAATAATTGAAAAGTAACTTGGAAATTTTGTAGAAAACAGATGAAAGGATGGAAAGTTAGTCCATTCAGGGAAGAATCCCTAGACTATACAGTTTTTCCTATAAAGAGATTAAAAAAAATACACAAATTAAGGGTTGAGTAATAAACATTTTAGAGAAGGTCTGAACATCTATTAGTTTCTCCTACTATGAAATAAATTACTGAATTAAAAACCAGGAAACTGAATAGGAATAGAAACCACATAATTACTTCAAAACTACTTAAGTATGAATACAGGAAACATGATTCTTCATTAAAAAGTAAAACAATGAGCATCTAACACTGGAAACTTAAGAGATAGGAAAATAATTACATATATAAAAGTAACCTTCATGAGGAGGAGCACACACTGTGATAATTTTTTTATGGAAAAGGACTGCGCATTCACTTGAACATAGAGACAAGTTGAGCGTGACAGCTCATCTGACAACCCACTTTCACGGAGAACAAGAAAGAAATGGAAAATTATTTAAAAAAAAAAGAGTAATACATTGACTGCATATGGTACAATAAAATAAGTACTAGGTGTGTCAAACTATTTATGAAAATATTCAAAGACCATAATAAAATTAGTAAGATTAAACCAAAGATATAGAGTTCATAACTTGAACGGCTTCGATACGGATATATCACAATTGTAGTCTAAAAAATACTGTGAAAACTAAAAAATAAATGATAAAAATGACACTTCTTTAGAAACCTTAATCAAAGAATAACAATAAAGAAAACCGAGTTTAGGTGTAAAATAAATAAGCGGCAATAATGCATAGTGTTAAGATAAAAGAGAAAATAAAACTATAACTATTTAAACATGTACAGTAAAGCCTCGAAGGGCTACAAAATTAAAAAAATCCTACGAATAAGAACTTATTTCTCTCACAGTAAGAAAATAAGTATTTTGAACCATTAAGAACAATCCTAAATAGGACGAGAAATCATGTTATCTCGAAGGAGGTCCCGAAGGCCTTTGGAGTACCTAGTAAAGAGAGACGAAGGTCATTAAACTGAGGAAAAAAATCCTTAAAGACATAAATGCTGAAGGGAATTGGGGTTCCAGAGGTATGTGCACGGTGAAAATAAACAATGTCATCTCTTAGGAAATAAAAAACTAACCAGTTTAGAAAATCATAACACTACAATTGCTCATACCTTCTGTGGCATAAGGAATGAGCTCGACAAGCCAAGAAAAAGAGGGTTCGTAAAAAAAATTAGTATGAAATATTCACTAAAAACAAATAACAATTGGAAATCACCAGAAGCAGAAGAAGGAATCATTTACTTATTTCAGAGTAACAGGTTGTATTTCCCTTGTCGAGACTAAACCCTATGGAATTCCATGACTCCTTGCAGAATGGTTGTAGCTTGTTGAAGGCAAAAAATCTGCAAAGGAGCAACTCCAATACATTTGAACGAAGCTGCGAGAAGAAGAAGAGTTGCTCTCCTATGACCCCAGTAAGCCATGATAACCATACAAGAAGGAAATATGAAATACCAGAGAGAACCATGGTTCAAAGTGGCATTGACACTTACACGACATAGGAAGAATGATAAAGGAGAAGGTTGCAAAGTGAAATTGTTGCAAACTTGGTTGCCCAACAGCGGCGCCGAATTAAAAATGGTTAGGGATCGGGGGGTATGGAAATACCCTAACTGCCCCAGATTCCAGCACAGTCATAGATCAGAGGAACCACATCGATAGTGTAGAATAACACAAATGTCCATCAAATAAATGAAAATCCGAATTCGAGGCTATGGAAGGTCAGATTCACAATTTCTTTAGACTATGGATAATTAATAGAAAAGGTACCAAGGTGCCATGCGTAAAATTGTACCCCGATTTTGTTTATAAAATTCTGCTCATAATCTCCGTTGACATATAATAATTTCATATGTTGCATTTTTTTTATCAAATTCTGAACATTAGGTTATGTGCATGATATATATAACATTTCCATATGCCAAGGTGAAATACCACAATATTCGAACTTATATATATGAATGTATAGTGTTACAATGTTTAAATTTTTCCGGGTTAAGGTGGAACATGTTCATTTAGGAAATTTTTTATGTTAGCATGTAATTGTTAATGTACATCAAATAGGCATGTCTTGGTAAATATATGTCTAATTCCATAATGAGTATTAGTTTAGGGATAAAGTAAAAATTTCTTTTTATCTCTTTTAATGTAAGGCAAAGAGTTCTATGGTAAGGTGTTACAGGTGGTATCAGAGCAGCATTCATATGCTGGGACTAAGATCTGTCACCTAAATAACATTTGGTGTGTGTAACTTGTGCAAATAATGGGGAAGAAATGGATGATAGAGTACAATGAGGAGGGGTTATCTATATCAAGCTCCTAGGACTAGAGGGGAAACTTACCCCCAACCTAACACATAAATGAACTAAGAAATATGGGTGTAGTTGTGTGTGGACCAACATAAAAAACTAGCAGATTTCTTGAGGAATAACAATGAAAAACCAATAAAATCCTCGGTACTATGCAACAACTACAAGAAAAATGGTTCAAGTAAGAAGTGATAATGAGAGGTTGATGTAGGAACATGAGAGGATTCTTAAAAGCCTCTTAGATAAAATAAATCAAGGGAAAGCTCAACCGAGCCCAGAAAGAGACACCCGAGAAAAGGGTGAACAAAAACAATAGGCTAATGATAAGCCAGAAGGAAGCCATACCAATCAAAGTAATAAAAACAGGTCTTATAATGAGGCAAATTTAGGAAATGTCTAAGTCTAGCAGAAGAACGACCCATTGAAGCATCCAGTAGACCATATCATGGGCAGATCTAGAAACAACCACTACAGTGTTGAAGATGCGGTGAGGCACATTATTATAATAATTTTCCTCACCATGGAAGAAACAAAGCTGTAGCTAATGTGTAAGAGGAATCCATGGTGGGGGACGTGGCGCGAAGCATACCAAGAATCAACACGACACTTGAGGATCGAAAATCAGATTACCAATCGATCATGATAGAACTGCAAGGTAAGTTGTATTCGCACATTGTTTCTATTTTGGTTGATCTTGGTGTTAGTTTAAGCTATGTAAATCCCTGGATAGTGGAAAAATGTGACTTGCAGAGCCATAAATTTAAAAATCCCTGGCTGATACAATTGGTCACTAGGGCAAAGAGAAGATTTAATGCTAAAGTTTCCAACTATCCCCTAAAAGTTGGAAACGAACACATAAAGGTTGAATTGAACATTCTAACTTTAGGCTCCTATGGTGTATTACTGGAAATGGATTTTTTGGAAGTGCATTGGTGAATGGTAGACTGCAAGGATAAAATCATTTATTAAAAGGCTAAAGACGAAACTCGCCAAGAATTGCAAGGGATTAAAAAACCACTTCAGTTGCATCCTACTACTACATATCAGCTGGGAAAATGCACAAGAAAAGAATGTCAAATTTATGTTATTCTAGTGGGATTAGCCAATTCTAAATATAAGACCCCTATGATGGAAAATATACCAGTGGTGCAATAATTTATGGAATTTTTTTGGGAAAACATACCAGGACTACCTCCAAAGCGATATATCGATTATACCATCGAATTAATGCTAGGGACATCACCAATATCATGAGAACCATATCGAATGAGTGTGCTTGAAATAATTGAGTTGAAAATGCAACTACAGGAATTGTTGGACAAGGGATATATTCGTCCTACTGTGTCACCTTGGGAGCACAAGTACTGTTTGTAAAAAATAAGGATGGTATGATGCGAATGTGTATGGATTATAGACAACTTAATAAATGGACTATTAAGAACAAATACCCATTTCCACAGATATATGATCTTTTTTTATCAGGTAAAGAGGGCAACTGTATTTTCAAAAATAGATCTAAGATCTGGGTATCATCAAATATGCATAAAATATGAAGACATCTATAAAAAAACTTTCCATACCCAATATGGGAATTATGAATTCATGGTTTTACCATTTGGATTAACCAATGCACCAACAACATTCATGAATTTAATGCATGGTATATTTCATCCATTTTTGGATAAATTTGTTCTGATTTTCATTAACGATATACTAATCTACTCAAGGAACATGGAGGAACATAAGGAAAATTTACGAATGATGCTAAAAATGTTGAGAGACCATAAAATTTATGCCAAATTCAGTAAGTGTTATTTTTACAAAGAAAAAATCCATTATTTAGGCCATGTTATTTCTCCTAAAGGTATAGCAGTAGACCTTGAAAAGATAAAGGTTATTGTGGAAAGGAGGGTACCCAAAAACATAGCAGACATATGATATTTTATGTGATTGGCTGGCTATTATTGATGTTTTATCGAAGGATTATCTAAAATTTCTTTACCCATAACCTCCTTGCACCGGAAAGTGGAAGTGTTTAAATGGACTAGCGAATGCTAGACAAGTTTTGAAAAGTTAAAACAACTGTTGTATACAACTCCTATATTGAAGGTGGCAGATACTAATAAATAATTTGAGGTTTTCACCGATGCTTGCAAGGAAGGAGTGGGAGCAGTGTTGTCACAATATGGAAATGTTGTGGCACATGAATCTAGGAATTTGAAAGATCATGATAAATGATATTCCACGTATGATATAGACTTGATCGCAATGGTGCACACAATCAAGGTATGGAAGCAACACTTATTGGGAAAAAGGTTTGTGCTAAAAAAAAACCATGGTAGCTTGACAAGTTATTTTAAACAAGGTGACTTCAATGCCTGACAAGCCGCATGGAATGCATTCTTGAGCGAATTTGAGTTTGAAATTCAGCATGTTAAGGGAAAATAAAACCGTGTCGCCAAAGCGTTAAGTAGGAAATTGCATTATGTGTATGAAATATACTTTAACCGTGTTGAATTTAAGTTCTAATAACAGGTAAAGGAGGCTGTGAAAAAATATCCCGAATATCAATTTTTATGGCTGCAAACACAAGAAACATAAAAACAAGGAAAAAAATCAGATTATAAGATGAGTAATGAACAACTATTGATTTTACAAGGAAAGATATACATTTATAATCAAATAAGTTTAAAAGAGATGATCTTAGATGAGTATCACTGAGGCTCTTATTTTGGACACCCTAGTTACCAGAAAATGTTAACAACCATCAGAAAGGATTACTTTTGGCTTGGAATGCGCAAAAATATCATTGAATACTTGAATAAATGTTTGGAATGTCAATAGGTTAAGGTGGAGCATCAACATCGAGTAGGTTTAATGCAACCTATACCCATACCAGAATGGAAGTGGGAAGTTATATCACTAGATTTTATTATAGGCTTACCAAGATTGAAGAGACACAATGACTCTATAATGGTAGTAGTTGATCGCCTGAGCAAAGATGCTCATTTTATTTTAGTATGGTCTAATTTTTTAACTATGAAAATTGTTGACATGTTCATGAGGGAGGTATTTATATTACATGGAATTCCGAAAACAATCATCTCAGACGGAGATGTGAAGTTTACTTCATCCTTTTGGAAGGCACTGTTAAACGGACTAGGCACACAAATCCAATTTAGCACCACGTATCATCCTCAGATGGGTGGGTAGACGAAGTGGGTTAATCAAGTATTCGAAGACATGCTACAAATGTATGTAATGTAGCAACCCACGAAATGAGAATATTCTCTGCATTTGGTAGAATTTTCTTAAAATAATGGATACCAGGAATCCCTCAAGATGAGTACCTTTGAGGCCTCATATGGAAGACAATGCTAAACTCCCATTAATTGGAATAGTCCAGAAACCAAACAAATGATTGGACAAGAAATGTTGGCTGAGATGGAAAAAGAAGTAAAGAAGATCTGACAAAATCTAAAAGCTGCCTAGGATAGGAAGAAAGTATATGCAAATCAAAAGAGGACATATAGGGAATTTGAAGTGGGTGATCAATTTTATGTGAGAATTAGACCCAAGAATAGCACCTTAAGGTGGACTACCTCTGCCAAGTTGGCTCCCCAGTTCTGTGTACCTTTCCAAATCTTGGAAAGGGTGGGGTCAGTAGCCTATCGGCTAGCTTTACCAGGACACATATGAGTGCATGATGTGTTCCATGTATCTGTATTAAAAATATACGTGCATGATCCAAAGCATGTAATACATTGGCAGAATATTCAGGTAGGAATGAATTGGGAACTAAGATCGTTATAGGGAGATAAATAATTATTTATTAATTAAAATTTTTGTTAGTTGCAGGTCGAACCAGACGACGAATTTCTGCTATAGCCTCAACATATTATCGATCAGAGAGAAATAATGCTCTAGAGGCGAGCCATCACCCAAGTTAAAGTGCAATGGAAGCACTTTGGCTAGGAAGAGGTGACTTGGGAAGATGAAAGATTTGTACGAGAAGCTTATCCTGAACTATTCACTAGGATGGATTAAACATCGAGGACAGTGACCTTAAGTGGGGGAATATGTAACACTTGGATTTAATTTACTTAATGATGTTTCCAATTATACATTTGAATTTTAAAAGTTAAATAGGATTAACAAGCATGTTAATCAATTTATGAACAAGATTTATTTTATTTTGAATAAAAGATTTAGTTATGGTGTGTTTCCATAAACTAAAGGTAAACGTTTTCCAAAATTCCATGGTAGTTAGATTAAGAAGTTATTGGAAGTTACCTTTCCTATGAGGATAAAAGGAAAATCCCAGAGAGGGAAAGGGCTTTTGTACAAAATAAAATGATCAACTAGAGAGCTCAGAGGAGAGAGTGTCTAGAGTTGGTAGGAACTAGTGGAACTCTGCTACTTGATGTTGGAGGATATACTGGACAGATGTCTTGAGTTCTACCTCCACGAGAACCGATATTCAATCCTACTCCAGTGAGGAGCACGGGGGGAGTTGAGTACGTAATTTCCTCTCTCATGGTTGGGAGGATGTCATCAACTATACTTATTTGAGATAAGTATTACAAGACCATAATGGAATGGAATAATGAGTTCTCATGATGCATTTCTAAATATGTTAATCTCTGTAAATATTTTTCTATGCACTTTGAAAGTTTCGTTACATAAACGTAGAGGTTATTTATGCTACTGCATGGTTTAAAAGGCTAAATAATCCAGGTTAAATACTCAGATACTAAATGTTTGTGTAAAATTCGCTAGTGTAGATTTGCAGTATAACAAGTCTAGTGGAAGACATATCTATATGAGAAAAACAAAAAGAATATTTAAATGTATCTATCATCTAGAACAATAGTGGAAAAGTAACTTGGAAATTCTGTGGAAAAAAAATAAAAGGATGGGAAGTTAGTCCATTCAAGGAAGAATCCCTAGACTAGACAGTCTGTCATGTAAAGAAATTAATACCAAGACATAGTAAGGGTTGATAAATAAACCCTTTAGAGATGGTACAAACATCTATGAGTTTATCCTATTATGAAATAAATTACTGAATTAAAAACCAGGAAAATGAATAGGAATAGAAACCACAGAATTACTTGCAAATTAATTAAGTACAAATACTGGAAACATGATTCTTCATTAAATAGTAAAACAATGAAAATATAACATTGGAAATGTAAGAGATAGGAAAATAATTATAGATAATAGTAAACCTCATGAGGAGGAGCAAGCACTATGATAAAAATTATATAGAAAAGGACTACGCATTAGCTTCAACATCAAGACAAGATGAGCGTGAATGCTCATCTAAAGACAAGCCACTTCCACAGAGAATAGGAAATACATGGTAGAGTATTTAAGAAAAAAAGAGTAATACACTGACTGCATATGGTGCAATAAACTAAGTACCAGGTGTGCAGAACTATTTATGAAAATATTCAAAGAACATAATAAAATTAGTAAGGTTAAACCAAAAATACAGAGTTCATAACTTGAACAACTTCAATACTTATATATTACAATTGTGGTCTAAAAAATATTGTGAAAACCGAAAAAGAAATGAGAACAATGACACTTCTTTAGAAACCTTCATCAAATAATAACAATACATAAAACTGATTTTAGTTGTGCGATAGATAAGCGGCCACAAAGCATAGTCTTAAGATAAAAGAGAAAAGAAAACTATAATTTTTTAAACGTATACAGTAAAGACTCGAATAGCTGCAGAATAAAAAAAAAATGCAAATAATAAGAGCTTATTGCTCGCACAATAAGACAGTAACCATTTCGAACCATTAAGAATAGTCCTAAATAGGACGAGAAATCGTGTTATCCCGAAGGAGGTCTTGGAGGAATTCAGAGTACCTGGTAAAGAGAGACAAAGATCATTAAACGAAGGAAGACAACCCTTAAAGATGGAAACACTAAGGGAATTGGGTTTCCAGAGGTACCTGCAAGGAGAAAATAAATAATGTCAGCTCTCAGGAAATAAAAACTTGACCAATTAAGAAAATGAGAACTCTACAGTATAATCATAACGCTCATACCTTCTGCGGCATAAGGAATGAGCTCGACAAACATGGAAACAGAGGGTTAGTAAAAACAATTAGTATGAAACATTCACTAAAAAAAAGAACAATTGGAAATCACCAGAAGCAGAAGAAGGACTTTTTTACCTTCTTTGGTCGTAGAGGGTGTATCTCCCTTGTTGAGACTAAACAATGTGGAATGCCATGACTCCTTGTAGAATGGTTGCAGTTTGTTGAACGCCCAAAGCCTGCGAAGGAGTAGCTCCAACACATTTGAGCGAAGATATGAGAAGAAGCATAGTTACTCTCCTAAGACCCTAACAAGCCATGATAACCATACAAGCAGGAAATATGCAATACTAGAGAGAGCCATGGTTCAAATGGGCGTCGAAACTTATAGGCACAGGAAGAATGCTAAAGGAGAAGGCAGTAAAGTGAAAGTTTTGTAGAGTTTAGATGCCCAGCAATGACACCGAATGAAAAATGGTTAGGGTTCAGGCAGTATTGAAATACCCTAACTGCCCCATATTCGACCACATCCATAGATCAAAGGAACCCCATCAATGATGTAGAATAACACAAATGTCCATCAAATAAATGAAAACCAGATTCGAGGCTACGGAAGATCAGATTCAAAAGTGTTTTAATCTGTGGATAATAAATAACAAAGGTACCAAGGTGCCACTGGTATACTCGTACCCCAACTTTGTTTATAAAATTCCTCTCATAATCTCCATTGACATATAATGATTTCATATGCTGTGTTTTTGAATCAAATTCCAAACATTAGGTTATGTGCATGCTATATACAACATCGCCATATTTCAAGTTGAAATACTGCAATGTTCAAACTTGTATATATGAATGTATAGTGTTACAATGTTTAAATTGTTTCAGGTTAAGGTGGAACCTGTTCAGTAAAAAAAATTTTTATTTTAACATTTAATTGTTAATGTATATCAAATAGACATGATAAATATATATCTAATTCCATAATGAGAATTAGTTTAGGGATAAAGCTCAAATTTATTTTTATATCTTTTAATGCAAGGTAAAGAGTTCTATAGTAAGATGTTACACTATGTCTCATCTTAGAGAATAAGTTGTTTATTAAATAACAACTATACTACTCATGATTGATCTAAGAGTAGTATTTTTATGACGTATGAATATAACCAATTGATAAAATCCATACTATATCAGGACTATTATTAATGAAATATATAAATAAGAATTATTTCAAATTATTTAACATATAACAAAGTTATATTAAGTAATATGAATTTTGAACTTTTATTGATTTTATTATAATTAAATAAAAAAGTATTTATTATACAGAATAATATTAAAAATATATATATTAAATACATTAAAATTAAATCTTTTAAATTAAAATATTTTGTTAAAAATTTAAAGCTTCTAATATTTCTCAATATTTTTTATAAAATATCATATATATATATATATATATAAATTAGATAATAAAATATTTATGAAAAAAGATATCACAAGATGTGCATATACACTAAACTAAATATTTGATATGTATATCTAAATGCTAATAATTTAGATTGTGATATTTACGTCTTATTAGAAAAACAAATAGAGATTGCACACACAACACAAAATCAAACTATTTTTATTTATCTCGTAAAGTTTTACATATATAGGAATATAAATCACTAACTTCGATAAATCTATATCTTAAGAAAGTGGATCTATGATTGGGAGATGACATAACTATAACTCATACACATATGAAACAACCACTTCTAGAATAATAGCTCATAACTCTCACTATCACAACCTGTAAATGACATGACATACATGGAAGCATTACTTCCAATACCCTCCCGTAATGCTTACACGTAACAAATATTGAAAACACACATTACAAAATAAATGAATCTTTGTCACATTTGTCTAATATGGTCATCACTGGCACTCACATCCACTTTGAAATCTCATGGTTTCTGCTCTTTTCTTCACCACACTTTCAAGCATCCCACTTTATCCATTTAGGACATAATCACTTCAGACCATCCTTGACGTACTTTGCAAAATTGATGCTTCTCAACCCCTCGAAGAAAAATCTTAATACTAAAACACCCTATGTAACAACCACCATATGTTGAATTATCAACCCTTGTAGTACTCATTAGCTATCTAGGATAACATTCTTGGTATAGAATGTCTGTAACAACCACCATATGTTGAATTATCAACCCTTGTAGTACTCATTAGCTATCTAGGATAACATTCTTGGTATAGAATGTCTTTAGCAGACAATTGTACAACTTGAAATTGTATAAAATAACATGTATTGATGCTCCAGTGGCACGTTGAATCACAACAACTTGAATTTATCAAGAACTACGTGTGATATCTTGACCTTATTAAGAAATAGTTGTAACGAATTCTCTACCATGAGTCACATTAATCTATTCAATAATTGGCCTATTATTTGAGTTTTATCATTTACAATCATTAACACCAACTTTTTTGACATTTATGATCCGTTCAATAGGGGGGTTATATATCTACGGACAAAATAAGTCATATGATGATAAAAACATATATTTTGTTGTAAAAAATCACACTGTAAACGTGGCATCTTTGCAGCCCTGACGCATTTGACACCATGGATAGGGAGGTGTGTCCATGTGGATGCCAAATTAGCTATGTTTTTTATTTCTTTTCCCAGTTGCAAAGCACAACATGAACTCTACCAACCTTGTAAATAGATCATATTTGAAATAGCAGATTTAATTTGTAGCTTCTACAATCACAAAACTCAAGCAGAGATTCGTGAGGCAACCAAATCCAACTATCTTATGGCAACCATATTCAAACAATATAACTGAAATATCAATTTCAATCTATAGATATGAACTTATGAAGCTTGCACCTTTTTCCACGATCTCCCTATAAAGGTCTCTCCTCGTTGTAGTAACCTATCCTCTTTGTTTAGTGGCATTTTTTCACTAATGCAACAAAACCAAAATGATGGGTTCTAAACTCATACACACTCTTCCTCATAAAAAATATCTTACACTCTCCTAGGTTAGCCTCTGGACATTGGAGTATCATGGTTAAAACTAGATGATCTGAGCCCCTCTTTTGAGAGAATCACAATTGAATCAACTCTAATACCATATTAGAAAAACATTAAAAGTCTAGAGAGATTACATACACAACATAAAACCACACTAATTTTATTCATCTCACAAAGTTTACATATATAGGAATATAAATCACTGCAACAAATCTAGATCCTAAGAAAGTGGATCTATGACTAACCCATGACACAACTGCTACTTATACACATAAAAAACAACCACTTGTATAATAACACCTAAAAACTTTCACTATCACAACCTGTATATCACATGACACATTTAACTTACATGAAAACATTACTTCCAAGATGTCCAAACCCTGAGCTGCCATCAATTAGATTCTTACATATTGTACTCTCATTTGCAGTGTAAAGTACATTTCAAGGTGTGCCATTAGGAGTAGATTCACTTGATATATGTGAATAAACTATTCGCAACTATATATTTCTTTTTCCTGATGTAACCCTAGAATACTACTACGTGATCCTCAATATGACTGTGTAAATGCTCTCTCATTTAACTATAAACTATAGTTCGCATATTTTTCTCGATTAGCACAGTTTATCTTTACTGGTACGCATCAACGACAATCCAATGTGAGTTGAAGTTAATTGTGTTGTGAATTTCAAGGGTAGGCACATGCTCCACAGGACTATCCACGGATTTAATTTAAGAGTACACTATACATATCTGCTCGTTGCCCACGTTTCTGCATAAAATAATTTGAGCAGTGAAGTTGAGTTCATTATATCGTCATCATGTTCGTGTGTGATGCCACAATATTCTTCCTCAATGAAGCAGGATTAACGTGCGTTGAAATTATGAATCTTCCATTCATGTGAAGTAACATCAGTCGATACACTGAAAAAAGAAAATGAAGAATAAAGAGAAATGTGTGTGGCACCATCGCGTTATGATATGACATTGATGAACTGTTTCTTTGACAGAGATTGGCATTTCATATTTCGTTGGTTCTACTTTAAGACTTGCCACTTCGTATTAGCGTATTCTATCGCTTTATCGGTTGTCATTCACTGAACTTTCGGGAAATTGTCACCTCACAATAATTTTAATTTATCCATCGTTATGAGGTATTTGATTTATCATCATTTCATATGCATAAACTCTATTTATGGCTTTATAATATGTTAATAAATTTAATGTTATATTTTTTAAGTTTTTATTTTAAATAAAAAATTATAAATTTAACCAATCATTAAAAATTTTAATGACAAAAATTAGATTATTATTTTAAATAATATTTTTAAAATTATTTATTTTAATTTTATTTTAACTTCACCCAAAAAAAACCAATTTCTCTATTACTTTAGACTATATAAGCTCTTTACTTCCGCACCACTATCTTGATATTTCATTAAAGCAATATAATATATCTTCAAAATTTAAACAACCATTTTTATTTTTATGCCTATTCAATTAAGTTTTAGCTTTTCTTTCTTTCAAGTTAATTAAGTATTTCTGTTATATATATATATATAATAAATTTGAAATTTTATAAGATGTCATTTTAATATTAATGGTTTTGGTTTTCTATTTACCATTATAAATAGACATGAATATATATATATATATATATATATATATAAAATAAATTTGAAATTTTATAAGATGTCATTTTAATATTAATGGTTTTGGTTTTTTATTTACCATTATAAATAGACATGAATAGAAAATACATCGTTAATTTTCTCTTATAGTAATATAGATTCATTTTAATTTATTATATTGAAAGTATCCGTTTTAATAATAATAATTTCAAATTTTTTATTCATACGTGTGTGTTTATATACAATAAGTTTATATTGAAATATATTAGTTAACATATACATTCAAATTTTTATTTAAATTTTATATTGTAATATTTACAAAGTAAATGTTATATAATTTTTAATTTTTAATTGTTTTTATCTTTTAGAGGTGACATAAAATATAGACATCAAAATATTTTATTTGTCACTCATAATAGAAATGAAATATTTTTACATCTCTCATACTAAATTGTACTGTTAAATATAAATAAATAAAACTAATACAATAAAATTGAGATTATTAATGTTTTATACCTTCACCATAATTTTTTTTATTATAGATGACCATGTTTTTATTATAATTGATATTTATTTTATTATAATACTTAATAAAATTTAATTTCTCAAAATAAGTTAAATTAACTTATTCAAATAAATTCACCAAATTTATTCAACAAAGAAAAAATTATTTGATAAAAATAATATGAAAAATATAATGTTTTTTTAAGAAGTAAATTCGACCACAGATATTGAATTTAATAAAAAAAATAACTTTTTATTAAACTTTTATAAATATAAATGTTAATATAAAATTGAATTAAATAATATTTACAGTTATGAAACCGATAACATCTTATCAATAAAGTCATATTCACAGTTATAATCATATTCACGGTTATTAAACATGTTGATTGTTTTCCCATTAAAATTTTATTCATTAGTTTATATATATATATATATATATTTTTTTCATTGCTTTATATATAAATATTAATTTAAAATATAATTAAAAAAGTAAATTAAATTATTCAATATTTATTAAATATAAAAAATTTAAATAAAAAAAATTATGAATTGATAATTATATTTATAAATATTAATTTCAATTTATTAATTTTTTATGATTTTTTAATTTGAAAATATTTATAAAAATAAAAAAGTGAATTTGAAACTAATAAAAAGAACGACATAACATTAATCATCATCTTTGATGATCCACATAGTAGATATTATTATTAAGTTGGTTATTGTTTTTAAATTAAATATTGTTTTCTTAAATATTTGTGGATAAACCACATATAAACACTTTTTATTATTAGTATTTTAAATTTATCATTTTTGGATTTACTATTAGTGTAAAAAAGAAGATAAGCATGTTTAAAATAACTACTAATTCTCATAAACTTTATATTTGTCAAATTTCAAAACACTATGTTTAAAATAACTACTCATTCTCATAAAATTTATATTTGTCAAATTTCAAAACACTATACTACCATGATGACACTAAGAAAGTTAAAGACCGAAATCACTTATTATTAAATTGTGGAGGTTATACTCACATTAGATGTAAACTAGCATAATGATAAATGTTGATAGGCCTCAATTTATTATATAATACGAATAAAAAAACTCAATTCATAATACATCTCACATTCTTAAAATAAAAATAATCATAAAATTGTTTCTAATGGTAGCCAAAGATGCCTAAGAGAGGTTGGCGTAAGGATGCTTAAGTCTTGGCTCAACCAATAGGGGATAAAGGAGGAGATAATCTTGGAGAATAAGGATAATATTAAAAAAATATTACTTCCAAATTCAAGGATAACTTGTGGGATGGTAAAGAGTTAGAGAGAAAAAGGAAGCTAGGGTATTATAAGGAGGTGGCCAAACCTGCTCTTAGTAAATAGAATCATCTTTCTATCTTGATGAGTACTTAGAAGAAAATGACTATTGTGAATATAAGAACTGATTCTCATGAACTTTGAAGTAAAAACATGCATTGGTCTCTTCCCCAAAAACCTTGGGACACCTTCAAAATACTAAGAGGGTTGAAGATGAAACACACTCTTGGATTAATCGACTCTTACCCACATTTCTCATTTCCACACTTCCAAACTTCTTAACTTGTTAAGTCAACAAAACTATAGTGTTTTAGGAACGTTTCTTTCCTTCTTGTTGATCATAGAAATAAAATATTAAAGAGTCACAATTAATCTCTTACTTTCTCAACATTAGATAAAACACATTAGTGTACGTTAATAATATTCATCGTCGTCGTCATCGTCATCATCAAAATCATTATTTTATATTATTATTTAAAGTCAGAATTCTATTCATTTGGTAAAAAGGATGTACATCTAGAGTAGTAAAAAGCATGTGGTCTCACCTCGACCAGGTCTATTGACCAATGTTTTCAGCATGTGACAAAAATACAAAAAGGAAGCTAAGGACAACATCCATATATGGTAAGGCCAAAGACAGAAAAAGACAAAAAACACATAGAAAACACCTGAAGCATGCTAGTCATCTGACGTGATGGAAGTTGGGTTATTCAGGGCCATTCTTGGAGGAGGCAGAGGGAAGAAGTTGCACTAGACATCCACTTCAAAGTACGCCAGCCATTTCTCCAAAATTTCCACTTTTTATGGAAGATGGTTTTAGCCACTCCAGACCAGGAGCACACATCCTCCTCCCTTCGAACCTGTTCAACCAACTCCACTTGATCCAACAAATATTAAATTAGCTCGTGACAATTCTCCACACAAGAATGTTGAATTACGCGCGGGTTGGGACCTGAATGCCACCTAGACCCCCGACTGACCTTTCCACCATGCGACACACCACCACATCGCTGAGGTTGATGAGACCTCCCTCCCTGATGGGTTGCTTGCTCGTTACCGCCATGACCACCACGCATTCCAATAGTTGAGAGCTAGAAGTGGCTAACATTCTTGCCACCACGACACATCCTAGATACCACCATTCCTTACTCATCATAATGAACAAGGCTATCCTGCTCCCCATGTCTCGCTGAGCCTATATTGGTTGGGAGGAAAGATTGTCCATGTTGAGGGGAAGGCTGAATGATGAAAAAACCAACTGTAACACTACCGAAACTTGTCTCAAGTGTCGAAGCCTCCAACAACCTTCAGGGCCCAACCCACTGTAACTTGCCCAAACTACCACACCTTGAGCCCAAACCTCCCTTCACCCAAAATTCTCCACAGAAAAACATGCACAACAATTAGGCTACTGCCACGTCACCAAATGAACACCCTAAATTTCTGGTCCTTTAGAATGCTGAGAACATAAGAAATTAGAGAAGGAGTGGGAAGGTTAAGCTCACCCCTAGCTGATGCTCTCTAAGGGGCCTCTCACAAACCACACCAGAATACTGTCATAGTAACCTTCAGGAAGGTGAATCCTCTATCTCCACTGCATATAAAGGAACACCCACTTAGACGCAAGGCACACCAATTCTTAGACCAAACACCTAAAATGGAGTATCCCATGCCGAGCCACCACCACCCCCAACAACACCATGAACTATAAAAACTCCAGAAGCCTCTAGCAGGCCAGCAACTTGCACCTTCTAAATTCCAACGAAACCAAAAATACCAACTTAACCCAATCACCTTAGGCTGCACTGTGCATGCGCTGTAAAACACGGGGTGCCACCTTCGAAGAAGAACAATAGAAAATTTACCTTGCCAAGAGTCAAAGGGGAAGTTTGACTACCGCCACCCATCTTTGGAAACCCACCTTTGTTTCCTTCGTTTGCTTACGGAGTACCAACCGGGAGCACAACACTCGAATGCAACGTTAACATAAATTTCTGATCGTTGATCTATCCAAATCATTAGTCCTTCGACAAACACACTCACTGATATAATGCAATGTCTCACCTGATCGAATTTACACCCCCCATTACACTGGTTCACGCGAGACGATTGGGAGGCCAACCCTCCACCAGCATGCCAGTTGTTTACAATCACAAGACTCAATTTTTCACGTGCTACGAGATTCTCACCACCATCGGGGAATCATCAAAATCATTATTATTATTAATTATAAAAAGAATTAATATATAGGCTAAACAAGTATACATTTCAAAAAGCACAGAACATCATTATTATCCATGAAGATTTACCCCTAATTTAATAAGGATATTATTCATGTGTAAATAGGCTTTGTTACAATACCATGGGAAAATAACATGACTTATCAATACTACATTCCCAAAAACTCCTTCAAATTATTTGTTGCATTACCAATGTTTTTGGCCTTTTAAATCAACAAAACTATGTGATATTGAAGTGTTTTTCTATATACTTTTCAAACATAAAAATAAAATGATAACATATCTTAAGTAATATGAAAGAAAAAGCTAACCTATTTAAAGTAATATCTTACCTTTTTTTACATAAATGTTTTTTGAATTAATCACATCATTAGGATTTGGTCGATGTTTCAAACCATATAATGTGGTTCATCCTCACGACAAAGTGAGAAAAAAGATCGATCTTAGTGAATAAATAGTGAGGATGCATCTTGACCAGAAATACCCATTGAAAACCAGCGGTTGAAAACTAGTCTTTAAAAATTAACCATTAATTGATAAGTTAATTTAAAAAACTTAGTTACAATATATTATTTTTATCAATGAAAAATCTTTATGAAATTATTCATATTATAATAGTTAAATAAAATAAGATTTATTAGTTTGTTTTGTAATTTATTTTAATGAAAGTTTTTAAAAACCCTTATTCATAAATCAAGATTATATGTGATAGATTATTTCTGATTATGAGCATCACCATCATCAATTTTCATAATTATAAATTAAAAAATAATAAAATTATTATCATATTACGAATATTTATTTAAAAATAAATATAAATTTTACGATATCAAATTTAAACAATATAATATATGTTAATTAATAAATTTAATCTTTAAAATTGCAGACTAAATTAGATTCAATCACTATTTCTTAGCAAAAATACATAAAATTTTCTACCTTAATATTTTTAATATAATTAAAATTTAATATTTAAAATCTCTATTAATATAAATTTATTAATATAAAATTCTATTTTTATACCATAAATGTGAAATAATATCAATTGAATAAGAACCAACGTAATAGAATTGTATGAACTGAAAATTTTATAAAAACCAAATGAATGATATTTTAAAAATAATTTATAATTTTTGAAGAGGGAGGTTTATTTTACAATTTAATATGAGGGAATGTAATTTGTTTTTCTCCTTTTTAAGATAAAAATAAAAGTTAAAAATTATATTATAAATAGAAAAATAATGTTGGTTATATAAAAAATTGAATATGTTGTAAAATAATTTGAAGTAAAAAAATGAGTGCATAAAATGTTTAAATTTTATAATTTATTATTGATAAATTATTTTAGTACCAATTAAAATTAACATATATTTAAAAATATAATAATAATAATAATAATAATAATAAACTATTTTAATTTGTCTCATAAAATATTTAGATGTACATATTATTTAAAATATTTTAATGTTAATTGGGTATACATTATATATCATTTAAATGTATATATCATAAAAAATTTAAATTTTTATGGTTAAAAACTATAAAAAAAAAATTATTTGATTCTATATATATTTTATTTAACATTCAAAAATACAATTTAAACAATGAAAAATAATATATTGTATTTTACATTTTAAAAAAATTGACATATTGAAATTTGATCTAAAGTAAATTTATAATAATTTAAGATTAATTTTATTTATATAGTAAATTTCAACTATATTTAAATAAAATTCAATATTAATTATAAATTCCAAAAATATATTGAAATCGGACATATTAACCTCGTTAATATCAATTAAATTTTTATCCATTTTCAAAATCTGTAACTCACAAAGACCAACCAAACATGAGATGTCAATTCTGAGTTAACCATCGATCGAGCATTCATAATATGAACGAAACCTAATCCTACCGCCATGGATTATGTGGCATGACGTATATGATGACGATATAATGAACTCAACTTCACTCGTCAAAATTTTGAGTAGAAACTTCGGCAACGAGCAGATTTGTATGATGACCAACCCATGTGATTTGAGGTCATGGATTGTCATATTACAAAACAATTAACTTCAACTCACTGTTGCTTGTCGTTAATGCGTATCAGTAAAGGTAAACACTGCACAAGAAAATCGAGGAAAAAATCGAGGAAAAAGAGCCTTTACACACAATGAAATTGAGCATGACGTCGTAGTACTATTCTAAGGTTACTCGAAGACAACAATATACATGTGTAAATGAATACTCAATTAACAAAATGTCAACTAACATTATTGGGTTTCCGAACTTATCCATACCTGTGGAACACATCACAAAATGGGCAACATGAGTTTGTCTCGGTAGACAAACACTTTCATGTCTTTGAGACATAAATATTGCAATGAATTGAAGTCTCTTCCCTACGATATTGGGTATTGGGGACTTCTCCAAAACATATATTTTACCAAAAGTTAAGGCTGATCCTATACAAATTCTTGCTGTTGGAGCCTTGAATTGCTGAGATTTAGGGAGGTTAATTTCCTTGGTAATCGTGAGTTCAGATATGGGATGACTTAATTTCAAATTTTTGGGAGACTCGTAAAAACACTTTTTCATTAACCGATTTGATTTGTTTATCTCCTAGTATTAACATAAATTTTAAGTAACAAACTTATTTAGTTTATGGTGCAGTGTTAGGGTCTCCACATTTCTAATTAGAAGAAACTTATACTAAGGTTTGACGAAGACAAAGAATTTCATTCTATAAACCTGCAATGATGTGAAAAAGCTTTCATCTAATAGATCATGTCTCTTCTACCCAAATACTTGCTTCAACACAAAATTACATAGCTACATGTAAATAGAAAATAATTTACAGAAAAATAAATATACAAAATCCAACTTTAACTTTATCAATTGAGCTTACACTACGAAGTATTCATAGTCACTCCTCTACTCCATCCATCACACTAGTATTCCCTCCTCTCTGCTATTATCTCTCTTTTTTCTACTTTGCAACAATCATATAATCTTATAAAAAAATGAATTGTTTGGCCTAATAAATGTTTATTCAAATAATATAAATTTAAAATTTTGTTACCAAACCTCAAGTCCTCCTAATTTTCTTAACAATCCTACCAAAATAGACTTATTTGTCTTATTACATGGTAAGTATTATATATTTATTAAAACCTTGAAACAAACTAAATCCTACTAGAACTAACATCTTCGGAAAATAATAAAATTGCAACCTTAAATAATTATGAGGAACCTTACTTCTTCTCATAAATCCTATGACCTTTTTGAAGTCAACTATTGACTTGATTGGAAGAGTTGCTCCATTAGAATCTCAAGGAAAATAAGAACTTGTTCATGGGCTATGTATTATAAGATCTTCTACTTTTTTATCATATCTAGCTATCTTTGTTGCTATCATCCGTATTGAATCTTCAATTAGCTTTTCCTTTCACTTGACTAAAAATTGGAAATATTTGTTATCTCTAGTTCTTTTGACCACCTTTTTATCCAACAGTACTTCAATTTCACTTTGTGTTACTTTAGGTTGTTGAATTTCCCATTCAAGTGTTAAATTTTCTCAAGTATATATGATATAATTTTTTCCTCTGCCTTATAAGGATACACAAATAGAGCATTAAAATCAATGAATTCCTAATATCGTTTGGAATTCCAATTTCATAATCATTTGAAGAAAAACTATCAATACTTTATGTGGTCCAATATTTTTAAGTTATAGTCTTTTATATGTCATGTAGGGAATCTTTATTTTCTAAGGTATGCATACCTAAATCCCGAAATTTAAAATATACTTATTTCCTTCTCATATTCTCTTTCTAATTGTACTTATTTCTACTATCCTATAAATGTTTTTTTATCTCTTTTTTTAAATTCCAATCCCTAATGCTACAAATAGTCATAGGCACCAACCTACTAGAGACATCAATTCCCACCATTGCAAATATTCATAGGCATCATTTTGTTCGAGACACCAATCCCCATGACTACAAATATTCATAGGTGCCAACCTACTTGACAGATTTTTCTTGCTACTCTTACCTTCATTAAGTCTACTAGATACTTCTACCTTTACCAAGTTAGCTCCTTGCTTCTTCCTTCACTAGGTTTTCTTCTCTAAAAACTTGGTGTTTTTTTTCTTCCCAAGAACATACTTGTACAGTATGCCACATATCAATTTTGTTGAATTTGATTCTAAAATTTTACCCAAGGAACTTCCCTCTCTTGATAGATATTTGAAAATTTCAAAACACAAAATATGCCAAAAAAGAAGTTACACTAAGAATTCAAAGTTGACATGTTTGAAATTTATTAAAGGATTATTCATTAACCCTAACTTCCACAAGGCCTATATCTAAAAGTATAGTGAATCAATTGTTAAATGTTTTATCGAAGGTATTTTTATGTGTCTTCATAAGTCTAAAAATATTCCATACTCTAAAACATACAAGACAATAAGTTATAGCTAAAATGTCAAATTAACTTCTTTGAAATTGATTTAAGGACCATTCAGAAACCTTAAATTCCATAAGAAATATCTCCAAAATTTTAGTGAACCAAACTTCAAAATTTTTACATGAGGTACTGCTATATGTCTCCATAATTGTGTGATAATTTCATAGCCTAAAACATCTCAAAAAATAAGATATATAAAAATTTCCAAACTAATCTCTTTGAAACTAATTTCAAGACTATTTAAAAACCCCAATTTCCATAGGGAATATCTCATAAAATATAGTGATCCAACGCCTAAAATTTTTATTGCATGTACATAAATAAATTTCCTTCGTCTTTTCAAAAATCCAACATTTTAAACATCCCACAAGAAAATTTATAGCGAAAATTCCAAGATGGCTTTTTCACTCCAAAAATCACATTTTTTCTTTACCTTTAAAACCTCAAAGAGTATTCACTATATTCTCTTGTGCACCTTAGATATATTCTTTCTTGGATGATCTTTAATTCCACTCATCTATCCTTTATTTATATAATTTTAGTGTTCCCTTATGGTATTGAATTATAAAACTAGCTCGCTGACTTGTCTTTTCTAGCTTGGCCAACATGGCATAATATTTCATATACTCTCATTCCTATGGAGTTAGAGGGAATTCCGTATACCATTAGAAAGTTGTTGGAATAATATTTTAAACCATATATCCTATTTCCCCATTTGAGAGTGATTTAAAGTAAAAAAGGAATTCAATGACAGTGTATCTAAACTATGCATAAAAAAAACTAAGTATCCAAACAATATTTCCAAAAGCATTGATTTATAAATTTATCTTGGATATATATAGTCTCTCCCTATCTTTGAAATCAATGATAACATTTTTCCAACATGATTCACCTTTTCTTATGTGGTCTTCTTTCATTGCATCCTAACATAATTTTGAATGAATATTTGATTTAGTCACAACATATTTCACTCATTTTTCCTTATCGACATATTTATAGTCAAAATATTTTCCATAACATTGATCCAATTTATCAATTTTTCGTCATTGATACCTTTTTTTACATAGGTACCTCCATTTTTTATTTAGCACTTGTTCTAGTCATCATCTTCAGTGCCCTTTCTTCAGCTAATTATTCACCAAGCTTTAAGTCTTCTTTATCAGAAGATTATTCTTTCTTCTTGACATTACATGTGCTAGCTCCTATTCATTGAGTAATATTTATGGCTTTCAAACTTGTTCATATGTATCCCATCTCACCTATAAAAACCATATTTTCTACAGGACTTCCTCAACCTATTCCTACTCCTCTTTATCCCATGTGTCTATCATAATTACCACTCCTGCTCTTATACCAAAAGTTGATGTATCCATGATATTTTATCATGTTCTTTTTCTCCCTTAGACTCTTTGTCACACTCTTTTTCCTTTGCATGTGCTCATGCGGCATAAAAACCTTTACATATAATTGCAAAAACCGATTACCATCATTGTAATTATCTGCATGATCTGTTATTAGAAAAATCAGAATGTTAATCCATAGAGATTGCATGAACCAATGTAACTCAAAACTTTCCCTTATACATTTCTATCCTAGTATAGAGAAAATGAAGTGATGATCCTTCTTTTCAGATAGCTAACAAAACCATCTATTATGTTTTGGAATACTGGGATTTTGGAGCATAACCATACTAGTGGAACACATTTCAAAATGCTTGACATGAGTTTTTATTAATAGATATACAATTTCATGTCCTTTTAGATACAAATATTTCTCTTGATTAAAGTATGTTCCCTAACATATCGAGATATCGAGTATTAGGTATTTCTCCAATGCACACATTTCGCCAAACTCTTAGTCCATTATCATATGCAACCTTGTAGTTGGAACCTTCAATTTTTAGGGTTTCTAATATTGAGATACTAAGCAATCAAGCTTTAAGATATTGAATTATTGAGTTTGACAGTTTCAAGATACCGGGAAAAAGGAACTTGACTCTAAGAACCTTGTGATTTTGGGAATAACTTTCATCTAGTTAACAATCCATGATAGATTACGAATCTTATACCTAGTTTTTTGATTCAACCTGAAATTACACACACGCACACACACACACACACAGATATACATGAATGAAGAAAAATAAATATACAAAAGCCTACCTTGTGACATCGATTGGGTGACATTCCAATTTTGTAACTTTACTGACTATTCTTTAAACAAATTACAAAGTATTTATAATCACGCCTCTACTCCACACATTCCACTCGTTCTCCAATAATTTGCCCCCTTTCTAATATTCTCTCATTTTTCTATCATGTGATCAGGTAGGATATTATAAAAAAATGAGCTATATGAACTAACACATATATATTTAAATTATTCAAGTTTAGAGAAATATATTAACAAAACTCAAAATCTTCTTAATTCCCCTAATAGTTCTTCTCAAAAAGAATTGTTTTTTTATTGCATGGCAAGGAGGATAAATTCATCAAACACCGGTGACGCGAGTCTAACCAAATGGAATTATACAAACATCATATAAAACTCAGTTGAAATCCACTACAATAATGCACAAAAAAACTGAGAATAATTAATTAATAAATAAAATATTTATAGGACGATTCTTGGCCTCATGCTTGGCCATTCATTCCTCACTCTCACAGACACCCTTCACTCTTCTACATACATGCCTCATGGCTCACCTAAATTTATACAAATGGATTAGAACCCACATAGGTTCTAGATCCCCAAACTAACTCCCACAGTATCTCTTATGATCCATAAAATATTTCATATAATCCCTTATCCCTAGATAAGAGCTAAATTATCCACAATTCTCTAAAAAATATAGGAAAAATAAAATATATAATTAAATCCTAACTCTGTAAACTAACTCGTCTAGTAGGCTTTTGACCTAGGTTAGATTCACCTACATCAGACTCCCTAGGTAAAATGAAATCATGGTCTCCCGACCATAACTATTCATAATATGATAAAATTCCTCTTGGATCCCAAACTTTCACTTGCAGTAAATCAGTTGTTTTATCATGTTGTCGATGTTCTGTGTTTTTCCTCTCTTGTTTTCCAGGTTTCCAAACTTTATGTTGTATTTTTCCTCCTGCTTTGCTAATGTAGACTTTCTCAGTTATTAATGATATTTTATCATCCTTTATTTTTCTTTGTTCATTGAACATCTTGTGAGATTCTTCAAACATCAAATTCTTTATCTCTTGAATTTCGATATCTAACTTGTCTTCTAGCTGGTGTGCATTACTATTTCTTTGTTTAACTTTGTTATCCATCTGCATACTTCTGTTGTGCCATATTTTTCTATTTGAAGGCCTATTGTAATACACCATAATTTCCTTTACATAATACTCTATGTTCAAATTGTCCAAAAATTCTTCTAGGAACTTTAGTTCTACTGCAATATATCTCATGTTGATATTTGACCCCTTTATTTGATGATCATTTTCTATTTCATCAATGACTTCTATTATTTTTCCATCCTTAGTATTTATTTATTTATCAATTTACTTCATCCTTACTACACACAAAGTCAATATCAACAACATATCCTGCATTCACACACCAATTTTTAGATTTAAAACCAACATAATTGGTATATTTCATCAGCTATTCAATCATCATATGCAGGTCTTCTAAAAAATTGGTCGTGTAATCTATGGGAATCGAACCCACGTTCATATAATCATCGTTTTCATCAAACAACAGTCGTTTCTTTGGTTCACAAATGCATACATTCATGTTGAGCTTCTATGCTTCCCTTAGATTTTGTTTCTGTCTCAAATGCTTAATTGTCGATTTAATTGTCCTCTTTATGAGCCGTCCATGTTTATGTCTTTGTAATAACTCCATCAATACGTTAAGTTGTGCCTTTAACTCATCGATCTCCTTCTCAATTTTTTCATTACTAAAGCCAACTTCTATGGCATCTCTCTAACTTTTTTCTGAATTATGCAAATGACTATCCATATTCATCCTCATCTCCTTCTTCTTTCTTAAACTTCACCTTGTTCATTGCAATTAATATAACAATTTACCATGTTACTTCCTCTAACTTGGACAACGGTTCACTTCACTTGAACCATATTTTCAAGCACTCTTTTGTACTTGGTTTCCTTTGTAAAGAACTGTATAATCTCTTCAAATTGTCTTTACAATTCATTGACTAGACTTTCAGGTGTCAGGCTCTACCGATCATGTACCATTACATTCAATGACTCAAACTTAAACACACATTTTTACTTGAATTTTTAACTCCAGACTTTAATATCAACTTTTACATCAATGGACCTTGGGTGTTGGGTACAAAAAAAAATGCACCCAAATTTGAATGACTTTAGTGAATTCAACTTTACAATTTTTATAGAGAGACTTTTGACTCTTTCCACTTGACTTGACAAATTTACTTGTCCAAATTATTTCAAAATACCTTAGCTTAAATTTTTTCTTTCTCACTTCAAATTATAGAAGGACCTTTGTTCATTTGAGCACTGATAACCTCCCTTGGCTTTTACGATTATGAATATCCATCCAATTACAATACATTACCTGTAACTAGATTTTCTTCTAATGACCAAAGTAGAGCACTTGTACCAACTCACTTACAACCCCAACCAAAATATTTGACTCATACAATGCTAGCATTAATGTATACAAAGTTTGTGCAATTGAAGAAATTGATTCACTGGGAAATATATATATATATATATATATATATATACGCCCTACAGAAGAATCCATTCTTTAGATGCACAAGTATAATAAAAAGGGAAATTTATTGACTATGATATCTTCACTCCTATTGTGTCCTGATCAGACCCATTGACTAGTTCCCATTGATATCAGTGCTTGAAATTCAAACATGCATGAAGAGATAGGTAACCCACGATCGCACCGGTTGACACTACACATATAACACTATTTTTCCAACACATAATATTAAAAACAATTTCACTCTACATGAAATCAACTCAAATCCTCTGTCATTGCATTGTATTTTTGAATCACACCCAACACATAGCCAAGATAAATTATGCAGCTACAAATTCAAGGAAATTTGAGTAAGAAATAATAGTATTGGACCCTTTGAATAATATTGAATCATCTATTTATAGTGTAATATATTAGGTGGTGTATCATGGTTTTGACTGCTCCTTCTAATTGATTTTTGATGCAGGAACATCCAACTGAAGAGCCACAGTCAGAAGATGGCTACTTTCTATTTGGCAGAAATTGAATTTTTATTTAGTTTTATTTTATACTTTTGTTTTGTTTTAAAAAGTCAAAAGTAGGTTAGCACAACTATTGTAACTTTCAAATTAAAAGAATAGTTAGGGTAAATTAGTTAAGGAGAAGGAACTAGTTTTAATAAATAGATGGAAACTGAATGACAGTTTCTCAATTAAATGGGGGATTCGGGAAAGGTATAAACCTACCCAAAACCCGCCAAAAGAGGGTCTGCCATGCATAGAGAGAAGAAGTGTTTTAGGAAAGTGAAATCTATGCCTGTGAACATAAAGGAAATATTATCAAATTTTCTCATTCAAATGACTGTTATTTTTTTCTACATTTTAAGTTAAGTTACACATTGAATTATGCCGAGAGCTTCCTGGTGTCAAATGAGAGGAATTGTAGAAACCCAGAAATATTCAAGCAGGACAAAACCAAATGTTGGAAACAAAGAAATGCAGGTATATCTAAAAGGAATCGATAACATATATTATTTATGTTTATTAATTTTTTCTTTTTCCAAAAGTCTGTAAATGAAATTCATAATCGAATAATCTTACAGTTCACAAGTCTGCAAATTCAAAAAACAAGTAATAGCATTCTAAAAGCATACATCAAATTAAATATAGTGCCGAAGATCGAACCCAGTAAGGGTTTTACAAATTATACAACTTCTAGAGTTTATCCCTACTCTGAGACTAAAACACAACAATACAGCAACCACACCAGTCGATGGTTATGAATTACACAAGAAAGGATAATTTGGAAACTATATCACACAATGGCCAAAAAAAATTCAAAAACCCTTTGAGGGTTTGTATTTCCTAGTTAACTGAAGATGAACAGAGAATTAAAGGCGCAAATAGGAGGGGTCCTACCCTATTATATAAGGGAGGTTCTGGACCATGATGGAAGCAGCAGACAACATCAAGTTCACACCTACAACCACAAGCAAACACATAGAAAAATTAGAAGGCAACATATGAACAATATAGGAAAATCGAAGATGAACTAAGAAGGAGCATGAGGGAATTGGCTTACTTGAAGTGATGAAGACCGAAAAAGACACAATGTGAACACAGAGGAAATAACCATTTCTGAAACCCATAGAAGATGACACCTTCTAACCAAGGTGCCAACATATTAGCAAGGTCACGATTAAAGTCATTAAGAACTTACCTTGTGTTGCATAGTTCGAGCTACCCAGAGACGAAGCCAATACCTATTGGTTGCACAGTGAATAATATCAAGACCATGATAGTTATTCTTGAAGACAAATGATGAGAAACAAAAAGGAATAATAGAAGGAAACAAAATACCCTAGCATTACCAAAAATGTCGACACACATAATTGTTAACTGAATCAATTTTCTGGCAGCCATAGTAGAGTCAAAAACCCACATCATAATCTCTAAGGTTGTGCAAGTTTGTAGGTGGCCATAGCAAGGTCGAAATCCCAATTCATAATCTCAGAGGTTTTATAGGTTTATAGGCAGCAGCAGTTTCGAAACCCTTAACGAGTTCCTCTCCAAAAAAACCCTCATGACGAAAATATGAAATGAGGGATAAAACCTAAGTTGCTACGTTTAAACGTGTGGAGTTAAGACCTCGGTTTAGACCCATGATCATATGGGGCTAAGTGCATTGTTAAGGCACAGACTTGAACCAATTTTGTTATTTAATAATTTTTTTTTATTAAATTGTATTGATTACTATTCTAAAGTTTAAGTTAATTTGCAACCCTCGTGTCCCCACCAATTGTGCTATCAGAGAAATTTTTTCTTCCACGGTGGAAATGGAAGTAGGAAGAAGAGGTCGGGGAAGAGCCACAAGGGGAGCAATAGATGAATAACTGTGAGAAGAAATTATAATTCTACCACATGTTTGGTAGCAGTGGAAGCTGGAAGGCGTAGGGATCGTGAAGGTGGAGATGACAGTGAGGGTGAAACAATGGCTCTGACAGATGGGTCAGAGGACTAGACACTAGAGATAAAACTGCTGAAATAATTTTTGATGGCTAGTAGCAAGCCAAGACCAGAACTCTGTAATTATGATGGCAGTTTGTCCACAGAAGCATTGTTAGATTGAATAAATGAGTTAGAAAAATACTTTGAGTATGAAGAAGTTAGCAAGGATAGGAAAATAAGGTTTTTTGTCACCATCTATGGTGGGACAATGTGTAGGTAGAAAGGAGGATATTGAACAAGCCCTTGATCAAGAGATGGGACAGGATGATTGTGAAGATGAAAAGCAAGTTTCTACCTAAATATTACCAAATTTCCCTTTACAGACAAGTGCATAATCTGAGACAAAGAATGATGAATGTAAAGGAGTACACATAATAGTTCTATAAAGTGAACTTGAGGGATGGGTATGTTGAAGATACCCCTAAGAAGACAACAAAATTTGTGAATGGCCATGGATGGAAATCTTAGATGAGATCAGTATTCTTTCCCCTAAAAATGTAGAGAAGGCGTACCAATGTGATGTGAAGGTAGAAGAAAATATTACCAGGAATCATAATGCAAAGAAAGGACGTGGTTCTGGCAGAGGAAGGGGACAATCCTTTGACAGAGGTAAAATTGCTAGTAGTGGTGAAGGAGGCACCAGTTAAAGATTTTGGGACAGACTGAGAGAGAAGGCAGCACCGGAGGTGGAAGGCCATACCATCGTGGAAGAGGTAATGGCAGAGGAAGAGGAAATGCCTACCAGTGTTAAAAGTGTCACAAGTGGGGACACAGGTCTTTTGAATGTCTTGAAGGTGACCAAGCTAGACATCGGGGAGCATATGTTGTTGAACTCGACGTAATAGAGGCACTGCCATAGGAGGTGGAGAATTTTCCTGAGAAAGGTGAGGCCTTAGTGTTGAAGAAGGTTTACTGAAACCAGCTAAGGAAGTGAATGACATAACACAGCAGAAAGAATTATTCCGGATGGTATGCAAGTCACATGGGAGATGTTGCAAACTAATTATATATAGTGAGAGTACTGATAACCTGGTATCCACTAAGATGGTGGAAAAATTTGGGTTAAAGAAGCTAAAGCACCTGACTCCATACAAGGTGTCTTGGCTGTAAAAGGGGCACCAACTACTGGTTGATGAGCAACGTGAGGTGGATTTTCATATTGGCAAATACAAGGACAGGGTGACTTGTGATGTTATGCCTATGGATGTGTGCCATATTCTATTGGGCAGACCATCGTAGTGTGAAAGAAATTTTTCCATGATGAGGAGAAGAATTGTTACAAGTTTGTGAAGGATTGGATAAACCACACACTTGTTCCCATGAAGGAGGAAAATGCTGCAGAAACTGGCGGAACAGAAGCACTGCTGATGGGCGGAAAGGAGTTTCTGCGACAGGTTGAGAAAAATGAAATAAACTATGTAGTTGTATGAAGACCAAGGGTAGTATTATTGTATACTAAAATTATTGATTTTCCTGTGGAGATACAGGACATGTTACATGAATTCAGTGACATAGTGGTAGATGACCTACCAGATAAGTTACCACCAAAGCGGAGCGTTAGTCACAATATTTACTTCATAACCAGGAGAAATTTTGTTGAATAAAGTTTCTTACTCGATGATTCCAAAGGATAATAAGGAGATCAGAAAAAAATTACAAGATTTGTTGAACAAAGGGTTGATTCGGGAGAGTTTGAGCCCTTGTGATGTTCCAACTATTTTAGCTCGCAAGAAAGGAGGTGAATGGTGGATGTGCACTGATTCCAGGGCGATAAATAAAATCACCATCAGGTATAGGTTTCCTTTACCTCAGATGGACGATATAATGGATTGTCTGAGTGGAGCAGCGTACTTTTCAAAAATAGATTTGAAAAGTGGCTATCACGAGATCCAGATTAGAGAAGGTGATGAGTGGAAGATGATGTTCAAGACCAATGAAGGCTTGCATGAATGGTTGGTCATGCCATTTAGACTGAGAAATGCTCCCAACAAGTTCATGTGTTTGATGAATGAGATGTTAAAATAATTCATTGGAAAATTTGTGATTGTATATTTGGATGATATACTCATTTTCAGCAAGACCAAGGAGGAACATTTTCGGCATGTGAGGTATGTCCTGGAAAAATTGCAGCAAAATAAGTTGCTGATAAATCTTAAAAAATGTTATTCTTTTAAGAAAGAATTGATTTACTTAGCATTTTTAATCTCTAAGAATGAATTGAAGATTGACCGAAATAAGATTGCAGCCATAGGAAGTTGGTCATCTCCCAAAAGCCTGTTTGAGGTACGAAGCTTTCATCGACAGGCAAGTTTTTATCGGACGTTTCTTAAGAATTTCAGTGGTATTAGTGCATCTACAGTAGATACCATCAAGAAGGAAAATTATCCTTTTCATTGGACAAAATCGGTTGAAATGAGTTTTCATCTTTTAAAGAAGAATATCACTGAAAAACCAGTCTTAAAATCTCCAGACTTCAACAAAATTTTCCAAGTTTGTTGTGATGCCAGTGGGAAAGCCATTGGTGCAGTTCTCAGCCAAGAAGATAAGATAGTAACATACTTCAGAGAGAATTTAAATGAGAGCAGGGAAAATTATACATCATATGACAAGGAGTTTTATGCAGTCGTCCAAGCGTTGAAATATTAGAGACATTATTCACTGGCTACTGAATTTTTGTTGTTTTCAGACAATTCTGCATTGCAGTATATTATGAAGCAGCACAAGCTTAACCATAAACATGTGAAATGAGTGGAGTAATTTTAGAGTTTTACATTTGTTTTAAATCACATTAGCGGTCAGGCCAACAAGGTGGCAGATGCATTAAACAGGAGAAGTTTATTACTGCAGGAAAGAACAGTACAAGTGTTGGGATTTTAGCATCTTAAGGACTTGTACGAGATGGATGAAAACTTTAAGGGAGATTATGAAGCTTGCCAAAATCCACTATTGAGAGACAATAACACATGGTTGGACTATAAAATTTAGAAGCAGTTTTTGTTCAAGGGAGGAAAGTTGTGTGTTCCGAAGTGTTCCATGCGCGAGAACCAGATTTAGGAAAAACACAGTGGAGGTTTGGACGGACAATTTGGCATATATAAGACTTTGGATTAGCTAAGCCACTTCTATTTTTGGCCAGGAATGAGAAGAGATGTGTAGAGGTTTGTCACCAGGTGCAAGATTTGTCAACATGCAAAGGGACACAGCGAGAATGCAGGGTTGTATACACCTTTACCCATTCCAAGAAGATCTTGGGACTCAACCAGTTTGGAATTTGTATTATGTCTACCTTGGACATAATGGAGTTATGATTCCATCATGGTGGTGGTGGATCGTTTCACCAAGATGACGCATTTCATTCCATACAGGAAGACAAGTGATGTCACACATGTAGCACACTTTTTCTTTTCAGAGATAGTCATATTACATGGCTTGCCAAAATCCATCATCTCAGACAGGGTTGTGAATTTCACAGGCCATTTCTAGTGAACATTATGGAAGAAGTTAGGTAAGAAAACAAAATTTCAGTTCAACTTATCACCCACGGTCTGATGGGAAAATTGAAGTTGTAAACAGGAGTCTAGGATATTTGCTAAGGAGTCTGGTTGGTGAAAATTCCAGGTAGTGGGATCGTATACTCACACAGGAAGATTTTTCCTACAATGATTTGCCCAACAGAAGCACAGGCAAAGGCCCTTTCCAAATATTATATGCAATGCACCCATGCGAAATATTTGAATTGCAGGATTTGGGGTAGTTGGAACATAGGAGTATTGATGGGGAAGATTTGGCAAATGCAATCAACGATCTGCATGAGCAGGTCAAACAAAAACTACAAGACAACAAAAAAAAATGCAAACAAAAAGAAGATCTGAAAATAAGGGATGTACAGTTCGAGGTAGGAGACTTGGTACTAGCACACTTATGCAAAGAGAGGCTTCCTAAAGGGGAGTACAACAAATTGAAGATGAAAAAAGTTGGGCCTTGTAGAATCCTTCAGAATTTTTCTGCAAATTATTATGAGTTGCAGTTACCTTTGGGTGTAGGAATATCTCCCATTTTTAATGTGGCATATATTTACCCATACGTTGTTGATGATGTGGAAGAGAGTTTGGAAAGACGAACACGAGATATCGAGGATGAGGAGGAACCTTTTATTAAGAAGATTCCTTTGGCACAACATTTGGAGATTGAATAGGTTTTGTAAATGTAGGTAGGCAGGGAGACACGGAAAAAAATAGTTGCAGTATCTGGTAAAGTGGAAGAATCGTCGTATTGAGGACTGTTCTTGGTTGGACACTACACAGATTCAAAACGTCGAGTACTCTATTGAAGAGCTTATGGACAGGAGCCATGAGTTTAATTTACCCCTTGAGCCTAAGGCATGAGCATCCAACTGAAGAGCCACAACCAGAAACTAGCTACTTTCTGCTCGGAAAAAATTGAATTTTTATTTAGTTTTATTTTATATTTTTTTTTTTGTTTTAAAACGTCAAAAGTAGTTTAACACAACTATTGTAACTTTCAAATTAAGAGAATAGTTAGGGTAAATTAGTTAAGGAGCAAGAATTAGTTTTAATAAATAGTTGGAAACTGAATGGGAGTTTCTCAATTACATGGGGCATTAGGGAAAGGTATAAATCTACCCAAAACCCACCAAAAGAGGGTCTGCCATCTGTAGAGAGAAGAAGTGTATTAGGAAAGTGAAATTTGTTTGTGTGAACAGAAAGGAAATATTATCAAATTTTCTCATTCAAATGACTGTTGTTTTTTTCTACATTTTAAGTTAAGTTACACATTGAAATGTGTTGAGAGCTTCTTGGTGTCAAATAAGAAGAATTGCAGAAACCTGGAAACAATCAAGCAGAACAAAGCCAAATGTTGGAAACAAAGAAATGCAGGTATATCTAAAAGGCATTGATAACAAATATTATTTCTATTTATTAATTTTTTTTCTTTTTCCAAAAGTCTATAAATGAAATTCATAATTGAATAAGCTTACAATAATTCACAAAACAAATAATAACATTGTAAAAACATACATCAAATTAAAGATAGTATGAAAGATCGAACCCAGTAACGGTTTTACAAACTATACAACGGCTAGGGTTTACCCCTACTCTAAGACTGAAACACATCAAAAATATGGCAATGACACCAGTCGAAGGTTATGAATTAGACAAACAAGGAGAATATGGAAACTATATTACACGACGTCTAAAAAAACTTTGAAAACCATTTAAGGGTTTGTATTTCCTAGTTAATTGAAGATGAACAAAGAATCACAGGCGCAAATAGGAGGGGTCCTACCCTGTTATATAATGGAGGTTCTGGACTATGACAATAGGAGCAGGCAACATCAAGTTCACACCTACAACCATAAGAAAACACACAGAAAATTTAGAAGGCAGCGTATGAACCAAAGAGGAAAATCGAAGATTAACTGAGAAGGAGCATGAGGGAACTGGCTTACCTAAAGTGACGAAGACTGATAGAGAGAAAGCATGAACACAAAGGAAAGAACCATTTCAGCAACCCATAGAAGACGACACCTGCTAACCAAGGCACCATCAGATTATCAAGGTCACGATAAAAGTCATAAACAGAAATTAGAATGAAAAAGTTACCTTCTGTTGTGTTGCCCGGAGACGAAGCCAATACTTGTTAAATATGAGTAATATTACAAGCCATCACGCGGGATCGTGGATGCATGATGCGACTGAGTGTTAGAACTGAGTCGATGGTCATGGTGGAGCATCAGTCTCCAATGTTGAGACTGTGTAAATGTTCATTGTGACCGTTGAATGAATTTATTTGTGCATCGTTTTATGGTGATCCACATTGAGAAGATACTGCAAGTGTGGGAGGTATTAGCAATTATTGGGAATCTTTAGTGCTCATCAAACCTCCATTAGAGAAAATATCACAAATAGATGGGTGGTTCATCTTCAGAATCGAGGTAGCGAAACTTGGCAGATTCGCGCGGTTCTGGAGCCTGTGAGAGGAAGCTTGATTGGCTCATGAATTGTTAATTGTGTACCTATATTTCCTTGTGGAAATTTGCAGCCAGGCAGGAAATGCCCACTGCAGAATGATCTACAACTTTAATGTGACGGCGGGCATTTATTGCCTGGGCGCATTTATGTTTTTCGAGAATAACATTTGAGAATTAAAATTCCAATGGGGAAGAAAATAACATTTCTCTCAATTATTATATATATATAAACATATACATATTATAAAAAAAATATTTAAACGATGACAATCTTAAAATTTTAAATAATTTCTATTATTTTAATTTTTTTTATTTTAATTTAAAAAATACATAATTATAAGTGATCGTGGAATAATGTTTTTAATATTTTTAAGTATATAAATAAAATGCTAAAGAATTATGTAAGATTTCTTCATTAATTTTAGTAAAAGTTAATTAAAAAAAATTACTAAAATGAAAAGTTATAAATATATATTAATTAACACATTCAAAAAATTACATCATGTCTAAGATAACCTCTGTCTTTATCCTTCCACTTAAGAAACTAAATCAGAGACAAAATATTTTTGATTCAAGAAAACCAAAATTGAAGGGAAACAACCATGATTTATTGAGAGAGCTAAGAGTGGTAGTGCGACCCCATAGATGAGGAAACCATAAATAAAATTTAGTCCAAAAAGAGGCATAAAAATTCTTCAAGTTCAAATATTATTGTTTAAATAAAATTAAAATTTCATCACGTAGGGGAAGAGATTGCTGAGTGGACTATCATAATTATCTAGAAATTAAACATCAAATTTTGTAATAAAAACTTGTGCTGGGGAGGAAGACGAAGTGTCCAAATTAATAGGATTCTCCTTGACTTTGAATGGCGGTCAAATGGGAAAACTGAGGCGCAAACCCATCTCAATTCTTGGCAGCCTCTCTTCAACATCCAGTAGTATGTTCTTTGTCTCATCCTTGAACCTATGCATTAGATTAACCTAAGCTTGATGCAACTTACCAAGGAGAAGATTGGCATGCCAATAAATGTCCATGTTATGAAGGTAATAGTTCTAATATCCAAACAAATTACCTGTTTTTGCCACTCATAAAGCAACCCCTACCATGACATTTGAGTTTGATATTTCTAGTCTTTCTTGGCATATCTCCTCTTCAACATATCAAAGTTCATTTTGAATATCTAGCAGAGTATGTTCCTAGTATCTTCTTGTTGAGGATTCAGCATGAAAGTGCACTCTGGAACAACCAAACGTGTCTTGACCCCCACCTCCTCTATGATAACGTGTTCACTGTCGCATCATGGCTACGAGAGGCACCAAAACACAAGTTAAATTTAGATGGTGCAGAGTAAAGAATGGAGTATATATTGGTAGGCGAATACAATAAAAGTATCCTTCTAGGAGAGTGACACATCCATGGTGGTTTGTGCAATCCCCTTTCCTTTGGTAAAATCCACCAGAGATGGAGATAAATATGGCAGAGTGAAGTCAGTTAATAATACTTGAGAAATAGATGCTTGGTTGAAAGTCATGCCAGTAATGGGAGCATCATAAGAATGCAGTGAGGTTATCCCAGTAATGGGAGCATCATAAGAATGCAGTGAGGTTATCAAAGTGGAAGATCATAGTCACAGAAGGTCTACATGTCTATAGTCTAGGCCAGGAATAACACATTCCAAAGTGTAATCTCGCACCTTCCTTAGAGATTAACATTAGAGATTAACATGCGTGGTGGCATGTGGTAAGGTGGGGGTGGAAGGAGGCCCCATCCTATCATCATCCTTTTAAACAATGTTAACAACCCCATCAATGTAAAATATGAAGTTTAACTCATTTAAAATTTGTATTTTAAAATAATTTAACATAGTAGTTTTTGTGATTGAGAATTATAACTAATAAATTTCATTCTATTGGCTATGTCCCTAATGAGAAGACCTCACTTTCATTTGCATGAGCGTATTTGCAACGTATGCATATATTTGAGAGATGTTGAATATGTGCATCCAAAAAAATTAAGCATTGAAAATAGGGTTACTCTACTTTGTGAGTTACGTATATCTTAAGTTGATGTCCATTTTACATTTATTTATTATTGATGAATTTCCACTAAATTAGTTTTGATGTTATATGGATTTAATAAGCCTTGTAATATACTTTAATCTATTTGCTAAATTTCATGCAACTATCGTATCTTGAAACCAAATAATTTCACAATTGGTAATAAGCTCCAAGGGTGGTATAACTAAGCAGTTCGAGTTTTCAAAACTAGAAATTTCAGTTTTATGGTTCTTCATAAATAACTGTATTAAATGAAACAAAGTTATTTTTTGAAATCCTAAATTATTTGACAAAAAATATTGACTTCTGGTAGAAAATAGATCAAATGTCTACATATTTGAAATGCAAATATGATTATTAATGAGAAATTGAGTTTTAAATAAATTAGTTTGATTATTTTAGGTTTTGGATTTTCTTTCTTGACAACTTAATTGTTTGTGCGACTATAATTTTTTTCTATTTAAATTGAATTTTTCAATATATAAATAGATTCAATGCAATTGATTGGGAAAGATAACTAAAAAGTGTTCCAAATTTAGAAGAGATAGACTATTTGTGTATTAATTATTTATATCTATAATTAAATTTGATTTTATTTATAATAATAATATTTTATTTACAATATTAGTGAGAAAATGAATACATTATGGGTTTATATTGGGTGTTTGAGAGAAATTATTGTTATGTTTCTCACTATTGTTATTATTATGTTTCTCACTAAAATTTATTTATAAATTTATAGTATAGGATAATTATTTTTGTAATTATGCGTGGATTTGTTATTGTTATTTAATAAAAAATATATTATTTAAAATGATTTAGTATTTTTAGGCTCTTTTGCTAAAAAAAGATATTATATATATATATATATATATATATATATATATATATATATATATATATATATGAAAATGGGTAAATTTAAAAAAAAAAAAAAATCTTGAATTATATATTTATTTATTTATTCAATAAAATGGGTGATACAAGTTGCATAATCAAAAGTATGCTTAAGTTTTATCAAACTATGCTTAGGTCTATGTCTATAAAAAATAGTTTCAATTTAATTAATAAAAATAAAATAATAATCTACTATCCTTTGTAGTCATTGTTAAGGCCACTTCAATTGGAGTCTTGTGCATAAAGATTCATAAAATGGAGTTTTATTATGTTCCTATGGTTTAATTATTAAGAAAAGAAATTCTCACATATATTACATACTAATATGCCTAAAGGATAGATTAGGTTAACGTATCTCACATACCAATAAGAAACAAAAATATTATTTGATAGTAAATAGATATACCAGAATGGAGATAAATACTAAATGTTTGGAAGTTATATCCAAATGTTAATATGACAAAAATTAGATTAGATCGGCCTATTCGTATCGTGAGTATGAGTATGTGCATTGATTTTCAATGTTACTTTTCAAGGTCTGCCATTAAGAGTAGATTCATGTGACATATGTGAATATACTATTCACTCCTTTAAATTTATTTATTGTCAAATAAAATTAGAATACTACTCCAACGTGATCCTCAATTTTATTGTATTTTGCATATTTTTCTCAATTTTCTTGTGGACGGTGCATAGCTTATCTTTACTAGTATGCATTAACGACAAGAAATTGTGAATTGAAGTTTAATTGTGTTGTGGATTTCTAGGCTTTACACATGCTCCACATCACTAGCATCAAAAGCAAACAACGTTGATTTAAGCGTACTCCATACAAATTGGAAAGTAAATGTTTATCAATACTAGATAGAGCATGAAAAATAAAAATTCTATAAATGGAAGCCATTGATGCTTCGTGGGAAGGAAGACTCTAAGGTCAACAAGATAGCTTTGGAGCAAGAACTCAAAAAACATATTATAAGGAAGAAAAATGGTCCTGACATCTCATGATGGGGCTATAAAAGTGGTGAAACATTCACAATAAAATAAACCTACTATTTATCGTCTCCATCCCCACCAGATCTCATAGATCCATTTAGGAAATAACTCCAGACTCAAAGTATCTTTCTAAAAGTATCCATGCTTACTTAGCTTTTGGTTAAAATTCATATTCTTACATGGTATAATTTGCACAAAAGGGGCTTCGATGGACCCTCCTGGTGTTGCATGTGCAAAAACCAAGAGGAATCCATAGATCACTTACTTGGCACTTGTGCCGTGGAAAGTGGTATTTTGAACAAGCTAGTTCAAGGATTCCAATGCATGGATAGGGTTGAATAATTTTTTTTTCAAAAAAATCAAAACTTGGGTGTAACACCCTCCTCCCACATTTACCCAAGTTAACCTGTATGTTGGGGTTAATATGTGACGAGAGGCTACTATGATGAAATTAATGTCACCATGTATAGTTAAGGAAGTGCAACCAACAAAACTAAACTAATCTGACCTTTCACACATGCTACAGGACCTTTAGAAGCCAACCAACCCTTCTAGGTGACCAACCCCTGAGGCAACTTGTCATTTTACTGATCTAGATATAGGTTTTAAACCTGTATAGAAATTACCTGCAAAAAAATTCTTAACACAAAAAATATACAATGGAGAGAATATCAAACATAAAATAAATATACGTAGAGATTTTCCCCTTGATCCAAAAATTGGGACTACCAGATTGATTTTTCATTCTATTCCTTTAAATGTTACAATAAATATATATACATGTCAAAGAATTCATAAACCCAAATCCATTAACCCTAGATTAGTAGTTCCATTGACTCGATCCACAAAATATCATGGACAAAAAACCATCCATTAGATAACTATTGAGGTTTAAAATGGGCCTCCTAAGAAAAAAGTACAACCAACCTAAAATTTATAAGAACCAATAGGAATCAAGATGATGATGTCAACCATGGGGGACGATTCACGATTTTTGGGGTAAAAGGATAAAAATATTCAAAAATAATAAAATAATAAAACTACCTTTTCAACTTGTATTTTCAACTTATCTCCATAAGATTGTACTCAAATTTTGATTGGGAGTACTCGTTGGATGCAAAATTTTATTCCTCATCCAAGGAGTACCCATGTTGCATACTTTTGATGGACTCTGCAACATGAAAAATATGAAATACATCAAAAAACATGATTGCAATTACGTTTTCATGTATTTCTAATTTTTCGTGTAGCACGGTCCACTGAAATTATGCAACATGTGTACTTATTGGATGAAGAATCAAACTCAACATCTAACGAGTGCTCCCGCATGAAATTTGAGTAATTTCATAGGGATATAAATTGAAAATACAAGTTGAAAAAGTAGTTTTTTCTTTTTTCCCCCTAATATTTGATGATGTAATCTAATCTTATTTTATTATTTTCACTATTATTTTATAATTTCCTTCAGAGGCCCATTTTATACCACAAAATTCCCCTAATGATGCCCAAAACCATATGCAAAACCATAGGAATAGTCATGGAAATAATATAACGCACACCCAACATTATCCCACTTGTTGTTTTCTTTTCCACACAGGGAGTTAGAGGAGAGATCAATCATTGTTCCAACCCTTCTATGCCCATTATTTCTCTACAACAAGAAAACTTCTCAGTGCTCATACACTTTGTCAATGCATCTGCAACATTCTTCAAGGTGTCCACATTCACCAACAATACCTTTTTGTCCTCCACCATATCCCTCACAAAGTGATACTGAATATCAATGTGCTTTTCCTTTGAATGATAAGAAAGGTTCTTTGCCATGAAAATTGCATTTTTTTTGTCACATTCTATCCTTATAGTGGGTTGTACTAATCCCATACTTGAACACAATATCTACAGCCAAAATTCTCCCTTTCTTGCATGGGTGGATGCAATATATTGAGTCTCTGTAGTTGAAAGAGCCACTAAAGAATATATTTTTCTCATGCAACTCACTTATCCTAAAAATAGGTTAAACACATACCCACTTTTAGATATCATCTGATCTGAATCTATAGCCCAGTATACATTAAAAAAGCCACAAATGTAGAAAAATCTATCCAATCCTAGTCTTACATGGTAGCACAAACCATAATCACTAGTGCCACACAAATATCTGAAAACTTGATTCATTGTTGTTCAATGCTTCTTCCTTAGTTTTGACATGAACCTGCTCAATACTCCCATTACATGTGCAATGCCTGGTCTAGTACTATTGCATTGCATGTGCAATGTCTGCATGACATGTCCTCTTCCTCTTCTTGTGTCTTGGGATACTCTTCAACAAATTACTTTACACCTATAGGAATAGGAACCTTCACCAGTTTACTATCATGCATATTGAACCTTTGGCATACTTCCTCTCATTTAACCAAACCTTCCTCTTTTCTCAATCTTATTTAATTTCCATGCCCAGAATATTTTTTGCATCACCAAGATCTTTCGTGTTGAATTTAGAGGAAAATTGGGTCTTCAAATCCTAGATAATTTATCATTTTCAATCAGCAACGTATCATCCACATAAAATACAAAATAAATAGCATGGTCACCAATTAATTTAAAATACATACAGTGATCCTCTTTGCTTCTGGTGAAGCCAAGTCCCCGTATATATGTGTCAAATTTATGATACCACATCCTTGGTGACTGTTTTAACCCATTCATTAACTTTTTTAACCTACATACCAGTTATTTCTTACCCTTCACCATAAAGGCTTCAGGTTACTTCATGTAAATCTCCTCTTCTGTATGCCTGTGAAGAAATTTTGTCGTCACATCCATCTTCTCTACCTCAAAATCAAATGCAACAACAACAAATAAAAGTAATGCAATAGTAGCTACCTTGGAAATAGGAGAAAAAAAATCATCACAATCAATACGCAACACCTTTGAATAACCTTTTTAATACCACCTATGTTTTGTATTTATCCACCTTTCCTTATGCATTCATCTTCTTCTTAAACACCCATTTGCTACCAATGGGTTCCCTTCAACCAAAAATTCCACCAGATCCAATGCCTCATTTTTGTACAAGGATGGCATTTCATCAACCATGGCATCCTTCAAAAAAATTTCATCCTATGAATCCATTGCCTCCTTGATAGTTCTAGGATCATCATGGGTAATGGATAAAGAAAAATCTGATCAGAAAGAAGATGGACTATACCTTTCTGGTTGCCTTCTTTCTTGAACTGATCTTCTCAAAGATGGATTTTGATGTTCTTCCTCCTCTAATTCATGTTCTATTGTAGAGTCTGATTCTTCCTCCTTTAGCTCAAACTCTATCTTCTCAGGTTCCTTTAGTAGATATTCATGTTTAATAATATATTTCACCTCTCTAAACACAACATCTCGGTTGTACATAACCTTCCTTGTTTCTGGGTTCCAAATATTATAACCTTTTAAACCATCCTTATGCCCAATAAAGATGCACCTTTCAGATTTACTATCCAACTTGGTTCTTTTCCCCTTTGGAACATATACATATGAATCACAACTAAATAACCTCAGATTTAAAAGAGAGGGTTTCTTACTAGTCCACACCTCACATGGAGTCATATCCTCCAACATTGATGAAGGTGATTTGTTAACCAGGTAACATGTAGTCTCCACTGTCACTGCCTAGAATTCATGTCCTAAACCGACACCATTGAGCATGCTTCTTTCTTTTTCCATCAATGTCTTGTTTATTCTTTCTATAAATACATTTTGTTGATGTGTGTATGAAGTATAATTATGTCATTCTATACCACACTTCTTACAAAACTCTTCAAATTCCTTCTTACAGAAATCTCCACCATTAGCTGTCATCAACACCTTTATCTTCTTCTATATATGGTTTTCCACCAGAGCTTTAAATTCTTTAAACCTATCAGAGACTTAATATTTCTTCTTGAAGAAATATATCCATGTGTTCCTTGAGAAGTCATGTATAAATGACACATAGTACATAGACTTATCCAATGATGGAACCGACAAAAGTCTAAACAAATCACTGTGCACAAGCTCTAATATCCCTTTAGCCCTCTTAGAACTATAGGGGAAACTCACATGATTCTACTGGTGAGCCCTGGTATTGCACCAAAAATGTTGCAACTCCTAGAAGGTACTCAACTTCACTTTATCAACTTGATTTTCGTACAAAATTAGAGTTTACAGTGCTATAAACACAACAGATGTATTCTACTCATGTCATACTCTTCTGAGTCCTACAAAAGGGTGTTATTTCTAGGGTTTCTAAGTGAATCCTGTCACACTTCTGATTTATACCTAGACTACCAGTGACTCAAAACCATTACTTTATTAACCGTCAAATGACTATTATGAAGCAATAAAATACATCTAGCTATTCTGCAAGAAAATAAATATGCAATTTAAACTTTGGAAAGAAATAGAAGAAAACTAGGTATCTTCATGAAGTAAATGGTTGAATTGAAATTGCAGAAAGAAGGATAATATACTCACACATTTCTAGGAAAAATGGCTAAACACACACTATCTACTTCATGCTTTAGCTATCATTCTTTTACTCATGCATCTAATCATGACCTAATTATGCTTGTAAATGCATTGTTTTGCAACAAGGAGGAGAAGGTGCTAAGGTGGCTCAGGTAGGTTTTGAACTCATGGATGGAGAGTTTAAGGTCTCTTGATGGTTTTGGTAGGTCTATATGAGGTTGATGATGGTTTCTGGGCTGAAGGAGAGGCCCACTGGTGTTGTTACTGGCTCTGATACAGGTTTTCTGTAGTTCTATAGGAAAGTCTTGAATTGTTACAAGAAACAGTCCAAGGGAAATGTGAGGCCAAAAATTACGGATAAAAGCATAGGAAAGGTGGAGTGAAGGTGTACTTGGATGAATGTAAGGTTTAAAACCCCTTTTCCAACCTCAAAACCTCTTCGGAAGTCTGCCTTTCATTTCTAGGGTTTCTCATGGTGTGAAGGTAAAAATCTTAAAAATAGGGCTGAAGGAGATTTGATGAAAAGAAGGTTGTTGATGGGTGAGAAATGAAGCTAAGGGTGTTGGTGAAGTCCTCCTTTATTGTGCTACTTGAACCTGCAAGAAAACTACATGTTCATGCAACAAAAATTGGCGAATCTGGGATGAAGGAAGTGGAAAAGATGAGTTGAATTTGGAAAAAAAACCTACTTAAGCATTCGAACAGAAATCTAGCTCAGTATTATAGACATGTTCATGACACTACAACAATCTAATTATTATTTTCAATAAATCATAAAACTAAAGAGAAAATTTGGCCTGTGGTGAAGATCTTCCCTCCTCAAGCTCCAATGAAAGAGATGAGAGAGGGAGGCTTGACACATAGCTTTCTGAGTTTATAAGCTATTATGCCAAAATTTATGCAAGCTTAACAACAACAAACAAAATTGGAAGAAAACTAAAAATAGTGAATTTAAATGTAAGAAAACTAGTTAAAACTCATAAAGCAAACTAGCTACAATGAAATAAAAATAAGCAGGAATACACAATGACTTATTCCTCCTTCTGCATCTCTTTCAAAGATTTAATGGGCCCCTTGAATTCAAAATAAAAAAGTGTGGGAGTCCCTTCGAGATGGTAAAAGCTATCATTCTTTTCTTCTTCCTCCTATTCTATGTTCTACTCATCTTGGTTTTTCCCATCACTCAATCCCAACAGCAAGGGTGGACTAAGTTTCAAACCAAGCCATTGATTCTTCCTGGCCTGCATGGCCCTTATGTATAGTGGTTCCCTTTCCAAAGAACTTCACAATCTTTCTCATGTGTGTTATTCCATGTTTTTGAGACTTTGAGGGAGGTTATTCCATCTCCTTTGACTAGCCATTATGCATTCATCTCCGAACAACCCATAAACATCATCAAAATGTGCCACAGCATGTGCTTGTGTGTTGAGGTACTTTTCTACAAGTTCATCATACTTTTCTATCTTGAGATGGTTGTTGATGACTCCCCTAGGGCTGAATAGTTATGCCCTAATGTGTAGAGGCTCCCTGTTTTCTATCCTCATGAACCTCCTTACTTCTTGTGCTCTAGCTTCCTTATTAACCATCCAAGAGGCTAATTCCATCAACTGGATGTCTCCCATATTAGGATTAGGGTCCCAAATGTTCAAGTATGTCAACACAATATTGTGCATGTAGAATTCTGCCATCTTTTCCTTGTCTGCCATACATGACTAGTTGAAAAAGTCAATGAATTGTCTTCAGTTCTGAAAAGTTAAGGATCCATTAGAGCCTAGTGTCCTTATTTGAAATAGGATACACTGTTATTTGAGGTAGAACACATAGGAGTCTTATGGGTATCTATTTTGAATGACCTCCATGCACAAATCTTCCATGGTGTCTATTTGTTTGTCTTTTTTCTAAAGTTGATCTTGTAATATTGCATTCACTGATTAGGCTTCATGAAACTTCTCTTTCAACATGGATTATTTGAGACTAACATTAGATAAATCCCTTCACAAATCGGTCACTTTTTCCTCCATGAACCCTATGTAATGCACACATTTGGTTCCAACAATCTTCATCCAATGATGAGTGTGTGCCCTCTCCTCTTCCAACTGATAGAATAAAGGTATTGTAAACTTATGAGGACTGAATCTTCCCCATTCAATAAATGTATAGTAGGATTTGATATTTGGTTGAAGGATAGGGTGTGACACCATTAATACATCATTGGGGACAGGTTTTGATGAGGTAGGCTCCTCCTTGTGATCTTTCTCTTCCTCCCCTTTGGAATTTTTTCCTTCATCTTGTGCTTTTTCTTCAACTTTGTGGTCCTCTTGCCCATCCATGGGTGTCTTTTCTCCATCATCCATGGCTTATTTCTCTGATATTTGGCCTACTATAATTTCCTATAGTCAAGACAGGGTTTCCTATAGCAAGCTCTATTTTTCTTTTGGAAAACCCTCTCTTCCTTGTTTCTCCCTTTTTTTTCTACCTTTTGAGGGTTTGTTGGGGTTGGTAGATGTGTAGGGGATTCCAAACTTGCTGAATGTATTCTTATGTAGGTCACAGGGGTTCTCACAGGTGGGGTTACCTCTTGAACCTTTCCTTCTATCCTTATTTCATCATTCCTGTTAGGTGACTCGTCAATGGTAATAGGGATTTTAGTTGGAGTCTGTAGTTTCCCCTTCCTCACCTGTTGGCTCTTCCAAGTATTCAGATACATGGGAGTTTCTCTCTTCCTCTTTCCTTTCACTAGTGTGCTCAAAGTTGCTAGGGTAACAACCACTTCCTGATTTGTTATATCTGGTGATATGCTAGTGTGTTGAGGAGAGGTATCAGTGCCTAGAAAAGGGTCCAATGTTTACTTCTCCTCTATATTCTCTTCCTTATTCCCCTCAGCCTCTTCCTTCCCTATGTCATTTCCATATTTTTATTTTTCCTTCTCCAGTTCTAATATCTTGGTTTTTTCTGTTTCAACCTCCATCTCTTCTTCTTCCTCCTCATGTTCAATCTCTTCTTATTCTTTGTTTACCTCCTTGATCCAGACTTATGCAAGAATGAAACATAATACACATATAACCATAAATAAAAATATTCAGTGGAAATAACACTTCATTTCATTAATATCAAACAACTGAAATTTTCTTACAGACAGAATGGAAATAAACTAGCTAGGGCACTGGTAGCTTATCTCCGAGAAGAGATGTGGCAGCTACAGGACTTTAAAGTGTGTTACAGTGAGGCTCGAGGGCCTATTTATTATTAAGAAACAATGTAAAACCCTAAACATCCAAAAACCTAACCATAGGAGATGAAGCGCCAAAAATATGGGCCCCATTCGGGTAGATTAGTACATCAACTTATCGGGGACGTAACTTTGGCATACGATCTTCGATTCATGTGCACCATACCTCGTTAGAAATATCTATCAGAGGAATACAACTTTTTAGTGACAAAAATGGATCCATGGACCCATGTTGCTCCTGGTGTTTCTATAAAACATCATTTAGGGCCTCAAAATGGCGCCGAAATTTTAGGACGCAAAAAACTGCTAAAAATAGTAAATTGTGCTATAATTAAGGAAACTAAAAGAATGAAAGAGACAATGGTGGGGCCCCAAGTGAAATAGGCAGGTGGCCACCAATATCCACCTAGATCATTTGTCCCACCTTAGGAAGCAATGGTCCCCATTTCGTTGAGTTCCTCCATGAGATGAGGAAAATTTTGCCGAACTTGGTCCCTGGTGAACCACTTGCCTTGGTGCAGGATTTGGCCAGCTTTGACAACCCGATACAGTTGGATATTTTGCTGGCGAGTGTTCTTGATTTTCATGTCCATGATACAATCTGCGGTGGCCTTTTATATGCAGTTTGGGTTTAACTCTATTGGTGTGAGTTGCTATGCAATGTCAGAGGTGTCGAGTAGAGGTGGGAAGTAGGGCCAAAGGCGGTTCAGATTGAATACTGGGTGAAGAACAAGGAATGGTGGAATACTAATCTCAAAGGCATTGTTCCTTACAGCCTTGGTGATGGTGTATGACCCATATCGAAGCATCAGAATCTTGCGGTGGGGTCCAGTGAGGTGCTCCTTCTGGAAATGTAGCCACACTTTGGCGCTCATCTGGAAGTAGTGTGGCACCCGATGTTGATCATGTCATTTCTTGTACTTAGCATTGGCTCTATCCAATATGTCATGAACCAATTGGTTAATGTGTTGAATGTGCTCGATGAATTTGTTCGCTTTGTTAGCTTCAAATTGGACATGAGCCGAATCGAACTGAGTAGCCGCAAATCGCATGGCTACGTAAATGGGACATAGTGGCTAGAATCCCAAGCTCACCTAAAAGGGGCTATGGTTGGTTGAGATGTGGAGAGCTTGGTTATAACTGTGTTATATATATAGGAGGCTCTCATGCTATGTGCGTGGATTCTTTGAATTACGCATGCACATAATGTGTACAATCATCCTATTGATGACCTCTATCTGAACATCAGTTTGGGGATGGAAAGCTATGTACTTGGTGAGATTGGTGTCCAGCATTGACTAGAAGCTAGACCAAAATGTGTTGAGGAACCTGTTATCCCAATCTGAGATTATAGACTGTGGGATCCCAAAGTGCACCCAAAATTTTTCAAAGAATATTTTAGAAGTATCTTTTGTTGTGATATTGTTCTTGCATGCTGCCGTAATGGCCGTCTTCAAGAATCTATCAATGACCATGAAAACACAATCATTTTGATGCTTATTAGAATGAAGGCCAAAAATTTAATCCATGGAGATGCATTCCCAAGGTCGACTAGGGGTAGGTAGCGAAGTATAGAGGCCTTGCTTCTTGATGGTCAATTTGGCAATGGTGAAAGCAGTGCATGATCTGATGTACTTCCCGACATCATGTCGAAGGTTCAACCAATAGAAATACTTCTGCAATACTGCCACTATTTTCTCGACCTCAAAATGCCCAATGACTTGATTGTAGTGTGCTTCCCAAATCATCTTGGCATGCTCACCTGATGGAACACAAAGGTGTCTGAGGTGTCATAGTAGTGCATCTTGGAGGTGAAAATTTGGAACTTGCGCACCCTCCAAGACTGTCTTGTATTTGTGGCTGAATTCTGGATCGCTCTTATAGAGAAGCGGCCAATCAAAAGTCTCGTGCCCACAAGAGTTGAGAACCATGGTTAGTGCCACAATCAGTGGTTGACTGAGGTAGTCTACAAAATTAATGGTGTTTCCATTCTCGTACTTAATGTTCAAATGAAACTGTTGTAGATATGTGGACCACTTCTCATGGCTATCGTTCTGCAACTTTCCTTGTGTCTATATGAACTATAGGGGCTGGTGGTCTATGTTGATGACTGTTTCCTTCCCCAAAATGTAATGCTTCCATTGTCAACAAACCTGAACAATGGAATACATTTCTTTGTCATAAGTGGGATACTTGCAGACTATGTCGAACAATGTCTCACTCTGATATGCCACTAGATGCCCCTATTGAGTAAGAAATGCCCCAATAGCATAGTCAGAGGCCTCTATTTCACTCTCAAATGGTTGTTGCAAGTCTGGTAATGTGAGTACTAGGGCAGAACAGAGGCAATGTTTCAATTATATGAATTCCTTCTATTGAGATTCCAACCAAAATAATTTTTCTTTCACTCCTCCCTTAGTGACTTGACTCAAGGGCTAAGTGATATGAGAGAATTCCAACACGAACCTGTGAAAGACCCAGAAATATGAAAAGTTATTTTAGAGTGTTTGGGGTTGTCTAATCTTGAATGAATTGGATCTTTTTTGTATCCATATGCACCCCCATTTCATCAATAATGTATTCTAGATACTGAACGTTGGTCATGTCAAAAGTGCACTTCCCCAAATTCGCACAAAAATTGTGTTGCCCCAGTGTTTGGAGAACCTATTGGATGTGGTGGAGGTTCTCTTCCCATGTCTGGCTAAAGATCAGAATGTCATCCAAGTACACCACTACAAATGAATTGTTGAATGGCTGCAAGACATCTTCCATCAACCTCATGAACGTCGCGGGAGCATTCGTCAACCCGAAAATCATGACCAACCATTCAAAAAGGCCCTCATTGGCTTTGAAGGAAGTATTCCACACATCATAGGGTTGGATTGGTACCTAGTGATATCCAAACTTCAAGGCGATCTTGGTGAAATATTTCACCCCTTTGATTTGGTCGAGAAGGTCATCAATCCATGAGATCGGGTACCTATTCCAGAAAATGATCTTGTTCAGCGCCCGATAGTCAATACAGAGTCTCCAAGTCCATCCTTCTTCTTTAACAACACAATCGGGCTCCCACAGGGTGAAAAAATCGGCCGGATGTGACCTTTCTGTAACAGCTCCTGAATCTGCCTCTTGATTTCATCATTTTCTAGAACAAAGTTCCGATAGAGTAGTCCATTGGATAACAGTGCACCTGGGGTCAAATAAATGGGGTGATTGACCTAATAGTTCAGAGGCACCCCTGTGGGTGAGGTGAAGGTGTCCCCGTACTCCTCCACGGCCTTGTCCATTTTTTTTTATCATGTGTAGGAGCCCTATCTGGATGTCGTGGCCACAATCTTCTCCTTTCCCTGGGGGCGGATCATCAGGAAAAAAAATTTCCTGATTTTGGAAATGAGCTTACTGCATTGTTTTTCAGTAACCAAAGAGATAGCAAGAGGTGATGGTACCTCAGGTATCCTAAAAAATGTATTTCCCAAAGTAACAATAACCTTGTGAGGCCAGGAATCATACACAACATGTCGCTTCCACATGTATGGTTGGCCTTGTAATACATCAAAAACATCAACTCGGTCGGATGTGACCTTTCTACAACATCTCGTGAATCTACCTCTTGATTTCATCATTTTCCAAAATAGAGTGCCGATAGATCGGTCCATTCTGTAGCAGCACATTTGGGGTCAGATCAATGGGGTTCTTGACCTGACAGTGTAGATGCACCCATGTCATTGAGATGAAGGTGTTAGTGTACTCCTCCACGACCTTATCCATTCGTTGTTGTCATACAGAGGAGCCATTTCTGGAGGTCGTGGCCACAGTCTTCTTCTTTCCCTAGGGACGGATCATCGGGAAAATAAATTTCCTGGTTATGGAAATGAGCTTACTGCATTATTTTCCAGTAACTAAAGAGATAGCAAGAGGTGGTGGTACCTCTGGTATCCTGTAAAACTTATTTCCAAAATTAAAAATAATAGCGTGAGGTCGGGACTCATACACAACACGTCGCTTCCACAAGTATGGTTGGATTAATAATGCATCAAAAACATCAAGAGGTGCAATGTCACATAATACCTCATCTGTGAAGGGCTTGATGCTATAGGGAAGGTGACACAATTGGCTGAAGCGAAGATCCCATCCTTGGTGAAGCCACCCGATGGTGTATGGTTGTGGGTGTGCTATGATCAGCAAGCCCAACCACTTCATGACCTCTACTGAAATTAGGTTCTTTTGGCTCACACTATCGAAAATGAACTATAGCGAGGAACCCTTTACCAACATCTTGGAGTGGAATAGATGCTTGTCCTCCTCTAGATCTTCCAGTTCCTGCTTCTCTATCTTCGTAGTGCAAAACAGTGGCATTGGGCTCTGCATCAATAATATGCTTCCCTTTATCATTAAAATTTTCAGGTTCTAATTCAAATTCAGAGCATGCATCTAATTTAGAAGCCCTCATCTCTACCACCAATGATTTCTTGGCCCAACACTCACTTGCATTGTGAGTTGAACTCTTATGGAACTCACACCACTTTCCCTTGTCCTTCTTTGGCTTCGTGGTATTTTTATTTTCTTACGGCTTTGGTAGTTTTTATTGGGCTTCCATGGCTTGGCTTGTCCCTTGTTTTGTGGTTTGGGAGCACCTTTCCCTTGCTTTTGATTCGCAGATCCAAATTCTTGCTTCTTTTGTTTGAATTTATGCTCAATCTTGGCAGCATACCAAGGAACTCTAGTTACTCTTAAATTTATCTGTGCATACCACTGCGATACTTTGGAACCAAATGTTTCTCTAAATCTTTGATAACAAAATTTTTTTGCAGGGTATGGAACAGATTTTTCAGCTCATGCACATATTGATCCCTTAGCTGCAACAACGTGGTCGATTTTATGTACTTGTCCTCATATCTCCCCACGGGATAGTATTGTTCCTTGATGGCATTTTGGAAAGAATTCCAAGTGGGTACAACTGAGAATAGAGAGGGTTTCATCTCATCCTTTTTCTCATAGTAGGTTTCCCACCAGTCCTTGACATGGGGGGTAGGTTTGAGGACTGAAAAAATAATATTCTCCTAGTCGGAAAAGTCATGAACTGAGAAATATTCTTATAATGGATTCATATATCTATGACATTTGCATATATTTAGCCCTCAAAGATGGGAATTTCAAATTTTACTTGTACCTTAAAGGGAGTCGTGCCTCCAGAGTGGCTGCTAGATGCAGATGTGTTGTTAGTGGGAAGTCATTGAAGGATCTGCGCAAAGTTATCCATCATCGCATTCCTTTGTTTTTCGAGGGCATATCCTACTCCCTCATCTTTATTGTTTTCCCCCATGGGCGGCTGTCAGGGTTTGCGAGGCTGATCTTACAAAGGTTCAACGAGATCGAGCCCTAACTCCTTATACCCTGACCTCGTTGGGGACATGCAAAGAAGGATCGAGAAAAAGAAGACCGCTTTGATACCACTGATCTGGATTTAAGCAAGAACGCAACATAATACACATATAACCATAAATATAAAGATTTAGTGGAAATAAAAATTCATTTCATTAATATCAAAGAACTAAAATTTTCTTACAAACATAATGGAAATTAACTAGCTAGGGCACAAGTAGCTTATCTTTTAGAAGAGATGTGGTGGATACAGAGCTCTGAACTGTGTTACAGTGAGGCTCGAGGGCCTATTTATTATTGAGAAACAATGGCAAACCATAAAAATCCAAAAACCTAACCCTAGGAGATGAAGCACCAAAACTATGATCCTTGTTTGGGTAAATTGGTACATCAACTTCACGGGGACGTAACTTTGGCATACTATCTCCTTGGTGCAAGAATTGGCTAGCTTTGACAACCCGATACTGTTGGATCTTCTGCTCATGAGTGTTCTTAATTTGCATGTCCATGATGCAATCTGTGGTGGCATGTTCCATGTAGTATGGGTTTAACTCTATTGGTGTGAGTTATTCTGCAATGTCGGAGGTGTTCAATAGAGGTGGGAAGTAGGGTCGAAGGAAGTCCGCATTGAATACTATGTACAGACCAAGGAATGGTGGAATACTGAGCTCAAAGGCATTGCTTCTTACACCCCTTGTGATGGTTTATGACCCATATGGGAGAGGGACATGCTTGTGATGGGGACCAGTGAGGCAATCCTTCTGCAAATGTAGCCACACTTTTTCGGCCACCTGAAAGTTGTGTGGCACTCGATTTTGATCATGTCATTGCTTTTACTTAGGATTGGCTCTGTCGAATATGTCATGAACCTGTTGGAAGATGTGTTGAATGTGCTCGATGAAGGTGGTCACTTTTTTAGCTTCAGACGAGACATGAGCCGAATCAACCTAAGTAGTCGCAAATCACATGGCTATGTCAATGGGACATAGTGGTTGGAATCCCAAGCCCACCTGAAAGGGGTTGTGGTCGCTTGAGTTGTGGAGAGCCTGGTTATAACTGTGTTGTACATAGGGGAGGCTCTCATGCGATGTGTGTGAATGATTTGAATTGTACATGCACAGAATGTGTAGAATCATCTAGTTGATGACCTCTATCTAGCCATCATTTTGGGGATGGAAAGTTGTGGACTTCGTGAGCTTGGTGTCCAACATTGACTAGAGGCTAAACAGAAATTTGGTGAGGAACCTGTTGTCCCGATCTAAGATTATAGACTGTGGGATCCCAAAGTGCACCCACACTTGTTCAAAGAAGAGTTTAGCAGTGGCTTTTGTTGTAATATTCTTCTTACAGGCCACCATAATGGCCATCTTCAAGAATCTATCGACGACCACAAAAACATAGTCATTTCCATGTTTAGTAGAAGGAAGGAACAACATGTAATCCATGGAGATGGATTCCCAAGGTCGACTAGGGGTAGGTAGCAGAGTATAGAGGCCTTACTTCTTGATGGTTGGTTTGGAAATGGCACATGTAGTATAGGATCAGATGTACTTCCCGACATCCTGTCGAAGGTTCATCCGATAGAAATACTTCTGCAGTACTGCCACTATTTTCTCGACCCTGAAATGCCCAAAAAATTTACTGTAGTGTTCTTCCCAAATCATATTGGCACGCTCGCTTGAAAGAACACAAAGGTGTCCCAGGTGACATAACAGTGCATCTTGGAGGTGAAAAGTTGGAACTTGCACACCCTTGAAGAGTGTCTTGTATGTGTGGCTGAAGTATGGATCGCTCTTGTAGACAAGTGGCAAATCAAAAGTCTCGTGCCCACAAGAGTTGTGAACGGTGGTTAGCGCCACGATCGGTGGTTGACTGAGGCAGTCTACAACATTATTGGTGTTTCCCTTCTTATACTTGATGTTCATATGAAACTGTTGTAGATAAGTGGACCACTTTTGATGGCGATTTTTCTACAACTTCCCTTCTGTTTGTATGAAATGTAGGGGTTGGTGGTCTATGTGGATGACCGTTTTCTTCCCAAAAAAGTAATACCTCCATTTTCGGCAAGCGTGCATAATGGAATTCATTTCTTTGTCAAAAGTGGGATACTTGCAGACTGTGTCAGACAATGCCTCACTGTGATATGCCACTGGATTCCCCTATTGAGTAATAACTACCCCAATAGCATAGTCAGAGGCATCTGTTTCGATCTCAAATGGTTGTTGCAAGTCTGGTAATGTGAGCACTGGGGCAGAACAGAGGTGATGTTTCAATTCTATGAATGCCTTCTGTTGGGATTTCGACCAAAATAATTTTTCTTTCCCTCATCCTTTGGTGACTTGACTAAAGGACCAAGTGATATGAGAGAATCTCAACACAAACTTGTGGTAGAAATTAGGAAGACCTAGAAGTTTGTGAAGCTCTATTAGAGTGGTTGGGGATGGCCATTCCTGAATTAATTGGATCTTTGTTGGATCGACATTCACCCCCCTTTCATCAATAATGTATCCCAGATATTGAACCTGGATCATGCCAAAAGTGCACTTCTCCAAATTGGCACACAACTTGTGTTGCCGCAGTGTTTGGAGTGTTGGGTATGTGTTATATTCTTTCCACGACTAAGCATGCGCGGGGGGGTAAGAGGGGGGGCGATAGCCCCCCCTTTGTGTTAGGCGCAACGGGGGGGTCACAGGGGGGGCGGTAACCCCCCCCTGTCGGGGTCTGGGGCAGTACCCTAGCGAAAATTTTTGGTCCTTAATTTCCGGTGGGTAGTCCGCATCCATGGTTTTGTGCATGGTTTTGCACATGGTATTGGGGCATGATGGTTTTCGACCCCTGGTATTTTTCGTAGATCCGGTCAAGGGAACTACAGTTATGTTCTAATCCAGGGTTTATGGATTGGGGTTTATGTATGCTTCGGCATGTATATATATGTGTTGTAACACTAAAAGGAATATAATGAAAAATCAAGTTGGTCATCCCGATTTGGGATCTAGGGGAAAATCTCTGTGTTTACATCTATTTTATGTTTTATACTCACCATATTGTTTATCATTCATTTATAAGATTCGTGTGCAGATTATTTACATTTCGAGGTTAAATCCTACATTTGGTATCAAAGTTGTTTCAGCTTCAAGGGGACACCTTTCCTGCTGAGGGGTCTTTTACTCGGGTCTATGGTAGACCCTGTTTAATGGGAGATCTGTGGGATCGATTCTTGCGGTGAAAGAAGATGGTGAGCAGTGAAAAGATAGAGATTGAGAAATTTAATGGTCATAGTTTTGAGTTTGTGGAAGCTCAAGATGGAGGATCTGCTGGTGGATAAAGATCAATGAATTGCGGTAGATCCAGGTACTAAACCAACGACAATGTCAGATGAAGACTGGAAGAAACTGGATCGGAAGGCTAAGAGCACAATACGTTGTGTGTCTTAGATTCAGTATTGTTGAATGTATCTAGGGAAGCTATGGCGAAGAATTTGTGGGAAAAACTTGGGACTTTGTACCAATCTAAGTCTCTGGTGAATAAGTTGTTCCTGCGGAAAAAGATGTATACCTGAGGATGAAGGATGGAGACTCAGTGACAGAGCATGCAGATGCCTTGATATTGTAGTAGTCGGTTGTCATCTGGTCAAATCATTAAAATCTCGGATGAAGATAAGTGCATCAGTTTGTTGTGTTCTCTACCAGAATCGTGGGACAGTCTGGTTATTGCAATAGGTAGCAATACAACTACCTTGAATTTTGATGACATTGTCTCAGCCTTGGTGTCGGAGGAAATGAGACAGAGAAATATGGAGGGTCGAAATGGAGATGCCTTATGCATGCGAGGAAGGTCCCAAACGAAACAAGAATAAGGTTTCGAGTGGGAGATCTAAATCTAGAGGGAGATCTAAATCTCCTGGAAAGTTTGTAAAGGTGTGCTGGAAATGTGGAAAGGAAGGGCACTACAAAAAGGACTGTAGATCTAAAGCTCCTAAGAAAGGAAAGGGATTTGATGATGCTCCTTCTGCAGAGGCAAAAACCACCTTGGATGAAGGTGGGGATGTGTATTTGGCTTCTTCTTCAAATACACATGTAGATCATGAGTCATGGTTGATTGAATCAGGTGCATCATTTCACTTCACTTCCCATAGGGAGTGGTTCTGTGAGTATGAGAAATATGATGGTAATGTCTTCCTAGGGGATGATAGGAAGGCAAAAATCGTCGGACGTGGAAAGTTCAAGCTGAAGCTACAAGGTGGAAGGATTAGAACACTTCTTGGTGTTCTGCATATTCCTGCATTGGCCATAAATCTGATTTTTATAAGGAATATGGATGATGTAGGTGTAAAAACAATGTTCGAGAAATATGCCTGCAAGATGGTTTGGGGAGCACTGGTATTAATGCGGGGAGTTCAGACTGGAACTTTGTACAAGCTACAAGGTATCACTGTTATTGATGGGTGTAACAGTTCTGTGGTTCCTGAAAGTGGGACAGAAAGCCTAGCTGTCTCTGGAGAAAAGACCATGCTATGGCATCAAAGGCTTAGACATATTGGAGAGAAGGGTCTTCAGATACTGCATAGAAATGGTATGGTAGAAGGTATGTCTAATTGTTCTCTGGATTTTGATTTCTGTGAACATGGTGTATATGGGAAGTAGAATCGGGTGAGTTTTCCTTCTAGTGCTAAGAGGGCAAACAAGATATTAGAACTTGTAGACAGTGATGTGTTTCGGCCTATGTCAGTTCCATCACTGGGAAAGTCTATGTACTATGTTTCATTCATAGATGACTTCTCAAGGAATACATGGATATATTTCTTGAGGAAGAAATCTGAATTCTTTAACAAATTTAAAGAATTTAAGGCTCTGGTGGAAAACCAGACAGAGAAGAAGATAAAGGCGTTGAGGACCGATAATGGTGGGGAGTTCTGCAAGAAGGAATTTGAATGTATAGCACGGCAGAAGACTACTCCACACACACCTCAGCAAAATGGAGTTGCAGAAATAATGAATAGAACACTGATCGAAAAGGAAAGAATCATGATTAGTGGTACCGAGTTAGGATAAGAATTCTGGGCCGAGGCAGTGGAGACTGCATGTTACTTAGTTAATAGATCACCTTCATCAGCATTGGAGGATAAGACCCCACATGAGGTATGGACTGGTAAGAAACCCTCTCTTTCACATCTAAGGGTATTTGGATGTGATGCATATGTACATGTTCCAAAGGAGAAAAGGACCAAGTTGGATAATAAATGTGAAAGGTGCATCTTTATTGGGTATAAGGATGGTTTAAAGGGTTACAAGCTTTGGAACCCAGAAACAAGGAAGGTTGTGTACAGCCGAGATGTGGTGTTTAGAGAAGTGAAAGATGTTGTTAAACATAAAGTCCTACCAAAGGAACCTGAGAAGATAGAGTTTGAGCTAAAGGAGGATGAATCAGACTCTACAACAGAAGAAGACTCGGAAGATGAAGAGCCACAAACTCCAGCTTTGAGAAGATCAGTTCGAGAAAGAAGGCAACCAGAAAGGTATAGTCCATCTGCTTTCTGTTCAGGTTTTGCCTTAACTATAACTGATGATGAACCCAGAACTGTCAGGGAGGCAGTAGATTCGGAGGATGGAAAACTATGGAAGGAGGCCATGGTTGATGAAATGGCATCCTTGCACAAAAATGATGCATGGGATTTGGTGGAGTTGCCGGCTGGAAGGAAGCCCATTGGGAGCAAATGGGTGTTTAAGAAGAAGATGAATGTAGAAGGCAAGGTGGATAAATACAAAGCTCGGTTGGTAGCAAAAGGTTATTCCCAGGTGCCGGGAATTGATTTTGGTGATATTTTTTCTCCTGTTGCCAAAGTTACTTCTATTAGATTACTTTTATGTGTTGCTGCTGCATTTGATTTTGAGATAGAATAGATGGATGTGAAGACAACATTTCTTCACGGGGATCTAGAAGAGGAGATCTACATGAAGCAACCTGAAGGCTTTATGGTGAAGGGTAAGAAAGAACTAGTATGCGGGTTGAAGAAGTCTTTGTATGGGTTAAAACAGTCACCAAGGATGTGGTATCAGAAATTTGATACCTATATACGGGGACTTGGCTTCACCAGAAGCAAGGAGGATCACTGTGTTTATTTTAAATTAATTGGTGACCATGTTATTTATTTGGTCTTGTATGTGGATGATATGTTGTTGATTAGAAATGACAAAGAAATTATCCAAGATTTGAAGACCCAACTGTTCTCCAAATTCGACATGAAGGATCTTGGTGCTGCAAACTATATTTTGGACATGGAAATTAAGAGAGATCGGGCAAAGAGGAAGCTCTGGTTAAACCAGAGGAATTATGTCGAGACTATATTGCAGAGGTTCAATATGCAGGATAGTAAATCGGTGAATGTTCCTATTCCTGTAGGTGTAAAGCTGTCTGCTGAACAGTGTCCCAAGACACAAGAAGAAGAGGAGTATATGTCCCGTGTTCCATATGCAAGTGCAGTGGGTAGCTTGATGTATGCAATGGTCTGTACTAGACCAGACATTGCACATGCAGTGGGAGTATTGAGCGGGTTTATGTCAAACCCAGGGAAGGAGCATTGGACAGCAGTGAAGCGGGTTTTCAGATATTTACGTGGCACTAGTGATTATGGCTTGTGCTACCAGGGAAGACCAGGATTGGAAAGAATGTTGGACATTCGTGGTTTTGTTGATGCGGACTGGGCTGGAGATCTGGACCAAAGTAGATCTACAAGTGGGTATGTGTTTAGCCTATTTGGAGGTGCAGTCGGTTGGATGAGTAAAAGACAGTCTGTAGTGGCTCTTTCAACTACAGAGGCAGAATACATAGCAGCCACTCATGCAAGCAAGGAAGCAGTTTGGTTGCAAAGATTGTGTTCAAGTATGGGGTTGGTACGGCAAGCTATAAGGATAGACTGTGATAGCCAAAGTGCAATTTTCTTGGCTAAGAACCCTGCTTATCATTCAAAGACAAAGCACATTGATGTTCAATATCACTTTGTTAGAGATATGGTTGAGGCTAAAAGGGTGTTGCTGGTAAAGGTGGACACTTTGAAGAATGTTTCAGATGCATTAACAAAGTCTGTGAGCACTCAGAAGTTCTCTTGGTGTAGAGAAACAATGGGTGTTGAAGAATTGGGCCAATGACTAAGCTCTCTTGTGACCCCCTGTGGAAAGAAAACAACAAGTGGGAGAATGTTGGGTATGTGTTATATTTTTGGTCCTTAATTTCCGGTGGGTAGTCCGCATCCATGGTTTTGTGCATGGTTTTGCACATGGTTTTGGGGTACGATGGTTTTCGGCCCCTGGTATTTTTGTAGATCCGGTCAAGGGAACTACGGTTATGTTCTAATCCAAGGTTTATGGATTGGGGTTTATGTATGCTTCGGCATGTATATATATGTGTTGTAACACTAAAAGGAATATAATGAAAAATCAAGCTGGTTGTCCCGATTTGGGATCCAGGGGAAAATCTCTGTGTTTATCTGTTTTATGTTTTATGCTCTTGCTATTGTTTATATTTTGTTATAAGATTCGTGTGTAGATAATTTCTATTCAGGGTTAAAACCTACATGGAGGACCTGTTAGATGTGGTCAAGGTGCTCTTCCCAAGTCTGAATGAAGATCAAAATTTCATCCAAGTACACCACTACAAATGAATTGGTGAATGGCTGCAAGATGTCATCCATCAACGCCATGAGGGTTGCGAGAGAATTATTCCACCTGAAAATCATGACCAACCATTCGAATAGGCCCTCCTCGGCTTTAGAGGAAGTCTTCAACACATCAGAGGGTTCGATTGGTACCTGGTGATATCTAGACTTCAAGTCAATCTTGCTAAAATATTTCCCCCCTTTGAGTTGGTCCAGAAGGTCTTCAATCCGTGGGATCGGGTACCTATTCCATACAATAATCTTGTTTAGCACCCAATAGTCAATATAGAGTCTCCAAGTCCCATCCTTATTCTGTACCAACACGATCGGGATCCTACAGGGTGATGAACTCGACTGGATGTGACCTTTTTGCAACATCTCGTGAATCTGCTTCTTGATTTCATCATTTTCCAGAACAGAGCACCGATAGATTAGTCCATTGGGTAGAGGCACACTTGGGGTGAGATCAATAAGGTTCTTGACCTAACAGTGCAGAGGCACCCCTGTGGTTGAGATGAAGGTGTCTGTGTACTCCTCCACGACCTTATCCATTTTTTGTTGTCGTGTGGAGGAGCCATGTCTGGAGGTCGTGGCCACAGTATTATTCTTGCCCTAGGGGCATATCATCAGGAAAATAAATTTCCTGGCTTTGGAAATGAGCTTACTGCATTTTTTTCTAGTAACCAAAGATATTGCAAGAGGCGGTGGTACCTTTGGTATCCTGTACAACTTATTTCCCAAAGTAACAATAACAGTGCGAGCCCAGGACTCATACGCAACATGTCGCTTCCACAAGTATGGTTGGACTAATAATACATAAAAAACATCAAGAGGGGTAATGTACATAGTACCTCATCCATGAAGGGCTTGATGTTGTAGGGAAGTCAACACTTCTAGTTGACGCAGACATCCCATCCTTCGTGAAGCCACCCGATGGTCTATGGTTGTGGGTGTGCTATGATCGACAAGCCCAACTGCTTCACGAACTATGTTGAAATTAGGTTCTTTGGGCCCCCACTATCAACAATGAACTGTAGTAGGGAACCCTTTACCAACATCTCAGAGTGGAAGAGACGCTCCTCCTCCTCTGTATCTTCCGATTCCTCCTTCTCGATCTTCGCAGTGGCAATGGTGGCTTTGGGCTCTGCATCAATAATATTCTTCCCTTTATCATTCACCTTGTTGGGTTCTAATTCAGAGTCAGAGCATGTATCTGATTCAAAAGCCCTCATCTCCGCCACCAGCGACTGCTTGGCCTGACACTCACTTGTGTTGTGATTGGAGCTCTTATGGAACTAACACCACTTTCCCGTGTCCTTCTTTGGCTTCGCGGTATTGTTCTTTGCTTGTGGATTTGGAAATTTTTCTTAGGCTGCCATGCCTTGTCTTTGTCCTTTGTTTTGCGGTTTGGGAGCACATTTCCCTTGCTTTTAATTCGCAAATCCAAACTCTCGCTTCTTCTATTTAAATTTCTGCTCAATCTTGACATCATATTGTTACGTCATACCAAGTGTGGAGATGTTGAGGAACTCCAGTTCCTCTTGAAATTATTTGTGCATACAACTGTCATACTTTAGCACCAAATATTTCTTTGAATCTTTAATACCCAAATTTTTGTGTAGGGTGTGGAATAGATTCGTCAGCTCATGCACATCTTGATCCCTTAGCTGCCGCAACGTGGTCCATTGTATGTACTTGTCCTGATAGCTCCCCACGGGATAGTATTGTTCCTTAATGGCATCTCAGAAATAATTCCAATTGGGTATAACTAAGAATAGAGAGGATTCCATCTTGTCCTTTTTCTCAGAGAAGGTTTCCCACAAGTCCTTGACATGGGGGGTAGCTTTGAGGAGTGAAAAAATAATCTTCTCCTGGCCGAAAAAGTCATTAACTGAGAAATATCCTTCTAATAGATTCATCTATCTATGAAATCTACTTCTATTTGGCCCTCAAATATGCGAATTTCAAAGTTTACTTGTACCTTAAAGGGATTCGTGCCTCTAGAGTGGTTACTAGCTGCAGATGTGTTGTCGGTGGGTAGTCGTTGAAGGATCTGGGAAAATTTATCCATCATCACGTTCCTTTGTTTTTCGGGGGCCTCCTCGAGCAATATTTTGATAAGATATCCTACTCCCTCATATTTATCTTCGTCCCCCATGGGCAGCCGTCAGGGTTTTTGAGGCTGATCTTGCAAAGGTTCAACCAGATCGAGCCCTAACTCCTTATACCCCAACCTCGTTGGTGACATGAAAAGAAGGAATGAGAAAAAGTAGACTGCTCTGATACCACTGATACGGATTTATGCATGAATGAAAAATAATACACATATAACCAAAAATGCAAAGATTTAATGGAAATAACACCTCGTTTCATTAATATCAAAGAACTGAAATTTTCTTATAGACATAATGGAAATAAGCTAGCTAGGGCACTGGTAGCTTATCTCTGAGAAGAGATGTGGTGGATACATACCTTTTAAATGTGTTAAAATGAGGCTTGAGGGCCTATTTATTATTGAGAAACAATGGAAAACCCTAAACATCCAAAAACCTAACCCTGGGAGATGAAGCACCAAAAATATGGGCCTGTTTGGGTAAATTGGTACATCAACTTCGCGGGGACGTAACTTTGGCATACGATCTACGTTTGACGTGCACTATACCTCATTAGAAATATCCATCTGAGGACTACAACTTTTGAGTGAGAAAAATCGATCCATAGACCTATGTTTCTCATAGGTTTTCCAAAAAAGGTTGTTTAGGGCCTCAAAACGGCTCTAGAAGTTCAGGACCCGAAAAATTGCTAAAAATAGTAAATTGTGTTATAATTAAGGAAACTAAAAAAATGAAAGAGACCATGGTGGGGCCCCAAGTGGAATAGGTAGATGGCCACCAATATCCACCTAGATCACTCCCTCTATCTAATACTATAGGCAGAGGTTCGTCCTATTTGGGTGGCTATGAAGGCTTACCTATCCATGTCTATGAATGAGGATCAAGACACAGGGATGTTTAATCTGCTCAAAGCATCATGCGCTATCATTTTTATATGGCCATGATGAACCAAATTTTGGTATTTCCTTTCCCTCACCTTTTTTATCATGTATGTTATTGAGTTTAAGAGGAAATGAGGTATGCTCAATATTTGTTCTAGAGGGAGTTCTCCTTGGAATCTAAGTTCATTCAACAACCTGAAATGGTATCTATAGATTACACTAAGTCTTCCTTCACAAGAAATGAATTTCATGATATGGAAGGCTACTTCATCCCAAGGGTGTGAAAGGATATCTCTCTTAACTCCATTTTTGTCCTGAATGAACTCTTCCCCTGGCAGAAATAAGATTTTCTTAGTTGTAGTGCTTGGCATCCTTTCCTTAATCCACTTGACTCCTAAGGGAAAAGTCATGATTCTGCTAATTAGTTCATGTGAAAGTGTGATGGCTAGGCCCCTAACCAAAGTGGTGGATCTCTCCTCTGAGTGTGATTTCACAACCACTGTAACCTCTCGAGCTATCTCCTCATCAAAAACCTTCAGAAGCTCAAAGAAACCTAGCCATTGGTGGTTTCTGAAAATCTCCATTACTCGAGGGTGCAATCTTATTATTTTAATATCAATGGGCTCCCTTATATTAAATCCCCCTCGAATTCTTATGGCTATGATAGGAAGGTGGTAATATGGTTTTGTTTAAGAGTTACTTGTGAAGAGGTCTTAGAGACTATGGTATCAAACAAACTGCAATTCTAGAGGGTGGAAACCACTTACCTCTTTCTTCTGGTGTTTTTTCTTGGGATATGGTTTCCTTAGGATGTAATTTTACCCAAATGTGACTTTGTGTTTCTCTCCTTATCCCTGTTGATCTTCGTGTTTAGTTTCTTGTAGCACTTCAATGTTTCCTGTAGCACGAGGGTGCATGCAAGCTCGAAATTAGACTTCAACGATGCTCCTCTATGATGGCTTCTATGACTTCTTACGCTTCTTCTGCTCTCTAAATTCTCAAGGGAGTGGGTATAATGAGCCATATCTTAACTTTATGGTATTTTTAACCGAAATTGGAGCGGGTTGTTGACTTGTACTTGGCAGGAGTTTTCCTCTTTGGGACCATTGGTCCCACTCCAATTATTCACTACCCCAGCCTCAGAGTCACCTCCTTTTACTTGTTCACTCACCCTTGAGTGATTTTACTTGTGTAGGTGGAATTTACACTTAAATTTTTCATTCAATTTAACTTTATGAATGCAGCCAAGTTAACTGGCGACCTTTTTCCCTTTTAAGTCTCTAAACCTCGACATTAAATTATTTTGATCATTATGAGCGCATAGTCAGAGGTGAAGGGCCATACCAAAGCCTACCCAGTGCTAGTGTGTTGCATAGATGATCTGGTGCAAGGAGACGGAGTTTGGTGTTATAGACATGAACTTTCTCTTGTTGTGTTCTTACTTTAGTTTTATTTTTTGAGTGAGAAACTTGTTTTTTGAGTGAATTGCTTGTTTTCTGAGTGAGCTGATTAACCTTTTAATTGTATTTTCTTCTTGCAGGTGTTGCATGGAGCTCCTTTGGTGCCTTGGCTGGTGTTTTCACTTTCCTAGAGTATGTTGGGGGTCCTTTCAAGCCATCTTCTTTAACTTATCTTCAGATTTTGTCCTTCTTGTGCCATACACAAAATTACTACAGGAAGCTTTCCAACTTCCCATAGAAACCTTATTTCTGCTTCTTGGGGCTCCAGATTGTTTATGGATGAATTTAAATGGTTTATGGAGGTCAGGGATGGAGTGATGGAATGAGTGGAGTGATGGAGAAGTAATGGGAGAAGTCTCATGCAAAGGTATAAATGATTTAGCTGTTATTGCACAACATAGGGTTTAGAGAGTGAATCCTTATGCATGGAGTGAAGTGAGGGTTAGGAGTGGTAGTTATAGACAAAAAATAAATTATCATGCTCTTTTTGAAGTTTAAAAACCTTTGAGAGAGCTTCTTTCCTCATAAATAAGTTTCTTGTAGAATTTATAAGGTTTCTTATAGTTCTACAAGAATCATGTCGTTGCTAGACTTTCCTATATCAGTTACATTTAGAGGAAAGAATGGATTTTTCTGCCTACCTGCGAGGCGGAGTGAATGAATGGGTGCATGTTGGATTGGTTCATGGAGTGTGTAAGAAGAGGAGAGGGAGAAGTGAGGAAAAACTGTTCCTCTGGATCCAAAAACCATCTTTGATCATTAACCTACAAAATAGAAAAAAACTAGTGCATAGGTATCATCTTTCTATTTTACTTATTTATTTATTTTTTTAGGGTAGGTGGGTTGCCTCTAAAAAGTGTTTCAACCCAGAAGCTTTCCTTGGGCACCTCTAGGAGGTTTTCATGCAAGGATTTTTTAATTTGTTCTTTTCCTTCTTTTTTCTCCAGGATTGCCTCATTTAGGTTTTCAACCCTGGAGTTGGCCTTGGGCACCTCAAAGAGGATTTAACTAATTCCTCTTTATTTTTATTTTTCCCTTTTTTCTAGGAGGGGAAGGTGCTGGAAACTATGGAGTCTCCAATGACATAAAAATCCTTTTTTGAGCCTGTAACCATTGACAAGCGGAGGAATCTCATCCTAATCTATTGTCCTTATCTGAATTATGCCATTATCATAAAAGTTTTCCACTTTTTAGGTTCCCAACTAGCTTGTTATCAATTTTCCTTTGAAATCCTTGAACCTTGATTCATACATCACCGCCCAATCTCCTTCATGAAAGGTCTTCTCCTTAATGTTCTTATCATTTTAGACCTTCCTTTGCAGCGGAATCACTTCTGTGTGAAGGAGTGCTTTCATCCTGAACTCATCGAACCCATTTAATTTCATAAACCCTTCTTGTTGGGCATTTGTTATATCTAGGTCTAATGCAAATACCATCCTTAGGTGTTGAACTCAAACTCAATTGAAAGAAGAGCTTTATTCCCATAGACCAAGTCATAAGGAGTGAACCCTGTTGTTGTTTTCCAAGTAGTGTTGTGGGCCCAAGTCACTTGTACCAATATTTATGCCCAATATTTTAAGTTGCTTCTCACAACCTTGGTGAGGATTTTCTCCAAGGCTTTGTTGGTCACTTCCACTTGGATATTTTCCTGAGGGTGGTAGGTCGTGGAAGTCTTATGATTTATCTTTTGATTTCTCAGAAGATCCTCAATGACATGATATGTGAATTGTGCCCTCTGATCAACGAGTACCTCTATGTGGTATCCAAATTTGCAGAACACATTCTCTCTCATAATTATGCAACTGTCTCCTCAATTGGTATCTTTACATCTTTTGTTTCAGCCCACTTTATCAGGTAGTCAGTGCAGACTATGATATAATTTTTCTCACCAGATGGTGGATCAATGGGTCAAATGAAGTCCATGCCCCACTTGGAAAATGGGTTTAGAGCCACCTGGGGCTGCAAAGTCATCTCATCCCTCTGTGTAGGTTTCCCCATCCTTTGGAACTGGTCACACCTGGTAGTGTATCTTCTGGCATCCTCATTAAGGGTAGGCCAATAGTAACTTGCCTGCAAAGTTTTGAAGGCTGTCATTTTTGCAAAAAAGTGGCCTCCACAAGCGTTATCATGACATGCAGAGAGGATGTAAAAAACTTCTTCCTCCCTCACACATCTCTTGAAAAATTGGTCAGGGCCCAACTTGAAGAGATTTCCCTCGATCTAGTTGAAAGGGGTGCCTTTTTTGATGATCTTTCTCTTCTCCTTGGATGAGAGGTTAGGAGGGAAATTTTTAGCAACCAAGTAGTTAGCTATGTCAGAAAACCATGTAGAGAGTGTTGAGATAGCAAAGAGGTGTTCATCTGGGAGTTGGTCATTATCTATTCCTTCTACATCTGTAGGTAGATATAACCTGAATAAAAAATATGAAACAACGTTATCCTTTTTAGGTTTATCAACAATGGTTCGATCAAAATGTTGTAATAGTAACAAACATCTAATTATTCTAGCATTAACATCTAGTTTGTTCATTAAATATTTGATGATTCCATGGTCAGCGTGTACCAAGGTTTGATAACCAGTGATATAATGTCTAAATTTCTTTAAATCATGGACAATGGCTAACATTTCCTTCTCCATGACAGTATAATTGAGTTCGGCCTTGGACAATTTCTTACTAATGAAATATATTTCATAAGGTAATTTTTCTTCTAACTGCAGCAAGGCTGCCCCCACAACTTTTTCTGATGCATCTATGTCGATGTGGAAAGGCAAAGTCCAATTTAGACCTCAGAGAATGGGCGTAGTAGTTAACTTTCCCTTAATGAGATAAAAAGCTTCTTGACAGATACTAGACCAGGTAAACTCAAATTCTTTGGCAAACAAACCAGATAGTGGTGAAGCTAACTTGCTGAAATATTTGATAAACCTTCTATAGTAGCCAGCTAAACCTAAGAAACTCCCAAAATCTCTCTTCTTTTGAGGAGAAGGTACCCTTTTTATGATGGATATTTTTTTTTGGTCAACCCATATTCCTGCTTGGGATATTGAGTGGCCCAATACTACTCCTCTTTTCAATAATTCACACTTTTCTGGGCTCAGAGAGAGATGCATGTCAATTCACCTTCTCAGAACTTTTCCCAAATTGGAGAGATATTTCTGGAATTCATCCCAATAGGTTGCGAAGTCATCCATGTATATTTCAACTGAGTCATGGACTAGCTCAGATAAAATTCTTAAGACATCTCTTTGGAAGGTATATGGGGCATTGCACAACCGAAAGGGTACGACTCTTTAAGCGAAGGTACCCCAAGGACATGTGAAAGTATTATTTTCTTGGTCTTCAGGGATAATTTGGATCTTGTTATACATACTGAACCCATCTAAAAAAAAAATACATTTTTTCATGCAAGGCCATCTAGGACTTGATATATAAAGGGAAAAGGGAAATGGTCCTTCTTGGTGGCTTTCTTGAGTTCTTGATAATCAACATAGATTCTCCATTTTCCATTCTTCTTCGAGACTAGGACAATAGGAGATACCCATTCACTATCTGAAATAGGAAAAATGAAACCTGCATCCAACAATTTCTGCAGTTCTTCCTTGAATATGTCTTTTAGAGCTGGTTTCATCCACATTTGGGGTTGGTGCATAGGCTTGCATCCTCATTTAATGTAAATATGATGTCTGCACAGCAAGTTATGCACCCATTTTATGTCCTTTTAGACCTAAGAAATGCATCTAGGTTTTCTTTCAAAAGCTGACATAGTTGCTCTTATTCTCTATCTCAGAGGTTTGAGTTAAATTTTAGAGATTTGAGTGGGCCAAATTCCACAACATTGGTGGTTTTAGAGGTTGAATAAAATGAGTGTAGTTCCATCCAAGGGTGGCTTTCACATTATTTGACTAGGTTTTCAAGTGGGATGTTAGTGGGATTCTGGTTCTGAATGATTTGGTCGATGAATTCATCTTCATCAAGCTGCCCCCCTCTAAGAAAAATATATATGGTACAAATGGGGTATGTCATAATGTTGTATACTTCATCTTCTTCTTCTTCATCCTCCAACCATATAGGTAGGTCATGGTCAACAGAAGGGCTCAAGGATATAATACCAACTATTTAGACAAGGGTCCATTATTAATAGTCATGTTTCCAGCCTGACAGCTCATATAAGCATTGGTAGTGGCTAACCAAGGTCTCCCTAGAATGAGAGGATATAAATTAAACTTGGTTTTTGGCTGGAAAACCAGGAAATATGTAGGATACTCCCAATATTCAATTGAAACCATAACATCCTCAACAATTCCTTTTGGAGTTACTATGGACCGATCTGCAAGTTGCAGAACCATTGTGGTTTTCCTCAAAGTCACTTGGAGGTTAAGTTTAAGAATAGTTTTCCTGGTCATTACATTGATGTCAGCCCCGAGATCAAACAGAGTATTGGAGACTATGACATCATCTATGTGCACATCTACAACTAGACCACCAGGGTCCAGGTACTTTGGGAAGATCACCCTTCCCAACATTAAGTCATGAAATTGTCCTACTACATTGATGGTGGGGGTATATTTCTTCCTTCTCACAGGTTTCTTGAAGCAATTTTCCTTGATGAGCCTATTGAAAATAGGGACATCCTTAATGGCTTGGAGAAGGGGTATTTTTACATGCAAATTTTTCAGTTCCCCCAGAATTTTGGTCTCCCCTGGGGTGTGCTGATTAGAGTGGATCAAGCGCTTAGGAAAAGCAGGTTTTTGGATCTGAGTGTTACTTTCTTCCATTTCCTCCTCAAAATCTACAAGTGGAAATGCAGGATGGTCATCTGGGAGTACTCTTCCCATCCTAATATTAATCTCTTGTATCTCCACAACATAAGCTGGATAGGATGTATCTCCACTATAAAATTGTTGTCCCTCACTATTGTTCAGGTTTGGATTGGGTTGTGCAGGCATCTAGAGTAGCTTAGGTGGGGCAGAATGAGTAAGCTGAGGTTGAGGTTGTGGTGGAGGCATTAGAGTAGGTGGTTGATTATGTTGAGGCCTCCACCCTTGTGATAGGTTATTCCACTAAGGTCGTTGAGGAACATACTTCTGAAATGGATCGTTCAATTGTTGAGGATGATATGGAGGGTTGTAAGGACAAGTAGGAGGTGTAGGCGAGGATGAAGGAGTGAGGTTTCACTAAGATTTCATAGGCATATTCTGATTGTTGTGATAAAGGAATAAGGTCCACCTTGCATACCTACTATTATGACTGAGGGCTTTGAGGCTTCCTCTCGTTGATGAAACAAAGTTTTTGTGGTCCTACTTCCCCACCTTGATATACATCTTTGAGTCCAGGTAAGGAGGGACACTTACCTGTGGCATGATTCTCCTCACAGACTAAGAAAACGTCTATGAAATTTAATGGACATTCATTCTAAGGGTGTTTTCTAGTACATCTAGGGTAGAATATAGCCAAGACTCTTTCTGATTCCTTTTTCTTCCTCTTGATATGCATTTTTTCCATTTTCAAAGCAAAGGTGTGAAACATATCACTCCTAAAGTCCTCCAACATATTTCCAATCTCATGCTTTATGGAGGTGGAAGAGGAAGGGGTATTGGTCATACTTTGGCTAGCTTTTCCTTTCTTCCTAGCTACCATAGAATGGTTCCTGAAGAAAACTTTGATTTTCTCATAAGGTAGTTGGTAGATATCTCCTCCTGCTATCATATTAAGGTTTTCTATCACCTCCTCCCCGATCCCACAGAGAAGTAATAGTTTAAGTGATCTGAGATCCAGGGTGTAGTTGGCTCCTTTATATTTTAACTGGAACTTCTCCTCATAGTCCTCTAGGGATATTTCCTCTTTAGCTTCCTTGGACCTATTGTAGTCCATGTAATTGTTTTTTAAGGCCTCTTGCATCTGTCCTTAGGTAGAACCATGAACCAGCGCAAGGCTGCATCCTTAAGGGTAGATGGGAATAGCTTCATATTTTGATCATCTGAGGCAAAGTCATAGGTCTTATAGAAAAAAAAAACAAATTCAAAAATGAATGTGTCAGGGTCCTCAGAGGTAAGTCCATGGAAATGTGGAAGGGCTGAGGGTCTGATGTTCTTCATTTTAGTTTCCCCATATGTCTCTCTAATGGGAAATACTCCCTCGCCTTCCGTCCCAGCCATGACTTGAATAGGAGAGGAAGGTTACTTTGGTGAAACAAGTTCTTATTATTTTCCAATATGTTCTTAAAAATTTTCAAAAGGCTTACCTATGGTGTGTTCAACCTCACAACCACCGAAGAAGAGTGAAGGGTGACTATGTGGGGATGTGGGGGTTTTGGGTAAATTTTTTCCTTAGTATCCCTACTCCTACGAGGCATGAAAATCATATTTTTGTATTTTTTAATATTTTTTAAACAACATATAAAATTAAAGAAGAAATGAATGCTAAAACATAATCAAATAATCTACTAGATACCTCCCCGACAATGACGCCAAAAAGTGGTGAGCCCTAGTATTGCACCAAAAATGCTACAACTCCCAGAGGATACTCTAATTTACTTTATCAACCCGGGGTTGATATAAACTTGGAGCTGACAGAGCTATATACACAACATATGCATTCTACTCATGTCACCCTCTTCTGAGTTCTACAAAAGGGAACTATTTCTAGGGCTTCTTAGTGAAGTCTGTCACACTTCTGATTTAGACCTAGAACTACTAGTGACTCAAAACCATTACTCTATTAACGATCGAATGAGTATTCTGAAGCAAGAAAATACATCTGGATATTCTGCAAAGAAATAAATCTACAATTTAAACTCTGGCAAGGAATAGAAGAAAACTAGGTATATTCATGAAGTAAATGGCTGAATTGAAATTGCAGGAAGAAGGCTAATCTACTCACACATTGCTGGGCCAAATGGCTAAACCATTAGGGGAATTTTGAGGTCTAAAATGGGCCTCCTAAGAAAAATGCACAAAATAAATAAACTTTAAAAGAACCAATAGGATTCAAGATGATGATGTCAACCATGGGGGATGTTTCATCATTTTTAAAGTAAAAGGGTAAAAAGATTAAAAAATAATAAAATAATAAAACTATTTTTTTAACTCATATTTTCAACTTATCTCCCAAAGTTTTTTCTCAAATTTTGAGTGGGAGTACTCATTGGATGCAAAATTTAATTCCTCATCCAAGGAGTATCCATGTTGCACACCTTCTATGGGTCCTGCTACATGAAAAGTGAGAAATTCATGAAAAACATGATTGTAATCATGTTTTTTTTTTAATGTATTTCTCTTTTTTCATGTAACAGGGTCCATAAAAAGTATGCAACATGGGTACTCCTTGGATGAGGAATTCAATTTTTCATCCAACGAGTACTCCCGCTTGAAATTTGACTAAAAACTTTAGGAGATAAGTTGAAATATGAGTTGAAAAATTAGTTTTTCCTTTTTTCCCTCTAAAATTTGATGATGTAATAAAATCTTGATTTATTATTTCCACTTTTATTTTATAATTTCCTTAGGAGGCCCATTTTATACCTAAAAATTCCCCTAATGCACACTCTGTCTATTTCATGCTTGAACTATCATGATTTTACTCATACATCTAATAATGACTTGATTATGCTTGTAAATGCACCATTTTCCAGCAATGAGGAGAAGGTGCTAAGGTGGCTTAGGAAGGTTTTGAACTCGTGGATATAGAGCTAAAGGTGTCTTGATGGTTTTGGAAGGTATAAATGAGGTTGATGATGGTTTGTGGGCTTAAGGAGAGGCCCATTCGTGATGCTACATGTTTTTCTATAAGTATCTTGTAGTGTTATAGGAAAGTCTTGAATTGCTATAGGAAATAGTCTGAGGCCAATCCAAGGAAAAAAAATGAAGGACAAAAGTGTAGGGGAGGTGGAGTGAAGGTGTAATTGGATGAATGGAAGGTGTCCAACCCCTTGAGAAGCCCGCTTTTCACTTCTAGGTTTACTCACGGCGGGAAAGTGAAAATATTAAAAACAAGCCTAAAGGATATTTGATGAAAATAAGTTTTTTGATGGGTTAGAAATGAAGCTAAGGGTTCTAGTGAAGTACTCCTTTGTTGTGCTACTTGAACCTGCAAGAAAACTACCTGTTCATGCAACAAATATTTGAAAATATATGATGAAAGAAATGGAAAATATGAGTTTAATTTGGAAAGAAAACCTACTTAAGCGTTCAAACATAAATCTAACTCAATATTCGATACATGTTCATGAAACTACAACAACCTAACTATTATTTCCAGGTAGTCATAAACTAAAGAGAAAAATTGGCCTGTGGTGAAGATCTGCCCTCCTCAAGCTCCAATGAAAGATATGATAGAGGGAGGGTTGAAACACAACTTTCTGATTTTATAAGCTATTGTTCCAACATTTTTGCAAGCTTAACTACAAAAAATACAAATGGAAGTAAACTAAAAACAATGAATTGAAATGTAAGAAAACTAGCTAAAACTCATAAAGAAAACTAGCTACAATGACATAAAAATAAGCATGAATACACAAAATATACTAAGGCCAATGGATTAGGCCCTAACCCACAAGCCTAGCCCTCTGAAACTAAATCAGTGAAGGAAAATTTGAATACTCATCTTATTGTAGAAAATAGTCTCATTACATAATTATAAAATTCTCAAAAACCTATTGCAAGAGCTAAGAGCCTATTAGATTCCTTCAAATTTCAAATCCTAATGAGCTATTTCTCATCCCTGTTTAACCTAGAGGGTAGCTACCAATAGCTCCCCAAAACTTAGGTGATGTGTCCTCTTTGACTACAAGAGAAGTGGAAATTTGGTGCACATGATCTCCCACTTGCTTGGCTACCTTTGATTTCAAGCTATTGGAGGGAATATCGAGGATCCCTTGGCTACCCTTGGGAGTTAAGGAGGTGGAAAATCCCCCTAAAATATCTCCTTGCTGTCTACTCTGAGCTTTAATTTCAAAATCTTCATAAAAAATGCAATATCTTCGTGATTATCTTACATTTAACTCATATTAGGCATTCGAAGTATGACAAGCCTTAATCACCATATACACTAGCAACATAAGACCATAATACAATTTAAATGTGAGAAAGAGGGACTTAATAAGGCTAAAAAGGTGATAATTAACCCCTCCAATTATACCTAATGATGGATCTCATCATCTGCTTCTCATATACACAATGTTTTTAGAAATCGAAATCCAAAGAAAAATTAGACATAACTTCTACCATACCATTACCATGTAGTATACGAAGGCCCTTCTCTCCAATATTTCCAAGCCTTTGATGCCACAACATGGTATTTTCTCTAGAGACCACAAGGTTCTCAGCTCCACTTTCAGGAACCACAAAATTGTTGAACCCATTAATAATAGTGCTACCCAGAATTTTGTACAAATTTCCAATCCAGACTCCCCGCATGAATACCAATGCTCCCCGAACCATCTTGTAGGTATCCTTATTGAACACTATTTTTGCACCTGCATTATCCATATTGCTTATGGAAATTAATTTTTTGGCTAGTTCAAGAATATGCAGAACACTAGGAAGTGTTCTAATCCTTCCACCTTGAAATTTCAACTCGAATTTTCCGCGTTCGACAGTTTTGGCCTTCCTGTCATCCCTTAAGAGGACATCACAACCATCATATTTATCATACTCGTATAACAACTCCCTATGGGGGGTGAAGTGAAAGGATGCACGTGAGTCAATCAACCATGCCTCGTGATCTACATGTGTACTTGAAGAAGAAGCCAAGTACACATCCCCACCTTCATCTGAGGTGGTTTTTCCTCTACAAAAGGAGCATCATCAAATCCCTTTCCTTTCTCAGGAGCTTTAGATCTACAGTACTTTTTGAATTTCCCCTCATTTCCGCATTTGAAAAACACCATTACAAGTTTTCATGGAGATTATGATATCCCTCTAGATTAAAATCTCCCATTTGAGGATTTACTTTTTTTTTTGTTCTAGGACCATCCTCATACAGACAAGGCATATCCATTCTATCCCTCCATATTTTTTTGTCTCATCTTCTTTGATAAAAAGGATGAGACTATTTCATCAAACTTCAAGATAGTTGTATTGATACCTATTGCGACAACCACACTATCCCACAAATATTGTAGAGAACACAAAAAAAATGACGCACTTATCTTCATATGATATTTTAATATCAACATATAACCACTAACTTACCACAATATTAAATACATTTATATGCTTTGTCACTGAGTATCCATCCTTCATCCTTAGGTTATATAAATTTTCCGTTGGAACAAATTTTTCACCAAAAAATTATATTGATACAAAGTCCTTAACTTGTACCACAAATCCTTTGCCTTAGATTCCACTAATAAATTCAACAATATTGAATTTTAGATACAGAACTGTATTGTTCTCTTTGTGTTCTATTCCAACTTTTCCCAAACTTCGCTGACATTGTCGTTGGTTTAGTACCTGTATATACCGTGATCCACTAATATTTATCAACCAGCAAATCCTCCATATTGAGCTTCCACAACCCAAAAATCTGACCATTAAAATTATCAATCTCTGTATTTCCACAGCTCGCCATCTTCTTTCACCGAAATAATCGATCCCACAGATCTCCCACTGAACAAGGTCTACCACAGACTTGAGAAAAACCCCTCAGCAGCAAAGGCATCCCATTGAAGGTAAAAAAACTCTGATACCAAATTTAGGTATTAACCTTGTACATAAATTACTTGCAAACAAATTCTTAACACAAAAATATAAAATGGTGAGAACATAAAACATAAAACAAATATACACAGAGATTTTCCCTTGGATCCGAAAACTAGGACTTCCATATTTATTTTTCATTATATTCCTTTCACTGTTACAATAAATATATATACATGTCAAAGAACTCATAAACCCCAATATATTAACCCTGTGTTAGAAACTTACCTTATCTCCCTTGACCGGATCCACAAAATACCATGGACAGAAAACTATCATGTCCAAAACCATGTGCAAAACCATAGGACTAGTCATGGAAAGAATATATCACAAAACCAACATTAGACCGTCAACCACTCCCATGACAAGCCATGCATATGAACGATGCCTTCTAGTCACTCCCACAACAAGGCATACCAGTTGATGTGGACTTTTCGAGGCATTTTTGACCCAACCACCCTAGATTTTGAGCCACATTTTCAAGGCTAGGTCTCAGGCCATTGCCCAGAACTTCATGAAACTTTTAGAAATGAATAAAAACAATGGAACAAAGCTACTAATGTAATCAAGGGTACAAGTACTTGATATGATCCCTACTAATCATGATAGGAATTTCGTCAAACATGTCACAAATATGTAATCTACAGTTTATAACAAAAAATATGAGCATAAGGGTCTCATACTTCTCTGAGATTCATAAAGAATCATTGATTCCTTATCACAATAGTTGCATTATCATCTATTAGGTAACATATTCATTGTTAATTCATTTTCTAATAAAAACATGATGAGATCCATACATCAAGTTTTTCATAAAACATACTCGTAACAAACATATAACCAAAAAAATAACAAGGATATATCAGCCATAAAAACAACATATGAATAATTAAATTTTCACAACGAATACAAGAGGGTAGGAGCTCTTATTGAAATATGAGAAATACAACCAGGCCATGGGACTTCCACGTACCACTCGATCATATATTTCATCGAACCAAATATTTCTTTCATCCAATCACCCATGTGTCATATTCCAAGCATGAATGTGGGACTCACAACAAAAACAGTCTAGGTTTCCTTGAGCTTTATCGTAATCCCCACTATATCACTAGGCCCTAAACAAACATTGATGCCTCTATATTTCTCCACCTACACCACGAGGAATTTTGCTACCTCCTAGTATCCAGGCTTTATCATATATCCTTCCACTTACCAGTCGATGATTCTTAGGCCTAATCGAGACTCCACCCTCTAGAATTTACCATATATCATGTCGTTCACTGGTCAAGGGTTCCTAAGATTGATAAAGGACACACACCTAAAGTATTTACTTTATATCTCTCCATTCACCATTCTATGATTACTAGGCCTAACGAGGCACACAAAATTTGATTTTATCACAATCCCACCTTATCCAGTTGAGGGATTCCTAGGCCATGTGTTTTCTCTTTCATAGACCACCTCACTTAGTTTCAAAACCATCTGACAATCATGCTCAACCAAATACAAGAGAACCCATCACACCATGGCTATCTGAAAATGGAAAGACAAGGGTAAAGAACACTGTCACATCTGGAAAATCTAATGGCAATGACAACAAGAGAACCAAATACACACACGCATGTAACATGCATGCCAGATCTAGCAAGGAAATCACACATGCAAATTGATATATGAAAGTAATATCGTTGGATCTTCTTGATCCTGCTCTTCATTGCTTGATCTTTGCTTCCCTTTGACTTCTTGTTCCTTCATTTTCTTTCCTTGATCCAATGCTGAAGTACTCGAAAAAAACTGTAAGTGTCCAAAAGTTTCTAAGAGAGAGAGAAGAGAGAGAGAGCTCCAAAACTGAACTCAAAAAGTATCCACCAAATGATCCTTAGAATCCTTTTTATCAATGACATCTCTAATTTCTTTAATTCCCATTATTTTCCTTCATTTTCCTCCTCACTTGCAACCTCACCTTCCTTTTCTCCTATTTTCCATTATTTTCATAAATAAAATGTCAGTCAATGCCTCTTGTATTTTCAAATACTTTTCCATTTCCATTTCTAATTTCCCTAGGCATAATAAACCAAATGAACACCCACATTATTGGACGAATAAGTCGTTTTTGTAGACAAGACAAACCTCCCAAGTGTCCTACGGACAGCTAGCAAAAAACAGCCAAATAAAAACTATTTTCTCTAGATAATATTCAATTCAGAGTTAGCTACAACTGAGGTTTTGAAGACCTACCTGTAGTCCAGTGCTATTCGTAATGATATTCTTTCAAGTTGCTTGAAAGAGATGTCTTCAAATATCTACAATCACAAACATGGAAAGAATCAATAGCACCTGCATAGTATAAACTAATTCACGAATCATATATCTATCAAAATGATCAAGGAATTCAACAAACAAGCTAATTAATTAAACAAGTCATTGACAAAAAATGATAAACAAGCTACTTAATTAAAGAACTCATCGAGAAAACGAGATTCATTCATATTATCTTTGATGAAGAAAGAGCCTTACAACTATGTCCACCTTGATGTCATACAGGCCTTCCTGGGGTCCGGAACAGGCGTTTCCTTTACTCTGACAAGATTTGCAATCTCTCAGCTAAAATGCACATGGGTGTGTAATCATTCCCACGTAATGATCAGTTAAGAGAGTCTAAGTTTCTACAACATTTCTCCTCAAAAATTCTCAGTCTAACTCCCTTTGAAGCTACACTATGGCTTCAATTTATAGGAAAAAACAAGAGGTTACAGCTCCACATACGAGGGGATAGAATTCTCTTTCGAAGGGATTGAGCTCCATAAACCAAGGGGTAGGCTCCCATAATTGAGGAATGAACATACATGATAGGAGCGAACCTTCGATCGGATAATTTCTTCTAGAAGCTTCCAGATTTGACTACTGGGCTTCTAAATGTTGCTTTCCACCTTCATTTTAACTTTTATAGGGGTCCACACCCTTAATGAAGAAAAAGTGTGTTTAGCTCTGCATGATTTAGAACAAAAACGTGTGGCAACGCAGAAAATGTTAAGAGAAAGTGCGGTACAAGTGTTTTTAAGACTTTTATGAGCTTTTCTCTCAATTTCAAGGCTTGATTTTAGGAAATTTCATGTTGCAGACTTCTAAGGGAGTACTAAAATGTCATGGTGACAAATTTCAATGTAAAAAATTTCCCCCTAAAGTGTGAAGTCTGAGAGCATTCGAAGAGTGATGTGCTTTATCATTTCAAGGAGTAGCTTGTGGACACCCCAATCGGAAACCTGTAAAAAAATTCAATGAAAAACATATATATATACATATCATCACTGAGGTAGGAATTCCCATACTGAGACCAAAAACTAAGTAAACTTGTTCTGATACAGAAATGATTTTAATATTACATCAATAGTTTAAACACAACATGGACGCATCCATCTGTAATGAATAGTCTACTGCATAATGAATAATAAAACTCCTCGCAGCCTAGATGGTGGAAACTAGATCCAGGGTCTTGATTTTTGCTTCCCGAACTAGTAGGATTCTATCCATGCAATTAAATGTGTTGAAGTCGAACATGGTAGAACCCAATTGATTACCAGTCAATTATGTGAACTGTTAACAACTGTGAGAGAAACCACCAGTAATGAGAATGGCTCTCAAAGTACTCAGTACAATCCATGAAAAGTGAACAAGTGATCTGAAGTCGAACATTTCACGGAATAGTTCGATCGAAGGTCAATGATGCAACCTATCGTCAAAGGCGAGAAACTTGCCATTAAGGCATGAATATTCCAAGGTACTGACGGATTCCAGATCAAATTCCTAGATGATGAGCTATCGTCGATAGAAAGTGATCCATCGTATGCAAGCCCATGACACGAAACCATAGATCAAGTTTTGAAGAAATTTTTTTCAAGGACTGACTCAAGGATGGTCAATGTGAATGGAGACAAACGTTTGAATATGAATGGTTTGTTTGAGTATCCTCTTGAACACAAAAAGACACTGCATATAGTTTGGTAACAGTTTCCCTAAGCTAATACCCAGAAACTGGCTAAAGACCTTCAATGTGGTTTGATTAACTGATAGGCAAAGGATTTTTCCAACCCAAGTAGAAGTGTGACAAAAGTGTCGTGTTCAAGAGTGGTATACTTATTTTAAATAACAGTGTAACAAATGAATTCGTTCTCTATTTTCCCCCCACCATTTCTGGCAAGTACCTCTTTATTTTTGACAAGCTTGAGGAGGATAACATTTGCTTGTTTATAAGCTCATCCTTCGGATGAGTCCAACTTAGTTTAAAATAGAACCCTAAGAAGGAGTGGTCCATTCCAGTTTGTAATCGATAGGTCCTTTACTATTAAATTTCAATGAGTCCAGTATAAGAGAAACTTAATGTTTTTCAATTTTAGGGAGTCAGAAGAAAAAACTTAAGAAAACTCCATGGGTGCTCTTTTTCATAATTTTAGTCTCTCAGGCCTGAAAAAGGATAAAATAATGCAGGAGAGAACTCTATTGACCATGATTAGTCAACGTATACCTTTTTTGTAAATAGTCCATTTCAGTCCGGAAAAGGGGTAAACTTATACTGAAGGGACGACTATTCATTTCCTTTAACGAGTTCAAATAGTCAAGTACTCAACAATATTTTTATATTTAGAGATTCTGAAAAGGGCTAAAAATAGGACTCCATGGTTTCACTTTTTCCTAAATTTTTAAGAGCCCGAAAAAGTGATAAAAGTATACTCTTTGTAAAAAATGACTATTTCACCTGAAAATTCTGGTATTCTGCACAAAAAATCAAAAAATTAAACATACCTGCTTTAAATAAAATAAAAATATTTTGAAAAACAATCTCTTTAAAGTGAAAAATAAAAAAAATTAAATTTCATTTATTCAAAAAAACTTATAAAAAGGAGTTTTCCAAATTCATTTTTACCATTTGAGGTCAGAGTGAAAATTTGAGAGCTTTTGGAAAAAACCTCTCCAAAGAAGATTCCGGACAAACCGACCGTTCAAATCGAAAACTGTCTACTCCAGGTAACCCACATTCTCTTTTCCTTAATTTAGGGTTTAAAACTCATTTTTGGGGAAGAAATAGGTTCAAAATTCTGCTCTCGGGGATCCGCAGGTAAGACACACGGTACCTGCAGACCCCGACATTTTCTTACAAAGAAAAATGTCGTGGTCTTGCACTTTTAGTACAGAGCCCGTGTAAAGCTATGCATTGTTTCTGAACAAAAAGTACGGGGGTGCCGTGAAGAATTTAAAAACACATTTTCTCTCCAATTTACCCAAAATTTTCTTTTTAAAATGATTCTAATCTTTCATTTTTTTCATTGTAGGATATTTACAATGCTTATCTAGCAGGAATGTGAACACAAGGAGGTGGATAAAACCACAATGATTCATCCACCTACATTACAAGTTTTGAGAGCATGTGGATCATTAAAATTATGGGCTATCAGTGGCATGAGAGCTCAAGTAGATCTACTCACTTGGTTGGTAAATGAGTGGGATGTACAGGACCAGTGTTTTGTGATTGGAGGCAACCGACTCGAGATCGGGCTAGAGGACATATAATTTTTGACTGGTTTTTCTAAAAGAGGTGAACCACTTTCTCTATTTGGGGCGAGGCCAGGTGGCCAGTCTGTCGCTAGCCTACAACTAGAGTTCTGCAATGATGAGGCCAATCCTAAAGACAAACGGATTGATATAAAAACCATCATCTTTCCTGAGTTGAAAGTATTTTCTTTTACCGTAACCAAGCTATGTGGAAGTGCATCTTTACATGTTGCTAATGGATCTCAAATGCGGATTGCAGTGGACTGTTTCCAAGGCACCATATTCAACTGGTGTGAGGCAGTGTTGGCAAATATCAAAGGCCAACTAACTAGGGCAAAGAACGGGAAGTTGAATAACTTTGGATATGGATCGATTGTGGTTACTTTTTCTCTATAGATGATTCCTCTACTGGCCCCGCAACATATTCTAATTGATCCTAGTAGAGTTCGAGAGCCTCGGATGGTCTGATGGGTTGCTTTGATGGCCCGTCACAGCGAGGGTGGAGAGATTGTTCGATTTACCCCGGCCTACTTCCGTTGGTTAGAACACCAACTCTTCATGATAGAAGAATTCCCTTTTGCCAGGATGGATTACCGCAGTGATCGAGATATACCACTTCCTCCGGGAGCTCAGTGGGATGAGTCAGGTAAAAAATCATTTTGACATGTTCTAAATTCTAATTTTTATTTTGTTTTTTAAATCTTCCAAAAGTGATAACTAAAATTTTAAATGGAGATGTGGGTCCACGTCAACCTGTCACTCTCTGCCCCATCGAGAGGAGGCAAAGAGATGCAGCTGTAGCACCACCACCACCACAGGATCATACAACAGAAATCCTTACTGATTTGGAACACCATCTGGAGTGACTGACTATGGACATCCCAGAGACTACCATAGACAACATTCCACTTCGCTTGCAGAGATATGTCATTGGGGTTCCTAGACCATTCAGGATATTCCTGATCAGGGTGGCATGAGCTGTAGTACATTATCATGATCGTTACCACGAATAGTGGATGATCAACTGTAAAGATTCATATCATTTTTTGTATCGCTTTATTCCCGATCATAAGGTGTTTTGAACCTATGATCGAGGGCGATGTACTATTTTTTGAAACACTATCCTATGCTATGATATACTACTATTTCCAGTTACCTGTCCAACATGTTATCGAATGTTGATTTACTATTTTTCATTATTGCAAATGTCTGTTTATAACACTAGAAGCTATTGCATTTGCTAATGTGTTTAAATTTATTGGAATGTGTTGATACTAAATATAATCAAATTCTTGTTTCAAGAGACGAACTTTCAAAAATAATCTTAACAACACTAGGTTTCTAATTACATACACTCGATTTAATTGTAATACAACGAGTCCAGAATCTAACCTAACGATCAAAATCCGAATTCTAAATGAAATGGATTCAGATAATAACTCAATAACTACGCTATATTCTACAATATTATTCGTCATTTTACCGAGGCTTACGCCATGCATAGATACTAACTCGTCAATGTGTGAACAAATAACCCAGGTTGCGGAAGAAATGTTCCGTGTACTACAACAAGTGCCATACACAAAACCAATGTATGTTTGAAAATATGTCGACATCTGTAGTATCAAGAGTAATCCATATAAGTAGGAATAGTAGTAAAAGCACACTTAATCTAGGCACACGTTTCTAATCTACAAAACACCAACTAGGAAATAACTAATATATAGAAAATATCTCCACACAATAATCAAGCGTAATATCTCTTCAGATAAAGCCCATTTCTGGGTTTTCCTAAAGAGACCCCATCAAAATCAATCAATTCATAGGCCCCTTTTGTAAGCTGTCACTTGACAATATAAGGACCATGCCACATGGGTTCGAATTTCCCAGTACCTAGATTATCGTTAGCTTGATCATATACCAAAACTATGTCTCCTTCTTAAAAAATATGAGGTGTAACACTTCTATCATACTGAGCTTTCATTTGTTTCGCATGAGCCTTGGTAGCTAATGCAGCGGTGCACTGATTCTCATCTAATTGAGCTAAGTACAAAAATATTTTTTCCTCCTCAGAGGTGGCTGGTAGTAACTCTATGGCTAGTTGGAGTGATGGTATCTGGCATTCAATCGGTAATACTGCTTCTAAACCGTAAACCAGTTGAAAAGGGGTAAAACCTGTTGATGTTTTTGCTGAGGTATGATATGCTCAAAGTGCTGAAAGGACCATGGTATGCCAATTCGATTTATGAATTCCAATTATTCGTTTAATCATGGTGACTAAAACTCTATTAATCGCTTCAACCAGACCATTAGCCTGCGGATAATATGGTGTAGAACTGTCGTGGCGCAGGCCAAGTTGGTCAGTTAGCTCGGTCATCATGATGTTTCGAAAATGGCTTCCATGGTCAATAATTATTGCTTGGGGTACACTGAAACGATCAATCACATGATTGAACACGAAAGTAGCTGCATTTTTTCCATCTGCTACAAATGTAGGCATTGCCTCAGCCCATTTGGTAAAATAATCTACTGCGAGAATAATATACCCATGCCCCCTGGCCGAGTGAGGGTTACATGTAATGAAGTAAATGCCCCATTTTGCAAAGGCACCGACAACAATTATATGGTGAAGAGGAGTGGGTGGTGCGCACATATTTCGATCAAATATTTGACAATTATGGCATCTTTGGACCGCATAAATACAATCTTTGAATAAGGATGGCGAAAAATAACTAGCACAAAATATATTTTGGGCTATGGCATACCCATACATATGACCGCCACATGCTCTAGAGTGATAGTCATTTAAAACCTTTTTGGTTTCTTCATGGGTGAGACAACGTGGAAAAACAGATTCCGCACCACGACGGTATAGTGTGTCGCCAACAATATGATATTGTTGAGACTGGAAACGGATTTTATGTCGTTGTGACCATGAAATTTCGGGCCGAAAAGATTGGGTCTGAAGATAAACGATGATATCTCCATACCAAGGATCAATTGTACTAATAAGAAACAAGGATTCGTCTGTGATCGATTGTTCCACCACAGTTTCTATATCAATACGTGGGAAGTCACACATAATTTCAACAAATATCAATGATTTCTTGGATTTGGATTTTTCAAATTCCAAGTCAAAATCCTATAGGATAACAATCCATTTGGAGTATTTTCCCACTAGAAATTGTTTGGTCAAGATATAAATCATAGGGTTACAATCAAAAATCACTGTTGTTTTGTGTAAAAGTATGTAATGATGAAAACGTTTGATAGCTTGAACGGCTACCAAGGCCAATTTCTCCACATGTGAATATTTGATCTCAGTCGGATGCAAATTGTGACTAAGATAATAAATGACATGTTCACCATGGAATTCATCTTCCTAAACTAGAACCATTCCTATCATGGAATTGGAAGCAGCGAGGTACAAAAAGTAATCCTGGCTGTAATTGGGAAGATGGAGTAACGATGCATGGGTCAATGCATTTTTAAGAGCATCAAAAGATCGATCAACGATCTCGTCCCAAAAAAAAGGAATATTTTGTTTTAACAAACTGGTAAAACCTTTCGTTAACTCGGCATAGTTAGGAATGAATCGACGTAAAATTTAGCTTTCCCTTGAAAACTTTGGAGTTGGCGAAGAGTAGAAGGAGGAGGTAAATTGATGATAGCCTCAACGTTCGATGGATCGACACGAATGCCTATCTTTGAGACAATAAATCCCAAAAATCGTCCAGATTGTACACAAAAAACACATTTGTGAGGATTCAGACAAATCTTATAATGCCTACATCGTATAAAAATGGCTCGTAAATGAATGATGTGATCTGCTCTGCACGAGGAATGAGAAGGAAAATTATCGAGGTAGGGTTGCACAATGTGTTTAATGTCATGAAATGCATAAGACATTGCCCGTTGAAAAGTGGTGCCAACATTCTTAAGTCCAAAAGGTAATTTGTGATAAGAAAAATTCCCCCATGGAAAAATGAAAGTTGTTTTAGGTTGATCTGCAGGGAGTATGTTGATTTGATTGTAGCCGGAAAATCCATCCATGAACGAAAAAAATTCACTTCCAGCACAATCGTCAATAATTTGATTGATATAAGGGGTTGGATAATTGTCCTTTGGAAAAACTCGATTTATATCCCTATAATAGATACATACTCATATTTTTCCTTGTTTTTTATTGACAGGAATGATATTAGATACCCAATCCGTTAACGAAATCGGATAAATAAAACCTGTACGAAGTAATTTTTCAACTTTTTCTTTAATAGCGACAAATTTTCGTGGATGTATCAGACATAATCTCTGTCTAATAGGTTTAGCATCTAGGTATGTCTTAATTTCATGAATAGCAATCGACGGATCGATTCTTGGCATTTCTTCATATGATCAGGCGAAAATTTCGTGGAATTCCTGAAATAGGGCTTTATATGCTTGGATTTCATCAGTCGTACAAGACGCACCTATATGAATGTTTTCAACAATTCCAGGTTTTATTGAAATGTCAATGGTAACCATTGTAGAAATATTTTATTAATTGAATTTAGAATTGGAATATGAGAGAAGATTTTGAGGTTCTTTGATGTAATCAGTAGTAAAAATGGAAGAAAAATCATTCTCAAAATGATTGAGATCAGGGAAAAACAAAGACCTATGATGAAGACCTTCCCATGGTAATTCATCGACAGACAAGAATTCACGAATATGTTCATTAGTATTGAATACGTGTTTACCAAGATCTGGAATTGATGTCGAATCTGAGCTTGATATTGAAATTGAATCCTCATTGATCACATTCACTGGATCAGATTCAATTGAAGGAGTATCAGAAAATGACTATACTGCCTGATATGTTAACTCAAAAGGACTCAAAGGCATCGCGCCATCGAAAGAGTCCAATTCTGATTCTGAAGGTTCTATCTAAGGGTCATCAAAGGAAATAGTACTTGATGTAATCATATAGATGTTAGCAATAGGAGGCGGTACATTGGGAGCAGGCAGGGAAAAAGTTCCCAGTAAAGCCGAATCTTTAAGAAAACCTACTCTGACATCCTTATAAGGGATAGTCGATTTTCTGATATGCTGGATGCTATCAGTAGAGGCTAGGTCGGATGAATAATATAAGAGCTGATCTATTTTAACGATCTTTCCTTTATGAGGAAACGTGATGAGACAAAAGATCGACGATACAACAACAGTCATGACATAAGACCAACTGCGACACAAGAGAAGGTTGTAATATAGAGGGGCATCAACTATTTCTGCATCCAGATTAATGGTTTTTCCTTCAACCTCTATTGGTAGATCTTGTAAAATACCATACGGCCGAAAACCTCTTCCATCAAAAGCTTTGAGGATAGTCGATGATTGGTTAATTTTCGAAGAACCAAGTGATTTCCAACATTTTAATGACATAATACACGTAGAAGCCCCTTCATCAAAAACAGTACGAAAGATATGTTTTTTTTTTACTATTACCAGAATTTGAAAAACCATTTGATGGAGTAGGCGGGGTGTAAAACTCTCTAAATCAAAGATCATGAGGTTGAAATCCTAGAGATCTATGGCTCCTAAGGCTGACAAGAGTAATTTTCTCTGGGCTAGGCATGATTGCAGTACTTCCAAAGGCGACATTGCTGAAGGGGAAATCACCAAGTCTTCAACAATATTGTAATTCTGAGCAGCTCTCGCATGTGGATTGAAAGCTTATTTACGAAGTACACCTTTAGCAGGTGGTTTGATTACTAAGTCAGGATTTTTTTCTCAATTTTTAGTGGATCATAAACTGAGGGAGATGTAGTTGATGATGAATTAGATCTTTATGCTTCTTTACCAGGATTTTTACTACTGTAATCTTGCGATCACGTCGCAACCATGAAGATATCCTCCAACGCATTTGAGGAAAATCCAATCATATCACTATCTTGAGCAGGAAAGGGATCCTTCAAGATAGCAGGTATGGGTGAACCCTTAACAAATTTCGATACCTCGGCTCTATGCGGGCACTCTTTTGTAAAATGATCCTCATCACAAATCAAACAAGGATAACGAGGTTTTCGTTTTTCGTCAGTTGGTTCAGTTTGATCATTTTTATAGTTTGAAGATTTTTTGTTTTCATTCTTACCTTTCTTCTTACCACCAGTTTTAGGTTTGGTTGTAGATGATTCTACAACATGAGTATCGGTGGAAGTTTCAATGGAAAAATCTCCTTTTGGTGAATCAGGTAAAGTGATCATAGGAGAAGTTGTCTTGGAAGATTTCTTCTTACTCTTACCAGTGCTAACAGAACCAATTACACCATCAATGGCATGAGAGCTGAAAGGAGTTGTAGTTAATTAACCAGGTCTTGGTAAATAGGGGATTTTATCATACAGAGTACCTGACTGTGTATATACAAGGTCAAGGTACTGAGCCTGAGAAATGACTTGCTCTTCTATAATGATGCCTCCTTTGGCCACATCTTAAGTAATTTTGGGCAATAATGATTTGATAAACCATTCAGCCAAAATTTGATCAGGAATAAAGACCTTCACTAAACACCTCCTATGTCTCCATTCATGAATGTGATCGGATATGTACATAGATGTAGATTGTTTTAATGAAGTCATCAATTCCGTGCCATTGTCGTATCTGACAGGAAACTAAAAATGGGTTAAGAAAGCAGTAGCTAGTGTATTAAAATTATTAAATGAGCCTCGTGGTAACTCAATGTACCATTTGGCAGCTAGACCAATGAGATTTCTCTAAAAAATATGCAATCGAATTGAATCATCGATTAGTGAATTGGATGCACACCAGAGGTGATAAGTCATAACATGATTAGAGGGGTCTTCTCTTGAATTACCCTCAAACTTTGGAATATCACTGGGCAACTTGTTAGGCATCAATGACCAATACGGAAGATAGAAGATAGGATCATTCGTAAGGCTTGATAGATCAGGTAAATCTAAAGTTGCTATAAACGGTAACTGATGGCTAGGGTCTTGATAACCTTGTGTGATCAAACTAGTTCCAAGAGGAGGATATCCAGGATATCCTAGAATTGGATGCGCATTGGGAATCATGAAACCTCTTGGATAACCAGGATTACCCGGACCATATTGGGGTTGTTGAGGTATTTGATAAGTATACCCAGGATACGGTTGATGCTGATAAGATGGATTTTGGGTAGCCTGTCCAAATTGATACTGTCCCTAGTACGTTTGATAAGTAAACTTTGGTTGACTAGCAACAGATGTACTCGTACCAGCTTGTCCTGTAGGCATCTGGGTCGTAGTCTGAATTGTAGGTCCCGACTGTGGCACAGATACTTGAGGAATTTGCACTGATGTAGGGATAGAAGAGAAAAGAGCTGCAGATACTCCAGAAATAGGTGTGGTAGGTTGAATAGAAGTTTCAATAGCAACAACAGTTTGAGGCAGAGTTCTAGGTTTATTAGGCTTAGGCTGCTGAACAGAACCAGGTGTAGAGACTTGAATGGTAGGTTGGACAGGTTACTGGGTTGGACCAGAAACTATTGGTTGTCTAGGTTGATTAGGTAACTGCACATTGGGTTGCAAAGTATGTTGAATTTGAGATGGATCTCACACCATATTCATTCCGGGGTATTGACCCATAGAAGGTTGTGCATATGAAGGACCATAACCTGGTTGAACGTAAGTCTAATAATTAACTGGAAAAGTTGAAGTTCCTTGTAATAATGGTTGACTGGAAGGAGGTTGGAAATCTTGGGTTGGGTACTAACCTTGAGGTTGATAACCTTCAGGCATGTACTAAATCTAGGGTTGATATTGACCCTGAGGAAGAAATTGATTCTGGGGATGATATTGACCCTGAGGAATAAACTGACTCTAGGGTTGACCTTGGGGTATGTACTGTCCCTAAGGTTGATATTGACCTTGAGGTATGTACTGTCCTTAAGGTTTTTCCCCAGGTAGGTAATATTTTCCTACAGTTTGACCTGGTAAAAAATTACCCTAAGGTTGCCCTCCAGGCGGTAATTGACTTCCTTGAGGTTGCCCCCCCCCAGGCAGTAACTGAACTCCTTGAGGTTGAGGATTTGGAATATTGCCAGACATCATAAAAATATATTCTGTGTTCAACGTTTTAGTGTTTGTTACATTTTTACCAGATGATAACACTTGTTCAATTGGTTAAGGGGTTACCCTCAGGAAAGTACTAAAGAGTGACTGGTATCCCAAAGGAACAGACGAACCACCATATAAAAATGTTTTCGGAGATTGAGAAAACATAGATGACTCACCCGGCATAGATGATGAAGGATGATAACCTCTTGGTGTAGGGTAAAAGGGAATTCGAGGTGGTGAATAAGTAAGACCTGCATTTTGTAAAAAATCTGTCAATGATAAATACCAAGCGTCTATTCTAAAAGGACTGTAGAATATTGATTCACACTCCCTAAGATTCAAAGTTTCTTGGGTTTCGGGAAGAACTACATATTCTTCTGGACCAACAAGTTCTTCAATACATATGAGATCAGAAGGAATGTTTTTAGCAATGCGATGTATTACCCTAGGTGAATCAGGATCACTAGAAGTTAGAGTAACAAATCCTGAAGATGGTTCCAAGACAGTAGGTTCAGTGTCTGGCTCAGAAATTTTAGGCTCCTCAACTAATTCACTAGTTGGAGAAATAATACCAGTAACTTCGGAAATTGAAAATGGCTCTTGAATATGTTCTGCTGTTTGTGATTGATAATCAGGATGAGTAATTAAGGATGATTCTCCTTGTTCTTTTGATATAATTCTACTTGTAGGACGCGGGACTAAAGCTTTCAGTCCTTCAAGTTGGCTAGGTGTATACTTAGGGGGTTTTCCCTAGAGTCTACGTGATTGTCTTGGTAATTCAGCCACGATTAAAAATTATTAATCACACGCAATCAAAGAAAATTTCAATGAAAAACTCCTAAAGTTGCTAAGGAAACAAACAAATGAATCACACGCCTAAAAAAATCTAGGATATAAAACCACACACAAACAGTAACTTCCCACACTAAAAACACTAGTTGGTGATGAAATCCAACATCGTAGTATTTTAATGTAGAAAGGGCGGTTGGTACAGTTACCCCGACAACCTGCTTAATGAAACAGACCGGTGCAAGTTTCTCCACTTAAACCATCTCGAGTGAAGATAACCCTCCAGAGAGTCCAAGTGAGTCTAGTCGGCGTCTGCTCCAGGTACAGTGGGATCTTTCCTCCACCATCACCTTTAGAAAAAACCGTAAATATTATGGCCACTAAGGTTACCAACAGAAACTAATATACCTGGGGGAACAATCTATGATCCGACATATGCGCAGGGGTAGAGTAACAAAGCTCAATCGCCTTGAAGGCTCCTTGACATAATCCAAGGTATACCAACAAGTGACCCCAGGCTCCTCGAAAATGGTCTATCTGAGGTTTACCATTGTTAATATGTGCACATCTATTATCATTCCCAATGAGATAGAATTGATTATCCCAGTGGTTTAGATATGACCTCATGCTTGACTCCTTTAAGAGGAGCTTCCCAGAGCATACAAGCGACTATTGGATTTTTCCTACTGCAAGATCGATTACTTGTTTGTTTTAATTGTCTTGGAGAGTTAACTACTCCCTACTCCAAGACACTAGCCTAAGCTATGTTGGTGGAAAAGAGCCCTAGAAATATAAAAATTACTAGATTGATTTTAATTTAAGCGTTGCTTTTAATAGGCTGTTTCTTAGAACAATAGGTGTGAAAGTGAAACTGATGATATGTAGTGACCCAACTCAAAACACACTAAAAATGCATCTATTATGAGAAACAATTCCTTTCCTTTCGATGAATTCTATCTAAAAGAAAGAGTTGAGAAATGCAATCTTTTAAAACAATTCTTTCCTTCAAACAAGAATAAATGAAAAGAAATCTAATTTCATGAGAACTCAACATGATCAATTTCTCAATAAGAAATCCCTTTATCATTCAAGATTGAAACTACAAACAAATTTTTTCTTCAAAATAACACCACAATTTCTAGAAATAACACTCAAAACTTAAAAATACTAATTTTGAGATCTAAAAATTCTAAAGACTAACTCTGAATTAAAACTTTAAATATTTTGAGGATGTTTTTCTTAACTTGTTATCTAACTAAGAAATTATTTGCTTGGATAAACAAGAACTCAAAAAACATCCAATTATGGTTTTTAAAGTGAAATTCCAAACTTATCAACTAAAGTTTTTTAAAGATTTGGAAATGAGAAAATGGGATCTAAATCTCATAAAACAATTTCTACTATGAAGTCAAACTCAGCAAGAAAGCAAGGAAATACCAATGATCTAAAGGTATACCAAGGCTTCTAATCTTTGAGTGGGATAAAGACAAATCAAAAATCATTATAACATGCATATATTTCAGAAAATCATTCAAAACTTAAAAATGCTAAAATAAACTCTCAAACAAAGCTTTTTGACAAAAAATACAAGTCTGGGTATACTTTGAGAATTTAACAAACTAATCCATAAAAGAGAATTTTAAGATTTTATAAAAAATTTCACAGGTCTGCAGGTTTCAGTGTATAGGTCCCACAATGTTTATACAAGAAAGGAGCAGAGATTCCCGCACTATTTCTAAAAGAAAAGTGTGGATACCAGAAAACTAAAAGAAAAATAAAAAAAACTCTAAAATATTTCTCAGGTATTCTACAGTGATAAACTACCCAAGCCAGTATAAACCAATCAAAATCAGGAAAAATAAATTCACAAGTCAAAAATAAAAGAAATCAAAGTTCAAGATCCATTCCCCAGTGGAGTCACCATTTTGTTGGACGGATAAGTTGTTCTTGCGGACAAGACATACCTCCCAAGTGTCCTATAGACAGCTAGCAACAAACAGCCAAACAAAAACGATTTTCTCTAGATAATATTCGATTTATAATTAGCTAAAATATAGGTTTTGAAGACCTACCTGTAGTCCAACACTATTCGTAATGATCTTCTTTCTAGTTTCTTGAAAGAGTCATCTTCAAAGATCTACAATCACAAACATGGAAAGATTCAATAGCACCTGCATAGTATAAACTAATTCACGAATCATATATCTATCAAGATGAGCAAGGAATTCAAGAAACAAGCTAATTAATTAAATAACTCATTGACAAAACATGATAAACAAGCCACTTAATTAAAGAACTCATTGAGAAAATGGGATTCATTCATATTATCTTTGATGAAGAAAGAGCCTTACAACCGTGTCCGCCTTGATGTCATACAGGCCTTCCTAAGGTCTGGAACAAGTGTTTCCTTTACTTCGACAAGATTTTCACTCTCTCAGCTAAAATGCACATGGATATGTAATCATTGCCACATAATGATCAGTTAAGAGAGTCTGAGTTTCTACAACATTTCTCCTAAAAAATTCTCAAAGTCTAACTCCCTTTGAAGCTGCACTATGGCTTCAATTTATAGGAAAAAAGAGGAGGTTACAACTCCATATAAGAGGGGATAGAATTCTCTTTTGAAGGGATTGAGCTCCATAAACCAAGGGGTAGGCTCCCATAAAGGGGGAGTGAACATACATGATAGGAGCGAACCTTCGACTGGATAATTGCTTCTAGAAGCTTCCAGATTTTACTATTGGGCTTCTAAATGTTACTTTCCACCTTAATTTTACCTTTTACAGGGGCCCACACCCTTAATCAAGAAAACGTGCATTTAGCTCCACATGCTTTAGAACAAAAAAGGTGCGGCACCGCAGCCAATGTTAAGAGAAAGTGTGATACAAGTGTTTTTAAGACTTTTATGAGCTTTTCTCTCAATTTCAAGGCTTGATTTTCAGAACTTTGATGTTGTAGACTTCTAAGGGAGTATTAAAACGTCATGGTGACAAATTTCAGTGTAACACACACTAAGATATTTTTCCCAACATTCACATTGGACTATGTGTCCCATGACCTTGGTTATTTTTTTCCTTGATGAACTTTATTTACATGATTTTTTTACTAGATATGGTACATAACCCCCCCCCCCTTTGGGGAACACCGTCCTCGGTGTTCAATGACATCTATAAATCCAAAAACCACTAAAAACATAGCATACTTCCAATGGAGCTTTATAGCACTGCTAGTTACCATATTTACAATGACATCCTGTTGAAAACATGAAAATCATACCGTTTACAGGAGCTTTATAACACAATCAGTACGCTATTTACAATAACAACCAAGTATAATTATACACATTTTATTCAACGAACAAATAACGATACTGTCTATTGAGATTTATAAATCCATCTCATTACATTATTTACAATAATATATACGCACATATGCACATTTTCTCAACTAGAAAATAAAAAGATACGATGCATGTATCTACAACAACGGAGTCTAGAGGCTCACACCTCCATCCTCAAAAGTACTAACACGATTCACCTTCTTCCCAGGAAGTCCACATTCCACTACCAAACTAAAACTACATCCATTGTGCAACATTATGATCCTGTGCCACTTGTCTTCTCAGTGAACAATTACCGACTCATTGTTCCAGGGCACACTCCCAATGTGCAACTTATTCCATATCGCAATGTTAATGACAAAAAACAAAATCCATCCCCAACATTCCCTTCTATTCTACACAGTTCCTCGAGAAATCTAATCCCCCTATTCCATGGATTCATTCACCTTCCAAGTTCCCCGACATCCCCTTTCTCAGGACAGTACAAGGAAAAGTCCCTCTAGCAGAGGTTATAAAGGATTTTTTTAGTGTTATAAAATTGGCCAAAATTGTCAAAAAAAAAGATGCTACAACATCTGTTTTTGGTAACGGATGTTTTGACGGAGCTTCTAACGGAATTTCAACACAACTAAAAAAATTGGGCAGCCATAGGTTTTTACGGATATTTTTCTCATCGATGCACACATCATGTGTGAATGCACCAGTGCATTTTACCTTGTACACACCCGTACTATAAATACACCAAGAACCGAGATGGAAAATAGATTTCGAAAGCCTCTGGGAATTTAACAACGTCCCGGTGCGTATCACCCACAACGATGCACTGAACCAATAGAAGGTGCATGCACCAATGCTATTAAGGTATAAAAACTTGTTAAGCCATTTAGGTGTTAAAATGCACTGAGCCATTACGTTATAAAAATGTACCAACGCGTTAAAGGAAAACCATATTGGTGCATGCAACACCTATCCGCCCACCCAGGTGGTAGTCATTGATAAAGCTCAACAAGAATTATAATTGGTATTTGTATTTGGTGCGGTGGCTATAGGTCGTATAAAGACATCAGTGCGTAGTATCATACAAACGCATTGGTGTGTAGTAACTAATACGCACCAATGTTAATTTTCTATTTTTTAGAAACATCGACCTGTGACAGTTTAATTATTGTGATTTTTTAAAATTCATTATTCATCAAAATTCGACACATATCCTATAAAAATATTCATATCTATGAAATTTTTATTAGTGCATTTGAATGTGATGTTTGGATGAATTTGTTATATCATATCATCAGATTTCGCATCTCTTCATTATACTATTTAATCATCCATATATTTAATCAATGGTGTAACATTTCACAACGATAATGTAAAACAAAATAGAATAAATTAAAACGTATATATATATATATATATATATATATATATATATATATATATATATATATATATATATATATATATAAGACACTCTTTGTCATACAAAATGGGACAGTTATTGGTATCCATTTGTCTTTCAATTGGGACACTATGTCCATTACATTAAAAAAAATGTTTGATTCCACAAACAAATATTTAAAAAAATAAAATGCCTAGATTTGATATCCAAACATATTGATCATTATTCTTCGTTGGAACTGTTATCACTTCTCGAGCTACTTCCATGACATGGGTTATTTGGAGGAATGTTTTTTTTATTGTGTTGATTGTTTTCTTCTTCTTCAAGTTACATCTACAAACATAAAAATAAAGTGTAATGAGTGTATATACATTGGTGAGAAGAATGAAAATTTCAATATTAAATAATATACATCAATCTAAATATAAAAGGAATGTACCATAGCAAGAATTGACTCGTGAACTATACACATTATTTCAAAACCAAATTTCATGCCATCTTTCAACAATTCATTTGTTGGCACAATTCCATACTTTGTTTCCTGCAAGTTTTATACTCCATAACAAATCATATATTTAATATAAAAGATTCTTTTTGTTCTATTAATTTTAGACGAAGATAAGTAAAACAAGGTAGATACTTATAAATTCCACAATTAATTTCTGATATGCCAACGTATACTGACAACCCATATTGAACCCAATGTCAATCAATTCGTCTGATGGTTCTTCTTTGTATGTTAGCACCTATTTGAAGACATTCAATGATGATTGTTGCAAAACAACTTAAAATATACAAAAATTAAATCTAGTTAAGTTGCTATAAGGAAGTAAAAATTACTCACAAACATAGATATCAACCCTTTTCTTCCTTTCAGTCATGTTTTATGTGCTGAATTGGTTCCATTTTCTTTTCTTTTCTACAATAAAATACTTGAAAATTAATATTTAATGCTAAATTATTTATTTATTGTACGTAATCAAAAAATTAAATGATTACATATTACATTTGAAGCACATTTTTGTTGAGATGGCTCCTCGTGCAATGCAATTATGTCCATTTCCTTGACCATCTCCTTGTACAAATTTTTGGGCATTCCTACTTGCATATTTCTAATATCAAATCATTTATCCTTTGAGATTTTCATAGTATTTCTGAAAATGTAACATGACAATAAACTATTTAAGTTTTATATTCATATATAAAAAGTAAATATAACAAAAGTGATATTTATAAATGATTTCTTTGTAGTAATATATACATATAATTCTAGAATTTTTTTTAAAGGAATCTTACTTTTTTAATCCTTCTTTTTTGTTGTTGTACATTTTTTCTATTAAAAGTTTGACATGTCTCATTGACCAATTCTCTAGAAACTCTTCCTGTAGTTTAAATAAAATTTGGTTCTTGGAATAATTGGATTGATTTTTGTATTGTAAGTGGAAAGAACATTTATGCATTCGTTCCACTAGATCCATCAATGTTTTGTAAAAAAAAATCCCCCCTTTCCTTAACCTCTAGTACCACTCTAAATGAGCTAAGTAGCAATTTATTTTCATTTGCATGCTCTATTTTTTCATTTTCTTAGAACAAAATTTCTTTTCTTCACTGTTGGCCCCTGTAGAACATTAAACATATCTGAATTAATAGATTGTTTGAAACATGTTATCTAACATTTTAAAGTATATTATTAATGAAAATTCAAAAAAGAAACTCATATTGGATCGATAGTATTTTTTCGTTCACCTGATTCATCCTTCTACAATTTTTCCATCAAGCTTTTATGTTATTCTGGTCTTAGATCATAAATAATCTTATCGAGCTTCACCATTTTGTGTCTCTGCATGATACACACTAAACAATACGTGTTATTTAAACTTACATATAGTTCAAAAATAATAAATTTTGTATATAATTTACACAAAACTTGCCTTTTTGTTTTTTCTTTTCTGGGTGTGCTATCAATATTTTTGTTACTTGAACTCTTGTCAGCCATTTCTTTATCAATTTGAAACCTGTACCATTAATTAATATATTTTATAAACAAATCACATAATTTTTAGCTAGAAAAAAAATCAAGAAAATGGTGCACACTTTGCAGCTTACGCACCGAACGCGGTGCAGTAGATTCGCATGATGCTCTTTGTCAACAAGGAGACCCGGTGCGTTATATTATTACTGGAGCACCGATTAACATAAACATAAATTAATAAAAAATTGTAGTTATTTTTTTAGTATGCATCTAGTGCGCTATAATAAAATCGGGTACTTGTGCGCTATTTTAAACAATGTGCATTGATTAAAAAAAAAATTGTTTTTTAAAAAATCATGCAAGGGCCAACAGGATTTGGATCCGACTTTCCAAGTGGTCTTGTGGGTTAGATGGCATATTCCTATATATATAGTAATACAAACCCTGTAAATCCAAAATGAAAATCCCTAATTGTGAAGTCACATAAACAAGAAGAAGCAAGGGTTTAATGCAAGAATGGATTTTTTTTTTGAATTTTAATTAAATTTAAATAGGAATGGAGATTGTAAATGATTTTATTAATAAAATGCACAATAAAATTTAAAATTTTTACTATGCATGTATTAAATCTAACAGAAAATGTAAATAAAATAATTATTACTCTAAAATTTAATAATTTTACTATACTACAGGGTTTTTTTTGTGTATCATGATATGTTTTAAATTATGATTCTCTAAACAGTGCTTCATTTCGAAAGTATTTTGCTGCTCCACAGTGCTCTCGTGCTCCCTTTCTCCAGGTATGTATCTCGTGCAAATACCTCCCTAAAAATTTTTGCAAAAATAATGAAATAATGAATAGATTTTACTATTTAAATATTTTTTATGAAATTAGATTTCCGAAAATCATTTTCCGCATATTTTTCAATTTACCGCTTTTTTTTCACTTCGAAAAAATAAAGTTGCATTTTCTTTCCTGATATTCGGTGCGTTTGTTAACTAACAACACCGATGCAGTGAAAAGTACATTAGCACCGATAACAATAAGTCCTTTTTTAAGGCACCAATATTAATTTTAGGCATGTACACCAAATCTATTGTTGATTTTGCTCAAATGCAGGGAGAAAATTTTATAATTATATCAAATGGAAAATTCTTCAAAATCCAGCTCGTTCCATAATATTTCTCGAAGTCCATCACGGAGTTCTCCCTATCCATCTCTAGACGTAATTACTTAAAATTTTATTTATATTTTCATTATCTAATTGGATTTATTTCTTTTATCCATGTCAATCATCTGAATAAAATAATTGTATATAAATTTACAGGTTCATGCAGATTCAAAATCTAGTTTAGATGCACAAAATATTCAAACAGTTCTAAAATATCGGAAGCTCTTATCAGGAGCAGCATACCGCAAGGCGTGGTTGGTAGATGAAAAGGGACAACCGCTTCACCCTGCCAATTGTAACATGCCATCTTCTAGCCACAATACTAGGACAATGATGGTAATAATAATTGTTTTGTATGATGTAATTATTTCAACGTCAAACACATTAATCATGCATTGACGTGCTTACTAATTGATATCATTAATTTTGTACTAATCATGTTCAAATATATATTTTTGAAATTATTAGGATTTTAGTGATGATGACCAACCTGCCTACCATCTTTGTTTCACCCCACAAGAATGTCAAATCGAGAGAAGGTTGAATTAAGTGAAAAATAGGAGAGGAACGATACCAAGAATGGTTGAATCAACCACCTATTCAATTCCTACTACGTCCATATTCACCAATTAGGAATGAATACAACAATAGTAGCTCTTCACAAGATGGAAATGGAGGCAATCAAATAGAGGTTGGTATGGATGATTACTTAAGGGATACAACTTTTGTGGAAACAATGTTTTTAGATGCATTATAGGATGATGATCAGCTAGGGGATGATGCTCATATCATTGATAATTTTTTTGAAAGCCTTATATTTGCTTCCACCACCCCTCTCTTTGGACCTAGTGGTCAGTCAAAGTATACCTAGTTGGGGACAACTATGTTACTGTACAAATTAATAGCAAATTTTGGCTTGTCGAATGCATGTTTCACGGAAATTTGGAGATAATTGACCATCAATTCCCTTATATTTTGAGAAGTATTATCACGCAATAAAAAATACAAATGATCAATTTCATGAATGTTAATAATTATTGGCATGAATGTACATTTAATATTTTCCATGACCAACTATAGGTTATTCAAAGATATGGTTATTTCGAGTAATAATGTCTTGCCCAGTAGCTACGAAGAGGCAAATAAACTATTTAAAATTTTGGGTGTTGAGTACATATCATATCATGCATGTCCAAATGATTGTATATATATATATATATATATATATATATATATATATATATATATATATATATATATATATATATATATATATATATAGGAGAATATGCAGACAAAGAGATATGTCCAAAATGTGGGAACAATAGGTATGATAAACAAAAAAAATAAGGGTAAATCATGTGGTCCTCCTTTTAAGATATTGAGGCACATGCCTATAATCCCAAGGATTTGAAGGATCTTTCATTACAAATAATTATGTATGTTGTAGGGATGGCATTCCTCACATAGAAGTGAGTTGGGAGTTTATTCTAAACCCAACAGATTCAATAACCATGAAGCATGTAGAGGATTCATGAAACGAAAAAAATGAAGGATGAAGTAAGAATTATACGACTCAACATAGCCATGGATGACATTAACCCATATTCCCTACAGAACACCAACTAGTCTATTTGGACTGTATTAGTGATAGATAACAATATTTCCCCATGGTTTTCCATGAAGAATTAACATCTTATGTTGGGTCTCATAGTCCCTCGTAGGAGACAAGTGAAGAATATGGATGTCTATTTACAACCACTGGTAGATGAATTGGAGGAATTGTGGGATGGGATAAATGTATACGATGTATCAAGACCCATCACAACAGAGATGAGTTTTATGTTGTATGCCATATGTGCTTACACAAAACATGAATATCCAAGCTTACGAGTTTTCTTTGGTAAATTACATCTTTATTGATTTTTTTATATACATAACAATATTATTTTGATTATTAATGATTTAATTTGTTGTAATTTTTCTAATCTTCATGATATTATTTAACGTGCCATGAATATTGTATACAATAATTTTTCAGGTCTTGTAACAAAAGGGTATTATGGATGTAAATGTTATGGACCTTCTCTGAAAGCTAGATGGTCCAACGACTTACGAAATAAATTTTATGACTGCTCCAATTTATTCCTCCGAGAAGAACACACTTACAGAAGAGCAACATCCGCTTTCAAAGGTAAAAAAGAGAGAGCCCAAAGGCCTACAATAATGACACCATCTGAATGAATTAGAGAATATGAGAGGGAGAAGGAAAAGGAGTTCATGGAAATGTTCGATTCAAATGGGGAGCCTATGTTCGATGATCCAGAATTCTTCAACACTTATGTTGAGAAATTTTCCATTAGGATGAAAATGAAATCTATCTTTTATAACCTCCCATATTTGGAGCATCTTAATATTACCCACTTATTAGATCCTGTGCATATATTTAAAAAAAATTCATCCTCTTTATGGAGGCAGATATAATCGAAAACAAGTGACACATTGGCTATTAGGAAAGATCGTATTACTTCAAAAACTAAAAATAAACATTGGCCTAGATGGTTAGAAAGTATAGGATCAGAGGCTGGTCACTCTAATTGGTATTTCAAGGAAAGTGATGTCCCATGGATTTCAAAAAAAAAAGAAAAAAATCTTTCTTTGGAAAAGGAATTTATAATGGGTGTGAGGGTGCCATCTTCATATGGGTCTTCACTACATAGGTGCTTCACCGTGGAAGACCATTTTTTGAGGTTGAAATCGCACAACCATTTGAATCTTCTAAGAGTATATATAATTTCAAAAGAATGATTTTATTAATTGTTATATTAATAATTTTTATCCCTTTCAGGGATCATAAAACATAATTAATTTTGTATATTATTTCATGTATTTATAACTTTGCAGTGTTATTATCCTTTGTTCATGTGTTGGTGTGTGAAACATGACTTCCCTCAAGACCCAGGACGTGCCATATCTAAATTATTTTCATGTGTACGTTGGATCACGTCAAAGGAGATTCAAGTGGCTAGCATTCCACTGTGGTGTCAAGAGATAGTTGAAATTGTTTGTATATTTGAGAAGGAACTACTGACAAGTTTCAAGGACTTGTAGTTTCATCTTCTAATACACCTAGTAGATGAGGTTGAATTAGTTGGGGTGGTTTCTTGTCGTTCGATGTTCTTCTTAGAGAGGTACATGAATAAATGAAAGGTTTTGTTTGACAAAGGGAAAAACTCGAGGGGTCAATGGTAGAGGGGTACATATCGTACGAGTCATTCTATTATACCAGTGAGTACATCAAGAATATAACCAATAGACCAAGTGCAGTGATTTGGGATGATGAAAGGGATGCAGACAAAAGAGAAGTGGAGCTTCTCCAAATGAATGGAAAATGCGCTTGATAAAGAGTAAGCAATCTATAATTTTTCAAATTTACACAGATTAAATATTCACGTTGAACTTCAATAAAATGTATATTTTTATTTTATATGTACTATATGTCAGTTTGATTTCATCAGCGAATGCATAAATTGAAGCAATCAATAAATTTGTTCTTTAAAATTCCAAAGTGACACAACTGTGGATCACATTTTATGAACAAAAGAGGATGAAATGGGATAGTGATAGGAAAGAATTTATATGGTTTAATGGTATAATTTTTCCTTATCCCAATCATTAAAAAAAAAATATGCCAATTATATGCCCTAACTGTTGGGTTGCTTACCAAGTCAGAGAGAAATACGGTGCAACCGGTTGTTACCCGCGTGCTGAAGAGGATGCGTTAAACGTAGGGATTGGGTGGAATAACTCAGTAATAATCTATTTATGTGCATTTTAAAATTAATAATGCACCTTTGAAATGTAACATATATATTTCATATTTTAACAATTTGGTTATTAGACACATGACACTATGACTTTTTAAACTTTTTTATAGTTGCATTTGTTGCCATCTATGTGGGCATATGGACACCATTTTCGGAAAAAAAAAATTGATGATGGACGCATGACACAAGACTATGGAGTGGAAGTCGAGTTTGATCAATCTCTTCGAGCTAGCCATCATGATAAAAACCTAGTATGAGTGACATTAGGTTACGTAAAAAAGATACAAGAGATCATTGAAGTGGACTTCTCTTCTTTTCAATGTGTTATTTTTAGGGGAAAGTGGTGGGACACCTTTGATCAGAATAATTTAAAGGGAGATCACAATAGTAGGCTTATATGTATCAAGTCTAGAAAGATGTGGGATGAAGCTAAGGAGCCTTATTTTTTCCCCGAACACTCCAACTAGGTGTTTTTTTACCCATATGTGTTGGATAGGGATTGGTGGTTCGTAGTGAGACATGACCCTAGATAAAAACATATGTTTGATAAAAATAGTGTTATCATGCAAAGCGAGCTGGAAGATAATGATGGTGATCATGAGAACATAGAGTGATATGGTACATGTGTTATTTCATCATTTACACTATTTAAGGTGGGTTTTTATAAAGAAGGGAACTTAACCTTATAACTAAGACTCTTTTTTTCGAAACATTACAATATGTATTTTGAATTAATTGGTTTGCATTGTGTTAATATTAAAATAATTTCACTTTATAATTTTCAATTATGTTGATCTGGAAAACAATACACTATATCAAGTTCTTTTTTTATGTCCATTCCTAATATAATACAACTACTTGATTGATTTAAATGTGTGTGAATGATATATTTAAAATTAAAAAAAAAATGTATTAATGTATATTCTTATTTTTGGTATGTAAGATCGTAATAAAATCATGATAAATCTAAACATGAATTTATTTTCATTATTTTCTAAAATTTATTATGTTACACAAATTCATATTATTATAGATTTATTATTTTACAATTACTTATATTCATACACATTTACAATTTTACAATTATGGTAATTTAGAAATATGTACGGTATACATTTTAGTTATGGTAGTTATGGCTCAAAATTGACAATTAATTTACAAATTTACAAATTTACAAATTTTAATAAAATTGAATCATGACAATACATACAATTACAATTAGATTTAGAATAGAATTACAATTACAATTACAATTTTATATATAATTACAATTACAATTACAATCATTTCACAATATAATTACAATAAAATATTGCAATTTTACTTACAATTACAATTAAAATTACATTTACAATTAGGATTCATACAATTACAATTAAAATTTTACAATTTTACAAATTTACAATTTTTACAATTTTAATAAAATTGAGTCATGAAAGTACATACAATTACAATTACAATTGTACAATTTCACAATACAATTACAGTTACAATTACCATTTTACAAATATTTTACATACAATTACAATTACAATTTTACAGTTTTACATAAAATTACAATTACACAATTTTACAATTACCAATACATAATTTTTATTAAATATCATGATTTAATACTAAAAATAAAATCACGATCATGGTAACTATCATACAAAAATCATATTGATCTAAAATACAAATTCAGATTCGCTAACATCACCTAATCATCGCGATCATGATCATCTAACAAAACACAAGCATTGAATAATATCATCACAACACAAACATCGAATATACATCTCATGTCAAATAACTTCTATCACATACACATCTATCTGCAAGCACATTAAATGAACATATATAACATGACCTAAAAATATACATATCATGATGAAAACCAACATGTAAATTAAGTAAATCAAGATGAACATAGAATACATGCACCATATATATATAATGTAAAAAATATACAACTGTAACAGAACTACGTATAAATGTCAAATATCTGGTGGTACTACATCAATACTATAACTAGTACTAGTCGAGACCTGCTCAATCTATGATGCAACCTCATGCTCATATGGATGATGTGCCTAATCTGGAGGTGCCTGCTGATCAGATGGTGAAGTGTGCTCAGGAGGTGCCTGCTAATAAGATGGTGCAGTCCGCTCATGAGGTTCCTATTGATTAGTCGTCGATTGTGAAACCTGCTCAATGAATGGTGCCTGCTCAGATGGACCAGTCTGCTCAGGATCAGGAGCTTGCTCAGTCAATGGCCATGTGACTCCGCTTAGGACTAGGTGCCTGCTAAGATGGTTCAGACTACTCAGAAGATGTGTGTTGATCAAGACTCGATGATGGTTGCTCATCCTCACCCCAAGGTGAAGGAGGAGGAGGTGGAGTACTAGAATGATGAGCACACCTCTCGTGACCATTATGATCATATGAGTTGTTCTGTCGTGCATCTCCACAATGCCTATCCCTCCTAGCCGCCAGTGGTCTGGAAGCTCCAACGATATGATACATAAGGGTCATCATATCTCGAGGCATGTCTCTATAGAGCTCTGTGAGCGTACAATAATCTTAGATCTCTTTGATCGAAGCAAGGAAGGCTCCCTCATCAACTAGGAGTCAACACAGTCGGTCACCCAACTCCATCCTGAATTAGATGTCCACCATACATCACATCCCCGCGGGTATCTACACCTGAGGATCAGGTCTGTCACCTTGATCCGCCACCTCCACCATCTCCTTGTCATGATCTATAGTCGGATCATCCGATGGGGGTGGAATCATGTCCTCAACCAATGTGCCAATATCTAAAAAATATATAGTAAACAATAATAATTAGACAATTTCATTAAACAATTTAATAAAACACGTTAAAGAACGTCTTAGAATCAATTTTATTATAATTAACTAATTAATCAAATAAAATGAAACCATATTAATTTAAAGAATAAACTAATATTACCTCTAGCATCCGGTAGCTCATCTTGTGTGAAGATGATGTTTTTACACCCTCGCCAATCCAAACCCGCATACAGTCACTACACCATCACGAACGAGTGATCATCACCACTGGCTAGAAACTCTAGTGCATCATTAGATATCCTATCCAGATAGTCGTACAGGCCCCTGCTGGCCATCATCCGGCCCCACAACTGCATCTGTACATGCAACATCAGCCTATGAGGTTTTCGAACAAAATTAGGCCTCATCTCAAGTAACCTCTCAAAAAATAAACAAAACAACTCTAAAGAAAAAGAGAAGATCAACATCCTAAGTTCATGAGAACGACATCTATCTAATGGTAAGAAAAACTACTGCAAAACAATGGAATACCATCTCACAAGTCGTGGAATCTGTTAGGAATCTATAATTTAAGCAGATTGGTGAGACTAAAACTGTAGAGACAACATCATTTCAACCACTTTGGGATTCTAGGATCTAGCCCTCCTGAATCCCGAGAGGGATCTCTCCAATAAGTGAAAATATTGATTTATCTTTAAAGTTTTTATGGGTATGATATTAGGCTAGTTATTAAGGCCGAGGGTTTTTGTTTGTTTTGGATGGTTGAGCATGATTTATTAGTTGAGTGGAACATCCTAAATGCAAATAGTTTCAAAGGTGTGAAGTTGCAAGAAATCAGAACAATCTTTGGCTGATTAGATAGATATAACGTTGGTTTTTAGTCCATTGGGCTATGGAGTCATAGTAGGATTTAATTGAAACAACAAGGCTCAAAAGTGGTCCATGGGGCAAGTCATTTATGTCTAAGGATCTCTTTAGAGTTGATTTTATGGAATGAAATGATACAACAAGAAGGGGAATTTAAACAAATTAAGAACAAAGAGCAGCCTAAGATCAGGTAAGTACTTTGAAACTATCATGCTTTCGGCATACACTTAAGAAAGACATAAAAGTAATCTAAGATCTGGTAAGTACTTTGAAAATATCCAGCTTTTGATGCACTTTCAATAGAAAACATTTTAAACAAAAAGGGAAACTTTTCAAAGCAACTGTTGGAGAAGAAACTAGAGGAAAGGGCTCACCATAGACTCCACTAGCTCTGCTTTACTTAGCAATCTTATCAAGACCACACATAAGATAACAAAGAATATTCTAAGATTAGGTAAGGTCTTTGAACCTATCCTGCTTTCAACATACTCTAAGGGAAACTTTCAAACAACCTTTGGAGATAAAACTAGAGGACAAGGCTCAGCATAAATTTTCCCTAGTCTAACTTTACTTGGCAGAAACTGAAAATAAAATTCAAGAATAATGTTTAAAGTAAACAGTAGCATGAGGGAACGCCAGCATTCCAAACTCTTGAACTGTATTGAATCATTCTTAAATAAACAATTTAGAGGAAAACATTGAGATAAAGCTTATCAGTCAGAGAAGGGTACTGTTTGACAGAAATTCCTAACTCTATAATTGATCTTCCTTATCATAGAAGATGGACATAATGGAAACAGAAATAAAATAACAATTTACAATAAGAGAAACATCACCATTGACATAGACCAGGATCCCATAAATCAGCTTGTATTTGATGCTTCAAACCAATTACAATCTTCAAGTCCAGTGTTTCAGTTTAGCAATCATCTTCACTTCTCAGTCTAACTTATTTGACTACAAACAGAGCTTCAAGAGCCTTTGAACACTATTTACAAGTAGAAGTTTTGAGCACAAGTATATTTGAAAGTTCTGCAACCAACATTGTTTCATATTCTACAGAACTATTTATAGAAGAAATGAGGAGGTGGGATAGGATAAAATATATCCTAGGTTCAATTAATACATATAAATGCTTCTCAGCCTTTGAGGGGCTCAATGGAGAAGTTTACAGATATTTTCTCTATATTAATTGTTTTACATTTAAGAAGTAAGCTTGGTGGGAGATTTTGTTGACTTTAAGGCTCTATGTCATCTCTGTAATAACTCTGCTGATAGTTTATATTAGCTTCTTTGATTTGAAATAACTATTCAGCTGTATTGGGGCAGATATGATCTATTTTGGTCGTTACTCGGTTGTCTGTTGAATTTTTTGAGGCTACAAGTGGCATTAGGTAGCTGAGAGGAATCAATTTTCCTCTGATGTGGAAGTGGAGGCATCCTCTGTTTGATAGATATTTTTGTTTTGCCTTTAACTGTGTTTAATTTAGTGGATTAGGCTTTTGATTTTCGATCTTAGCCGTAATCCATTAAACTGTGGAATTAATTTTTTATTTTATGTTCTGCTGTGGCTAGGTCTTCAACACTGATACTATTTGATTTGTTTTTAAATTCTTTGTGTCTTGTTGATGTGCAGGTATCTACAGGGCCTTTAGACTAGCATCAGTACTCATGATGCATTAACGAAACATGATTTTAAACCCTGTGGAATGATTATTATTTATGCACAAAGGCATGGGGGATCGTCATCCCCGACCTTTGGTTTTCCTTTAATAAAATGGAAATACCATTAAACCTGCAAAATTCATAAAAACGTTACAAAATCCTATGTATTTGGTAAAACTGCTTTGGAGGTTTTGGCTTGGAAGATAGCCATTGGATGAGAGCATCCAACGGTGGATATTGTGCGTAGAAGTCAAAAGGGAAGAGGTGGAAGAAAACAGTGGAGATTCTTAAGTCCAGGCCATTGATCTTGCAGATATCAACGGTTGGGAGAAAATTCCATAATATAATGCGACAAAGTCATATTTCACGAAAATATAAGAAAAACAAAGGAAATGGGGGTTAAAATCCTTTGGAGGAAGAAATATGCACAGGAAAGAAAATTGGGGTTTCGAGATGATCATGGGCCGTCGAATGAGATCAGCCCATGAAATCAATGACCAGGATTGACCTATGAAGGCCCTTTGGAAAAGGCGGAGGGAGATAATATATGGCCAGATTAGATCTGACCATTGATCTACAGAGATCGATGGTAGGGAGCGCACACAATACAACACAATGGAGAAAGGGGAAAGTGGTTTCAGGAGGAGGAAACCACGGGTTTCGTGTAGTGAAAGGGCGGGGAGGCAGTTTTTCTTTTTTGAATGCGATATGCATCCCCGTCCGACACGTAGCATCAGAAAACAACTTATATCACGTAAATTTTGAGAATTAACTTCCACGCTTAAAGTTACATGAAAAACGAGCGTCAACTGTCAAATCAAGGGTCTCAGATCGGACGGTAGGTGAGTTAGCAAGATATCGATAAGACGTGCAAGTGATAATAGGTGGGGCAGTTTTAACCAGGACAGTCCAATCATAGGGATGCATGGCGGAGATCAAATCTGGGGCGGGTAGGACCCAAGAAAGTTGGGCCTACCGGGACGAACCTGGGCCGTTAGATCTTAAAAATGGACGGTCGAGATCAATCTTCAGGTTTAATGAAATAATATATGGGTGGAGAAAGGGTTAATATGGGTCGTTGATCTGCAGAGATCAACTACTGAGATTGGTCATAAAACATTTATGAAGCGAGGTGCATGATTTTTGACCAAAGTCAGGAGATGCATTCCGGACCGGTCGATCTGGACACGTGGACGGCTTAGATGTTATCGAAGCTTTCGCAATCGACGGGGCAATGAACATGGAAGCACCAAAGCGATTAATTGTGGGCCATCAATCTTTAGATCAGATCAACGGTGGAGGATGGATCGGGGAATTTCCAATCGGAGATGGTGAAAAATATTAACGCGACCAATGAGTTTTTCCGACTCAAGAGTGTGTGGGCCATCAGATTGGTCCAAGATCAACAGTGGAGATGGCCTCTGACCAATGAACGAGCGAGACCATATTATAACATAAAAAACCAAAAATTTTATGGAAAAACAAAGGTTTATGGCTCGGGGCGGGTTTATATATATGAAGTCTGGCGCCCGATTGCGGGGCCGTTGGTTTATATGAAAAGAAATAGGCCCGGGGCTTATATATGTATAAGGGCCAATCGACATCGGAAGCACGGTGCGGGCTTTTCAATCTACCCATTATAATTTCTTCGATGCGATATCGCTCGGATCGTTGATCGGGTTCTAAGATCAATGGTGTTTATTAAATAAAAAATATTGCACCGACGTGTTTAATTAAAAACTTAAGAAAAGTGGGTTTATGAATTTTACAAAGGAAAATAGCATTAGGAGGGTTTATCCAACAAAGTTTTACGACCTGATTGCGGGTTCTGAGGTTATGTGAAGCGGTGATGGGATCGAGGCTTATATACAATGGAACCAATCGGCATCGAAGTTTTATGAAACAAAAAGTGTTGCGCTCAGGGAAAATGCTCCGATGCGATAAATTCTTTCAGCTTTTAACTCTTGGTCTTTCCATAGAAAACAAGGGATCGAGAGTTATGTTATAAGAGGGCTAATTGCATCAAAAGTTTTATAAAGGCCAAAATACTTGCATTCTTCATTCGTTTTCGATGCTACAAGCACCAAAATGGTTTTAGCGCTTGGTTCTAGCACCAAGGCATATGGTGGGGAAGTGGTTAGGACTTAGCTCAAAGGGGCTTAATCCTATAGTCAAAACACTTATTTTTATGAAAATTTTCAAAATTTTTGATGGATTTGGGGGTTTTGGTAAAGTTTAAAAATGAGTTTTAAACTTTGTAAAAGGATTTTCATGAAGGGAAGAATGGAAATCATGAAAAATAGAGGAATTTCATGGGGAAAAAGGAAATAAAATGAAGGTTATTTTTTGAGTGGAGGAGGGGAAAAAATGGGATTTTGCAGCAGTCTTTTCTCTATGAAAATAGTAGATTTTCAACATTTTGAAAGGGAAACAGTAGTGAAGTTTAAACAAAGGGCATGATGTCTTCATGAGTCTTCAAGAGATAACATTTTTAGCAATAAAATTTGTTTCTTTAAGACTCAAAAATGATTTAGCCACCTTTTTATATAACAAATTTTATAGGTAGCTAACAGTGGCTCCACTTGGGGATGGTGCCTTCATGAAGGCATCAAGAACTTCAGACTTGCATTCTCTAGGGGGCTGATCAGTGCCTTATCCATTGGGCTACAACTTTCTTTACTTTGATGTTCTTATTTTGTTCTGAAAAAATGTTAACAGCCATGAAAAATAATGGATCTTCAAGATTTCTACCTACCCAATTCTACTGATCTAAATTTTTTTCTTCTTTAGAGTGCACTTGGATTGGAAAACTCTCTACAAACATTTTATTCTTTTGAAAGTAAAAAATCTAATGTATTTCTACTTCTTATTTCTCCATGAACTCAGATTAAACAGTTGAGTTCATATGTTTCTCTACCTAATCTAGTAATCTGTTAGGATTAAACAGTCTAACAAATTTTTATTCACTAATTTCTAAAACAGAAATTTAAAAGCATACAAGTTAGGATTGAATAGTCTAACTTGTTGCTGATCTATGGCATAAAAAACAAGCTACACATAGATATTATTTTATATAAAATTAAATCAAAATGGAAGGCTTAAGATCTGAAAGTTTAGAGCATGGCCTTCTCTTTTCTTCAGCTCTATTTTTTAATTTATTCGAGTTGTTTTTGCTTGTTACCTAGTTCAGAGTTTGAGCTGATTAGAACCAGTTTTACCTATGCTTTTTGACTCAAGAAATAAACAGATTTGAGTCACTTTTCTTTTTAAAACCAAGGTTCGGATTTTGAGCTTGTTTGAACCTTTAATTTCTAACCTAATCTACCTAACTGATAAGCCAAGATTAATCTGTTTGGAAAATCGAATTTACTAACCTATCAGCAGTCAATTTAAAACTAATTAGTAAAGATTAGGCTGTTTGACTAATTAGAAGTGTGTTTTCAGGAGTGGCATTTAAGCTTGCACACTTTCAAAATTTATTTCTCTTTTTTGCTATGGGGCTGTACCTTTATTGTTTTTTAGAATCTTCCCTCTTTTCTTTCTTCTATTGTTTTTGTATTTTTTGATTTTTCCAACTTTGAAAGAAATGGTGGATGAAATATTTATAATGAGAAAAAATATAAAAAGGGTTCATAACATGATAGGATCAAGAAAAGTAATGTTTGAGCATCCTGCCATTGACAGGACCCCCAAACAGTTCATCTCCATTCAATTCTTGCAAGAAAAAGACATTGTTACCAGCAGTTGAATGTATGAGATAAGGGCCAAGCCATAAGTTGTCAAATTTTCCATGCTTGCCCTTGTATTCTCTCCTTTAATCCCACTTTAACACTTTTTCCCCAACCTTAAAATTGCTGGCCTTTGTTCTTCTATCAAAAAGTTTCTTGATGTTGTCTTGCTTTTGTAATGCTTTGTTATAAACATCTTCTCTGGTTTGCTGAAGTTGAATGGTCTGATTTATTCTTTTGATCATGTCATTATCTTCATTTTGCAACTCTTGAATCAACTTCATAACTGGCACACCAAGTCTAGTTGGAAAAATTGCATCAGTACCATACACAAGCTGGTAGGGTGACATTCCAATATATTTCTTCAATATCAATCTGTCATCCCAAAGTGCATGAACAAGCTTTGTGTGCCAAGACTTCTTGTTGTCCTCCAACAGCTTCTTGATTATGCTCACCAAACTCTTGTTTGAGGATTCTGCTAGTCCATTACCTTGAGGGTAATAGGCCGTGGAATGACCCAATGTTATATGATATTTGTGACAAAATTCAACCATCTTCTTTGATCCAAATGTTGTTGCATTATCAGTGATAATATTCCTATGACAACCAAATCTAGAGAGGGTATGAGTCTCTATGAATTTTATGATGACTGTGTCATTGGCTTGCCTAGAAGGGATGGCTTCTATCCATTTGGTGAAGTAGTCTGTTTTAGTGAGAATCCATTTATGCTGGGAAACTTATGGTGGATGGATTTCTCCTATGAAGTCAAGTTCCCATTGTTGAAATGGAGCTTCAACAATGATTGGATGCAAAGGTAAGGGTAGCAGTTTCTTTTTGGCCTCAAAAAGTTGGAATTTATGATAGGAAATTATCATCTTGTGTACATCAGGAAAAAGAGTAGGCCAATAGTAACTAGCCCTTAGGATTTTGTTGGCTGTTGTCTTCCAGTAGAGATGACCTCCACACTCTCCTTCATGGAATTCATGCTTAACGTTCTCTGCATCAAACTCAGGAGAACCTTTAAGAAATATCCCACTTGCATTTTTCCAATAAAGACATTTATCTATAATGCAGTAGTTTACAGCTTTTAACTTCAAAAACCTTGCCTTTGTTTTTGATAAACCAGGAGGTGTATTCAAATTAAGAAAAGCAAATAAAATATCAGCATACGAAGAGAAATTCATAAAATGATATTCAACAATAGGAGTTGAGAATTCTTCTTGGTCATCTAAAGCATCGATCATATTAATATGAAGAACTTGAAAATTTGATTCAGCCATTAATCTAGCCAGACCTTGGCCTTTGATGAGTTTAGTGGGCTTGATCCCTAAATCATATTCAAGAATAACAGCTATCCACTTACCTCTCTTACCATCTGGGTCCTGTGTTAGAATATCTTTCACAACTGAATTTGTGACAAAGGAAATGATGTGTGAGTGAAGGATGTATACTCTGAAGTCTTTTAAAGCTTTAACCAAAGCAAAAGATTGCTTCTCCATAATGTTATACTTCAAAGGAGCATCTCTCAATGCCTTGCTAAAAAATGCAATAGGCTTCTCTTGTCCTTGTGGATTTTTCTGTAAAAGGACAACAACTATCGTATGTTCTAATGCAAATGAAAAAATATAATAATATTTTGAAAAATTAGGACTTATTAGGACTGGTGTTTTGGTTAACACTTGTTTCACCAGCTCAAAGGACTTCTTTTCTTCCAAGGTCCATTTTACCCCTTGCTCCTTTTTCAGCATATTTGTTATATTCCTAAGGAGCTCAGCCAAGTTAGGTATGAACCTTCTCAAGAAATTAATCTTTCCAATGAAATATTATAGTTCCCTAATGTTTCGAGGATGAGATATTTGCAATATGGCCTCAATCTTGTTTGGATCTATATTTATACCCTCTTCTGAAATAATGTGCCTAAGAAGTTTACCTTCTCGGAGCCCAAACAATGTTTTCTTAGGGTTTAAAGATATCCCAAACTTTCTGCATTTCTCGAAAACTATCCTCAAGTGTTCTAAGTGCTCTTCATTTGTCTTTGAAAACACAGTGACATCATCAAGGTAAATAATGATGAAGTAGCCTAATTCTTCTGAGAATGCTATGTCCATGGCTCTCTGAAAAGTTGCACCAACATTCATTAGACCAAAGGGCATTTTCACATACATGAAAGTGCCCCAAGGTGTAGTAAACGTTGTCTTTAATTGATCATCAGGGTGGACTAAAATCTGATTGTATCTTGAGTAGACATCAAGAAAAGAAATTCTTTTTGAGCCAACTACCCTTTGTAAAACATGGTCCATCTTGGGTAAAGGGTATTTTTCCTTGAGTGAAGCTTTGTTTAAGTCTCTAAAGTCTATACAAATCCTAATCTCTCTTGTTTTCCTCCTGACTGACACCAGATTAGACACCCACTCAGAATATCTAATAGGGACAATAATACCAACTTCATACATTTTCTTGATCTCCTTCTCAACCAAAGGAAACTTAACAGGGTTTATCCTGCGCAGTTTTTGTTTAAATGGCTTTTGGTTTTCCTTGAGAGGGATTTTGTGCTAAATTATTTCAGTGTCATAGGATTTCAAATCTTCGTAACTCCACACAAAAACATCAGAAAACTCTTTAAACAACTCTATGTATTTGAGTTTAATGTGAGCTAGTAAAGTCTTATACAGTTTAATCATTTTTGTTTTTAATTCACTGCCTATATTACACTCTTCCACTTCAGTATCTATAGGCTCCAGTTTTGGATTCTTGGCCACATTGTTGAAATCAAAAAACTCTTCTAAAGGGGACAGACCCTTCGGCAAACCTTGATTTTCATACTATAGAGCTTCTAATTCCTCTATTTCTAACTCTGTAATCATCTCTATTTCATTTTCAAGTTTGATAGATAACAGGTTTACATTAGCAATTTCAGGAGACCTTTCTTCTTCATCAAGAAAATATTCTTCACCAGGGCAGTCTGTTTCATAATCTGAATCCTAACTTGGCAGTTCGAATTTGTTTCTGAACTGCATAAAGTCTTTTATTTGTTTGTCTCTATCGAAAACTTGCCAATATTTATCGTTATCATGGATAGCTAGTCTAAATTTAATCTGAGTTGTGCATTATTTGGTTTCATATGGCATTAAACATGTTCTTGCTACAAAAGCTAAGCTGTGGGCCTTGATATTTTTTCTTCTCGGGACAAAAATTAATTGGGACTCCTCAAAATTTTTTAATAGATCCATGACATCGTTTCGGTAGGCCCTAAGTCTGGGATGATTAGCGTTGTATTCCCCATTGACTTGCCTAATGACTAGTTCTGAATCCCCATGCACTCTAATTATTTTGGCTCCTAATTTTTTCAACAAACGTAAGCCTAAGAGAAGGGATTCATATTCCTCTATGTTATTCGAACACTAGAAGTTTAATCTACAGGAAATTCTTTTTGTGTGGTTGTTTTCAGTGTTTCGTATCCAGACCCTTGCACCAGCATTGCTCCTAGTGCAGGACCCATCAAAGTACATACTCCAAAGAGGACTAGTTTCAGGCTCTTTTGTTTGATTATTTTCCTCCTCAACAAGTGTGCTTTCGTCTTGTTCTTGAAAATCAACACTCTGTTGTATTTGTTTTAATTCCTCGGGTTTTTCGTTAAGTTGAGGAATACTTTCTTGATTGTCAAGGTTAAAAAGCGATGGACACATGATTTGTATTTCAAGACCAGTGTGTTTTTTGCTGTAGTTTACGGGTTCAAAAAACTGTTTTGACACTTCAGTGATGTATTCCTCCTCCTCTCTATGGGCCATTAACTCTGTTAAAGTCACTTGTTCACTGAATGATTCATCGTTAAACAAGATAAAATAATCGAGGCCTGTATTTACAGAATACAGAGGAGAGTTTTGCAGTCTGTCTTGACTAGTCACCATGTACTACATATGGGACTCCCTGTAAAGTCTTATTATCTGATTAAACACAAGGATGGTCACATAGGTCATGTCCATATTCATAGTCCCTTGTAACTTAGCCCCCCAAGACCTAGATAAAAACTTTCCATACTTTAGGGGCACATCAGCCACAACGATATCCAAGACCAAACATTTGGATGGAATCTGGGCTAAGTTAACGCAGAGGTCTTTGATTAAACCTAAACATTTTACTCTGCTTGAGTCAAAGGAGTAAAGGTATTTATAAGTTAGGGTGATTTCAAGGCCCAGGCTCTCCATTATAGCTTTAGGAATTAAATTTTCAGAGGCCCCGGAATCATGCATAGCATTATGTAAAATCTTCTCATGAACATTTAAACTAATGTAAAAGGGAGGAACAGGTCCCTCTTGATATCTACCTTCAATCTTTGGACTAAAAATAAGTTGTGGCTAGTCATCATTAAGATTGACTGTGTCATTATTATCCTCTATTTTTAAAGCCTTAAAAATTTGGGTTCTATATATATTTTGGGCAGCTAACTCAGTCAGGGGAACAAAGATTTTAATTCTTGAAATTTCCTACTCCAGGCTGAAAGGAATTTGACTCTTTGAAGTGCTTGTCTCAGCCTTATTAACTTCCATTCTGTCAGCAAAATATGTTTGCTGATTTGTTCTATTTACATTTGAAAAAATTGTTTTCACAATAGTACCAACTGAGGTGTTAGTACTACTAAGGTCTGCACTCTATTTTTCATTGTTTCGAGTGCATTTCTCTTGACCTTTATCAGAATTTCCAGCCATTGATTTCTCCTTTTGTTTTATAATTTTGGGTTTATTTATAGTGTTGTTTTGTGAAGATTTGTCGGAAGTTTTGGTGTTGGGGGTTTCTAGATTCTTCTTTCTTATAAGTTCGTATTCCTTTTGAGGCTCTATGATAACATTCTCCATGTCTTGATAATAACTTTCATCATCATCTCTTTTGTCATCATAAGGTGTATATAGACCTTGTTTTCTATCATAATGAACTTCAAAGTCACCATCATCTACTCCCAACATATTTATATCATCATCCTCTATTTTCTCTATTGTTTCCTCAACCTCACTTACATAATTTTGATGAAAGGGAGGAGTGATCTGTTGATCATCTTCCCTTGGTCTATTTTGAGGCTGGTTTCTCCTAAAATTCTGATTTTGGTTCTGATTCCTGTTTTGAGGAGTAGTTTGGTTTTGACTTGCTTGTGCTCTCTCAAAAATGCTCATTTTCTTCATCATCTCCTCCATCATTGTTTCCATCTTTGAGCTGGATTTGGAAGGTGTGGATTCTTCTCTAAATGACACTCTCTTCTCATTATTCATTCTTGCTCTTTTCTCCATTAAGTTGACTTCCATAGCGAGAGCCCCTTTTTGCATATCTTCAAGAGTTAAAGGGTCTCTCTCTCTCAGATGATAGGCCATTTCAAGGTCAAACCCTTTAGGAAACTTGTTTAACGTTGAGCCTTATGGAGGTTTTAGATCTGGGGGAAGGGCATTATACACACTATTGAATCTAGTGTAGTAAGCTTGTACACTTTCCCTAGTATTTCTGTGGAGGTTCTTGTAATCAGAGAGTATTTGAAGAGGGTTTTTACTTACTTCCCATTTATTTAAGAATGTCTGATGGAAGGCTTGAGGATAATTTGTACTGTTGGGGTTTAAGCCTTTAAACCATTTTCTTACTTCTCCCCCTAAACTCTGAGCAAATAGTCTAAGTTTGACATAATCATCATCAATTTCATTTCTTTCAAAGTAGTCATTCATTTGATCCACATGTTGTGATGCAGTTGTAACATTACTGGCATCATACAATGGTATTTTGGACTAATAGTCCTGTGGAAGATTGACCAAAGGTACAGGAAGGACTAAGGGGGCATACTATGCTGCCATGATATGTGGTGGGGGTGGATTTACAGGAGGTGGATTAACAAGAGGGAAAGTAGGCTGGAGTGGAGTGGTTTGGATAGTGGATTTATGAGGAACAGATGTGGATGGAATAGCAAGATTTCATTGAGCAGATCTAGGATGAGAGAAACCAAAATTATGTAGGAAATGTAAATTTGGTGGTGTAGTTTCTCTACTACTAGGATACTCACTTTTGTCTCGGGATGAAAGTGGAGATTCAGATTCTATATGAATTATATCATCAAGTGACCTAGTTCTAAACGAATTTCTTAATTTGACTTGTGATTGTTGTAGAGGTGCAAGGTTTTCAGGAACTGAATTAGCTCTCAAGGGTGATCTAAAAACAGTTGAAAATTTTATCTTAGGAGACTTCCTAAGGATACTTTCTGGGTTATCAACTATCTCAGGTGGGTTTAGGTTAGGGTAAGCTCTAGTATGAATCTTTCTAGGAGCCACTATGCTGTGTTTTTTAGACCCAACTAAACAAGAAAATTTTTAACCGGATATGACAATCTTTAAGAGGTTAATAGATCTGTTTTACACAATCTTTAATCCTAAAATCCTCTAACTGAGTTTAAATGATGTTGTAATGATAGAGGGTCTTCCCAGTGGAGTCTTATGGTCTATTTTAGGATTTTGGAGTCGCCAAGTGGAAGTTTTAGCTCTTTTGGAGGTAAATTTTTTTATGGTCCACCACCATGTTTATTGAATACCAATCTAAAATATTTTGGGTTTTCTGAGTTATTTTTCAGTCCTATGGGCTCTAAAAGTATCCTAAGTCTATTTCAAAACTTAGCTACGGTTATGAGACAAAGACATTCTACTCTTATGGCTAAGCTAGTTGATCCTTCAAGGTTTGATAAGCTTTTAAGAGAATCCTAAGGTTTGCTTAATTTGTCACTAATTCAAATAAGTTTTATCATTATTACCGTTTGATTAGTAGTGCTTGAAAGGGCTGCTTTTACTCAAGGAGTATTCACAAGATCTTAGGGTTACCTAAGATGAAATATGACTCAGTCCCCAGTGGAGTCACCAAAAATGTTAGGAATCTGTAAATTTAGCAAATTGGTGAGACTAAAACTATAGAGATAACATTGTTTCAACCACTTTGGGATTCTAGGATCTTGCCCTCCTGAATCCGGAGAGGGATCTCTCCAATAAGTGAAAATATTGATTTATCTTCAAAAATTTTATGGGTATGATATTATGCTAGTTATTAAGGCCGAGGGTTTTTCGTTTTTTTTTTATGGTTGAGCATGATTTATTAGTTGAGTGCAAAGTCCAAAATGCAAAGAGTTTCAAAGGTGTGAAGTTGCAAGAAATTAGAACAAGCTTTGGCTAATTAGATAGATATAACGCTGGTTTTTAGTCCATTGGGCTATGGAGTCATAGTAGGATTTAATTGAAACAACAAGGTTCAAGAGTGGTCCATGGGGAAATTCATCTATGTCTAAGGATATGTTTAGAGTTGATTTTATGGAATGAAATGATACAACAAGAATGGGAATTTAAACAAATGAAGAACAAAGAGCATCCTAAGATCAGGTAAGTACTTTGAAACTATCCTACTTTCGGCATACACTTAAGAAAGACATAAAAGTAATCAAGATCTGGTAAGTACTTTGAAACTATCCAGCTTTTGATGCACTTTCAATAGAAAACATTTTAAACACGAAGGGAAAATTTTCAAAGCAATTGTTGGAGAAGAAACTAGAGGACAGGGCTCACCATAGACTTCCCTAGCTCTGCTTTACTTAGCAATCTTATCAATACCACACATAAGATAACAAAGAATAGTCTAAGATTAGGTAAGGACTTTGAACCTATCCTTATTTCAACATACTCTAAGGGAAACTTTCAGACAACCTTTGGAGATAAAACTAGAGGACAGGGCTCACCATAAATTCTCCCTAGTCTAAATTTACTTGGCAAAAACTGAAAATAACATTCAAGAATAATGTTTAAAGTAAACAGTAGGACAAGGGAATGCCAACATTCCTAACTGATTGAACTGTATTGAATGATTCTTAAATAAAAAATTTATAGGAAAAATTTGAGATAAAGCTTATCAATCAGAGAAGGGTATTGTTTGAAAGAAAATCCTAACTCTATAATTGTTGTTCTTTATCAGAGAAGATGGACAGAATGGAAACAAAAATAAAATAACAATTTACAATAAGAAAAACATCACCGTTGACATAGACTAGGATCCCATAAATCAGCTTGTATTTGATGCTTCAAACCAGTTACAATCTTCAAGTCCAGTGTTCCAGTTCAGCAATCATATTCACTTCTTAGTCTAACTTATTTGAATACAAACAGAGCTTCAAGAGCCTTTGAACACTATTTACAAGTAGAAGTTTCGAGCACAAGTATATTTCAAAGTTCTGCAACCATCGTTGTTTCATCTTCTACAGAAGTATTTATAGAAGAAATGAGGAGGTGGGAAAGGATAAAAGATCTACCAGGTTCAATTAATATAGATAAATTCTTCTCGGCCTTTGAGGGGCTCAATGGAGAAGTTTACAGATATTTTCTTTGTATTAATTGTTTTTCATTTAAGAAGTAAGCTCGGTGGGAGATTTTGTTGACTTTAAGGCTCTGTGTCATCTTTGTAATAACTCTGATGATAGTTTATATTAGCTTCTTTGATTTGAAATAAATATTCTGCTGTATTGGGGCAGATATGCTCTGTTCTGGTCATTAATCGGTTGTCTTTTGAATGCTTTGAGGCTACAGGTGGAATTAGGTAGCTGAGAGGAATCAATTTTCCTCTCATGTGGCAATGGAGGCATCCTCTATCTGATAGATATTTTTTGTTTTTCCTTTAAATGTGTTTAATTTAGTGTATTAGGCTTTTGATTTTCGATCTTAGACGTAATCCATTAAATTGTGGAATTAATTTTTTATCTTCTGTTTTATTGTGGCTAGGTCTTCAACAATGATACTCTTTTATTTGTTTTTAAATTTTGTGTGTCTTGTTGATGTGTAGGTATATACAGGGCCTTTAGTCTGGCATCAATGCTCATGATGCACTGACGAAACGTGATTTTAAACCTTGTGGAATGATTCTTCTTTATGAAAAAAGGCATGGGGGATCGTCTTCCCTATCCTTTGGTTTTCCTTTAATAAAATGGAAATACCATTAAACCTACAAAATTCATAAAAACGTTACAAAATCCTACGTATTTGGTAAAACTGCTTTGGAGGTTTTGGCTTGGAGGATAGCCATTGGATGAGAGCATCCAATGGTGGATATTGTGCGTAGAAGTCAAAAGGGAAGAGGTGGGAGCAAACGGTGGAGATTCTTAAGTCGAGGTAGTTGATATTACAGAGATCAACGGTTGGGAGGAAATTCCATAATACAATGCGACAGAGTCATATTTCACGAAAATATAAGAAAAAGAAAGGAAATGGGGGTTAAAATCCTTTGGAGGAATAATTATGCATAGGAAAGAAAATTGGGGTTTTAGGATGATCGTGGGCAGTCGGATGAGATTAGCCCACGAAATCAATGACCAGGATTGACCTATGAAGGCCCTTTGGAAAGGGGAAAGTGGTTTCAGGAGGAGGAAACCACAGGTTTCACACAGTGAAAAGGCAGGGAGGTGGTTTTTCCTTTTTGAACGCGATATGTGTCCTCGCCCGACAAGTAGCATCAGAAAAAAACTTATATCGCCTAAATTTTGAGAATTAACTTTCCGCGCTTAAAGTTACACGAAAACGCACGTCAACCGTCAGATCAAGGGTCTCAGATCGGACGGTTGGGGAGTGAGTGCGATATCAATAAGAAGTGTGGGTGATAATAGGTGGGTCAGTTTTAACCAGGACCGTTCGATCATAGGGATGCACGGCGGAGATCAAATCTAGGGCAGGTAGGACCAAAGAAAGTTGGGCCTACCAGGACAAATCTGGGCCGTTAGATCTTAAAAATGGATGGTCAAGATCAATCTTCGGGGTTAATGAAATAATATATGGGCAGAGAAAGGGTTAATATGAGCCGTTGATCTGCAGAGATCAACGACTGAGATTGGTCTTAAAAAATTTATGAAGCAGGACGCATGATTTTTGACCAAAGTCAGGAGAGGCATTCTGGACCGTCCGATATCGACACATGGACGGCTCAGATGCAATCAGAGCTTTAGCAATTAGCGGGGAAATGAACATGGAAGCGCCGAAGCGATTAATTGTGGGCCGTCGATCTGCAGATCAGATCGACGGTGGAGGATTGATCGGGGAATCTCCAATTGGAGACGGTGAAAAATATTAATGCGACCAATGATTTTTTCCAACGCAAGATTGTGCGGGCCATCGGACTGGTCCAAGATCAACAACGGAGATGGGCTCCGACCAATGAATGAGCAGGACCATATTATAACATAAAAAACCAAAATTTTTATGGAAAATCAAAGGTTTATGGCTCGGGGCGGGTTTATATATATGAAGTCTGGTGCCCAATTGTAGGGCCGTTGGCTTATATGAAAATCACTATGCCCAAGGCTTATATATGTATAAGGGCCAATCGGCATCAGAAGCACGGTGTGGGATTTTCAATCTACCCATTAGAATTTCTCCGATGTGATATCGCTCGGATCATTGATCAAGTTCTAAGATCAACAATGTTTATTAAATAAAAAATATTGCACTGGCGTGTTTAGTTAAAAACTTAGGAAAAGTGGGTTTATGAATTTTACAAAGGAAAATAGCATCGGGAGGGTTTGTCCAACAAATTTTTAGGACCTGATTGTGGGTTCTGAGGTTATATGAAGGGGTGATGGGATCAGGGATTATATACAATGGAGCCAATCGGCATCGGAGTTTTATGAAACAAAAAGAGTTGCGCCCACAACAAATGCTCCGATGCGATAAACGTTTTCAGCTTTTAACTCTTGGTCTTTCCATCGAAAACAAGGGATCGAGAGTTATGTTATAAGAGGGCCAATCACATCAGAAGTTTTATAAAAGCCAAATACTTGCATTCTTCATTTGTTTCGGATGCAACAAGTGTCGAAAGGGTTTTAGCGCTTGGTTCCAGCACCAAGGCATATGGTGGGGAAGTGGTTAGGACTTAGCTCAAAGGGGCTTAAGCCTATAGTCAAAACACTTATTTTTATGAAAATTTTCAAAGTTTTTCATAGATTTGGGGGTTTTGGTAAAGTTTAAAAATGAGTTTTAAACTTTGTAAAAGGATTTTCATGAAGGGAAGAAGGGAAATCATGAAAAATAGAGGAATTTCATGGGGGAAAAGGAAATAAAATTAAGGTTAGTTTTTGAGTGGACGAGGGGAAAAAATGGGATTTTGCAGCAATCTTTTCTCTATGAAAATAACATATTTTCAACATTTCGAAAGGGAAAAAATAGTGAAGGTTAAAAAAAGGGCATGATTTCTTCATGAGTCTTCAAGAGATAACATTTTTGGCAATAAAAATTGTTTCTTGAAGACTCAAAAATGATTTAGCCACCTTTTTATATAAAAAATTTTATAGGTGGCTAACAACATCTATAATAATTAACATAAAATAAAAGAAGGCAACTAATGCACTTCCTATTGCTAGTATACTGTGCAATGGTTTTCAGTAGTCATGAGAGGCACCTCACCTCCTCTGGACCAAATGATACAATGTGTAACTGACACCCAGACACCGGAAAATATGTAAGAGAAAGTATATCATCCCTAATGTATCTCTAGGAGTATGCCAACTGACTCCCTGCTACAAAACCAATGGGGACATATGGGAATGGGGAAGATCTTTCCCTCTCCTAGATATGCCAATAATGAAATAGATGTCCTCCTCAGTGGGCTCATACTACTGGATAGGACCGACCCAGAAATCTTGTCGGTGGGTATCCCACCTGTAGATAAGTTGTCGTTTTAACCCACTATGCCCCTTCAAGGATGTAGCCTCCTCGTAGAAATTGAGGAGGCATACATCCCTTAAGAGAAAATGGGTGGGTGCCGTAACAGGGCGAGGGTACAAAAATATATCCCTCTCTCATGCCTCCCATAGTTGAATCATGTTATGACGGTCCTCCATATTCTCTTGTTGTTCCCTTTGCTCTCTTTGTTGAATTTGTTGAATGATTCATGTATTAAATACATTTTTGTTTATTAAATGAGAAATGTATTTACAAATATATATATATATATATATATATATATATTTTTTTTTTTTTTATTGAAAAAAAAAAACACTGAGTGCACCAAAAAAAATATTAATGCACCACTACCAGTGCGTACTTCTTTATCATGCACTACGCACGGTGCACATGAAAAAATTTCACACACCTCAGAAATAGGAAATTTTTTTGTGCGGTCAACAGTCCATAATTAATGGTGGGGTCGTGTAAACGACCGCACCCGCGTGTTATTTTTTAAAAATTTATATGCTCCATGTGGCAAAAACTGACATGCAACAAACTATTTTAGTGTTACAACGGTGCACATTTTCTTGGTACCACACCACAACCCAATGCAGTTTTGGTTAACACCATTCGTGTTACGGCCTGTAAATTTTTACTGGAAGCATTGCGAAGGGTGTGAGCCAAACGACTCGAATGCACCACGCAATTTTTTTTTTTTTAAATGGTAAATTTTAAGTGAATTTGAAAAATTAATATGCTAAAAGGTTAAGTTATTAAGAAACAAGTATATTACCTACACATTTGCATGTCGAGGAGGCATCTTTGCTGAGGGATGGTAAAAAAAAAATTTCCCGCCATTTTCAAAAATTCGAACTCGACAGAGTGACCAATGGATGGAAGCAATGTGGGTAGTGGGAGAACCAATGGCAGGGCACCTCACATAATACAAACTCATACTGGTTCTTGAAATATGTAGAGCACTGAACAAGTAAAAATGAGGTTTTTTACAGTCGGTAATTTTTTTTTTAAATTAACCCTTTTTCAGTGCACTCGATTATGAGACACACCGAGTAGTTTTATCAATCGCGCACCGCACATTGTTATGGTGCACTGGATTATTGAGATGCACCAAGCTAGTTTTTACATAGAGAACTGTTACAAAGATGAATCCCTCTTGCAGATAAGAGCGATCTCCCTAGTATCCTAAGGATATCTAGAAACAAACAGACAAATGTAGACCATTTTCTCTAGACTATTTTGCTTAAGAATTACTCATTAACTATGAATAGACACTCCTACCTGAAGTCCAACACTTTTTCTATCTTCAATCCAGTTGCTCTAGAAATTATCGATCCAGCGTACAAAATCTGCGATCAAAGATAGGCAAACCAGATCAAAATCATCTGCAAAATATGATAATTCAAAAGAAATAATCTATCTTAGTGATCAAGGAGTCTAAGAATTAAATCATTCAAAATATAGATGAACAACTTAATGAGAAAATAGAATCCATTTGTATTAAATTTGAATAAAAGAAGAAACCTTACAACCTTGATTCCTTGATGTTTGTACAGGTTCCTCTATGGTCCTGAACAACCTTTTTCCTCAGTTTAACAAGACTCCAACTCTCTGAATCAACGTAAGAATATGGCCATGAGTATGTAATAACTCTCATGCCAACGATGCCAAATGTGAAGAGTATAATTTCTTCAGAAATTCTCTTCTATAAGCTAAGAAGTAAGTATCAACTACTAAGTATCAAAAATTACTCTTGAGACTGAAACTTGGTCTCAATTTATAGCCGAAGGGAGGTAGTTCTAGCTCCAATAAGGAAGGGATAAAGCCCTCCCATCATGGGATTTTAGCTCCAAAAACCAAGGGATATCTCCATTTATGAAGCGATGAAGGTTCATGAATGGAAGAGGCAAAGCGTGACTAGATAGCACTTCTAGAAGGCCCTAGCTGGGAGAATATTCAACCAGCTGGGCTTCTAGAGCTTATTTTTCTCTTTATTTTACCCTTTACGGGGGTCTGTAGTTTTAATGAGATTTACATGCAGGATGCACCATATTTTTTATAAAAATTAGCCACGGTACCACAGGGAATGACTAGGAAAAGTGCGGGAGTAGGCTTTTTAGGATTTTTAAGAGCTTTTTCCAGTTCGAAGACTTGATTTGGGGAAATTTATTTTTTTAGACCTCTGAGGGAGCAATAAATAGGTAATGATGAACCCATATAGATAGCTAAATTTCATGGTGAGAAATTTTAGTGTAACAGATTGCCCCCTAAAGTACGAAGTCTGAATAGTTCTGAAGAGTGAAGTGCTTTATCATTCTGAGGATCGGGCTATAGGCACACCGGTTGAAATCTTGTAAAAAAAATTCAATGCAAGAATATATATATATATATCATCGCTGAGGTAGTAATTCAAATACTCAGATCAAAACTAACTACATGTTCTGATACAGAAATGATTTTAGAATTACATAAAGAGTAGACACAGTATGGACGTAACCATCTGTTAGAAGAAGTCTACTGTATGATGAATAATAAAATTCCTTGCAGCCTGGATGGTGGAAACTAGATCCAGGGTCTTGATTCCTGCTTCTCAAACTAGTATGATTCTATCCATGTGATTGACTGTGTCGAAGTGGAACATGGTAGAAACAACTTGATTACCAGTCAATGATGTGAACTGTTAACAAGTGTGAGAGAAACCACCAATAATGACAATGGTTCTCAAAGTACTGAGTACAATCTATGAAATGTGAATTTGTGATCTGAAGTCGAACATTTCACAGAATCGTTTGATCGAAGGTCAATGATGTAACCTATCATTGAAGGCAAGAAAAGGGAATGCAGATTCCAAGGTACTATCAGGATTGTAGATCAAATTTCTATATGATGAGCTATCGTCGATGGAAAGTGATCTGTCGTAGGAAAACCCATGACATGAAACCATTAGGTCAAGTTTTGAAGAATTTTTAAGCAAGGACTGACTCAGGGATGGTCAACGCGAATGGAGAGAAATGTTTGCAATGAATGGTTTATTAAAATGATATCTTGAACACATAACGACACTCCATATGGTGATGATTGACCTAAAGCTAATACCCAGAAACCGGCTGAAGACTTTTAATGTGGTTTGATTAATTGTTTGGCCAAAGGATTTTCCCAACCCAGACATGAATGTGAAAAAAGTGTCGTGTTCAAGGGTGGTATACAACTTTTTAAAAAGAAGTGTGACAATTCGATTTATTTTCTCTCTTTTCCCCCACCATTTCTGGCAAGTACCTCTTTAGTTTTGACAAGCATGAGGAGGATAGCATTTGCTTGTTATATAAGCTCATCCTTCGGATGAGTCCAACTTAGTATTAAAATCGAACCCTAAGAAGGAGTGGTTCATTCCTATTTATAATTTATAATTCCTTTACTGTTAAGTTTTAACGAGTCCAGTATAGGTGAAACTTGGTGTTTTTCAGTTTTAAGGAGTTAGAAGAAAAACTTAAGAAAACTCCGTGGGTGTAATTTTTCGTAAATTTAGTCTCTCAAGCCTGAAAAAGGATAAAATAATGCAGGAGAGAACTCTATTGACCATGATTAGTCAACTTATACCTTTTTCGTAAATAGTCCATTTCAGTCCGGAAAAGGGGTAAAATTATACTGAAGGGATGACTATTCATCTCCTTTAACGAGTTTGAATAGTCAAGTACTCAGAAATATTTTCATGTTTAGAGAGTTTGAAAATGGCTTAAAAGAGGACTCCATGGTTTTTATTTTTCTATAAGTTTTAATGAGTTCGAAAAATTAATAAAAATGTACTCATATAGTGTCGCTTTTTCTGTAAGTTTTAACGAGTTTGAAAAATTGGCAAAAAGCATACTCATTGCCAAAATGATTATTTCACCTGAAAACTCTGTATTCTGCACAAAAACCCAAAAAATTTAAAATACCTGTTTTAGATAAGTAAAAATTATTTGAAAAACAACCTTTCAAAGTGGAAAATAGATAACATATTATTTTATTTATTCAAAAAATATTATAAAAAGTGGTTTAACCAATTCATTTTTACCATTTTCATCTAGAGTGAAAGTTGAGAGCTTTTGGTAGAAAAAGTTCTGAAAGAGATATCAGAAGAAACGACCTTCCAAATTAAAAATCATCGACTCCAGGTAATCCACAATTCATTTCTCTTCATTTTTTTCTGTTTACATTCTCTTTTTAGGCTTTAGAATCATTTTTTAAGAGAAAAATAGGTTCAAAAAATTGCTCTCGGGGTACCGCAGGTAAAACACACAGTACTTGTGGACCCTGATAATTTTCCAAAGGAAAATTATCGGGGTCCCACAATTTTCGTGTATAATGCATGTGGTAGCTCACACTGTCTTAATGAAAAAAGTGCGGAGGCACCAAGAACAAAATAAATATATGATTTCTCTCAAATTAAGCCAAATTTTTCCATTCTAATTGGATCTAATCTTTCAATGTGTCTATTGCAGAGTATCCACAATGCTTGAATGGAGAGAACATGAACATGAGGCAGTATATGAAGCAGCTATTGGGAGTTTACCCACATTGCGTGTTTTGAAAAAATGTGGATTACACAAATATTGGGCAATGCAAGGCATGATGCCTCAAGTAGATTTATTGACATGGTTGGTGAACAGGTGGGATGTTCAAGAAAAATGTTTCATTATCGGTGATCACTGGCTTGAAATTGAGCTGGAGGATATATACTTCCTTATAGGTTTGTCCAAAAGAGGAGAACCTATTACTTTGTTTAGGGCTAGGCAAGGTGGCCAGTCTATAGCTAGCTATCACCAAGAATTTTGTAACGAAGAGGCTAATCCAAAAGAAAACCGCATTGATATAAAAATCATTATCCATCTTGAACTCAAAGTGGTTGCGTTAATAGTGGCTAGATTGTGTGGGAATGTAGCTCCACACATGGCTATTAAAGCCCAGATGCAGATAGTGGTTGAATGCTACAGAGGTACCATATTCAATTGGTGTGAAGGAGTATTGGCTAATGTAAAAGGCCAATTGACCAGAGCTAAGAATGAAAAGTTGAAAAACTTTGGATATGGAGCTATCATAGTTTCTTTTGCTCTGGAGAGGATTCCATCTCTTGCCCCATATCTTATCTCGGTTGACACTGGTGGAGTCAGAGAGCCTCGGATGGACCGCTGGATTCAAGTGATGGCCCATCATGGAGAGGGTTTTGAGATAGTTTGATCTACACCCACATACTTTCATTAGCTACAAAACCAGATCTTTGCCATTGAATATTTTTCATATGTTGGGATAGATTTCCGCGGTGACCCTGATATGCCTCTTCCTCCAGGAACACAGTGGGAAGATTCAGGTAAATCAATCACTTTGATGTGTTTTTAACTCTAATTTTTTATTTTTTTTTCAATCGTCTAGTACTGATGACAAAAATTTAAATGCAGATGTTGGTCCACGAAGACCAGCCAATCACCGCTGCTTCGAGAGGAAGTGAACAAACGCTATTGCACCGCTAGAGAATTAGACAGTAGATATTATCACTGATTTAGAGAAGAACATGGAGAGGTTAACCAGAGACATTCCAGAGACTAGTATGGATGATATTCCTCTATGCCTCCAAAGACATGTTGCTAGTGTTCCTAGCCAGTTTTGGAGATATCTGCGAAGAGTGGCACGAACGATAGTGTATTGTCATGATCATCACCACAGATAGTGGATGATCATTGTTATAGCATCATTTTTCACCCTCATGTGATTCATGATTTTCTCTATGGCCTTGGGCACCCATTCCCACAGACTTGAACAAAATTCATAAAAAAAAGTGTTAAAAATCCCATACGCGGGTATGCCTAGACTTTTCCATGTGTATACACGAGTCCACATGTACTTTTCCTCATATGCCATTAAAATCATTAAAAATATATAAAAATTCCATTCTTTTGGGCTGGGTTGATGGTTACTCCAGTAGTTCAACCACCCCAGCACGTGGCCAACTGTTTCCAACTGATTGAAACTACTTTGAGGGAGTATAAAAGCCCCTAATGTGCATGGCCTAAGGGAGAGAGAAATTTATAGACATTATACTCTGTTGGAATCCCTAATTCAAGTCTGATTTCCCGTGCGTCCTGCACTTTCCCATATTTATACAGGAAACCTTTGTTTCCTGGAGATGTTCATCAGTTTATATGCCGTCTCGAGTGCACAAGTCTTGAAATTATCTTAGCGAGGCAAGGGCGGGATAGATCCGGATGACGGTCTGTTCAAAGATCGTGGAAGGATTCAGGTGATCTCTCCACTTTTTATTTTCTGTACATGCTGTTCGCAATAATGAAGAACCATATTGTTCCTGAACTTATGTGTTAATATCTATTTGTATATGTAAAAAGATTTATTATTAAGCATTTATTATGGTTTATATAATGTTTCACATGGATTACACTAACGTTTAGGAGAAATATATGCTGTACAACTAGGTTTCCGTGCATGTTCTTTCTTTTTTTCCAGGTTAAGGAGGAAGAAGGGTTGCTGGGGGTTTTGACCCCACGGGATCTACATCGAACATAGGACTACGGGTGAGTTCTACTATCGTTGTTATCTAGTTTTTAGAATTTAAGAGTGGTTGTGTGTGAGTCCTTCTGAATAGCATGCCCTGATCTGTGGAGGTTTTGACCCAACAAACCTCTACGGTGTTTTTCCCAGAAACAGAACTGGCGACTCTGCTGGGGATCACATTTTTGTGATTCCCCTATTGGGTGGTTTTAGCTATTTGAAAGGTTTCCAATAGTTTTAACTATTATTTCCAGTCCAGTTAAATTTTTCTCAGTCAGACTGAAGACCTGGTTCTTTATCCAGGCTTGATCTTTTTTATTTTTCATTATTTACCTTTATATACGCAAGTTTGTCTATACAAAGACATGTATACACGCGGTTTTATTCAAAGGGAAAAGTTAATTGGGGGCATTTTTTCTACATTTGGAGATCTGACTATTACATTTCTAAATCATTTCCAGTTGCCTGTCCGTTATGATCCCAGGACTGAACTCCTAGCTAATTTTAAGCAGGACGAAGCAACCCACATTTCTGACCATATTCAGGAATGGCAGAGAAGGAAGAGGCTTATTAAAGCTCATATTCTAGGAGAATTCCTTTTGGAATGGTTTTTTAAATCTCTGTAGTCAGATATTTCTAAACATGTATCCCTGTCTGGGGTATTTTCTGAGCAACAGGCCATTTTTAGGGCCCAGCAGCTGGAACTGATATATTCTTAGTCTGGGGTCCTTCATAAATATTTGCCCAGTGCTCCTCGCTCCAAATTAGATATATCCAAGACTAAGCCTGGTCCTCATGGTGATGGACTTATTGGGTCGATCAATAGTGGTGCAGCTAACCTGCTTACTCAATTGCAGCAGTTGTCTATACAATCTGCTCCTTCTGGTCAGGCTGTGCCTACTGAGTCATCGCCTTCCCAATCTTTGTCGATAAATGCTGTCCAAACTTCTGATCCCAAAGGAAATCAACAATCCGAAGGGAAGAAGAAGGGACGGAATAATAAGAAAAAGGGAAAGAATGGGAAGGGTAATGCGAATAAAACCAACGAGCATGTTGGTGAGGGTCCAAAGGATAAAAATAAAGTGAAGTTTCCATGCAAGTTGTGTGCTGGAGACCATCTTACAGACCTTTGCCCTAAAATTCAGGATGTGCAGCGCTTGTTAGCTCAGCAGGGTTCTTCCAGTTCCTAATTTGTGTTGACAAACCCTTTTCCCCAAGGGAAACAGCTAGTTTTTGGCGCAAGGGCTTCCTCTGGGGGCACCCAGGAAGGGGAAATTCCATCAAACATATACATGATGAGTGCTCATGTGGATGTCGCTACGAGATCCCATGATTATGGTGAAGAAGAGTCTTCGAAAGCTAAGGGTGCTCCCGATGCTACTGAGTCGCTTCATATTACGAGGCCTACTGTTGAGCCTATACCTCAGATGCCAAAAGCATCTACTAAGCGCACAACGATTAATCCAAATGCTAGGGCTACCCATAACTACTCTATTGTGGAAGATCTGGTGCAGAGTCCTTGTGCCATGTCGGCTCTTGAGGTGCTCCGGTCTTGTCCGGCTTAGCGCAGTGCTCTGCTCACTGCTCTTGGGGCTGTCGAGCCAAAGAACTCTCTTATGATTACATTCGATATGACTAATTTTAAAAATAGACTCCCCCATCATATGGCTTTTCATATTAAATCATCATACCGGAAATGCAATATTTTTCAGACAGTCGTTGATGAGGGTGCTTCCACATGTGTGATGTCTCTCACATGCTGGAAGGTAATTGGATCTCCCGCAGCTGTTCCATCTGCTACTCTTCTAACTGCGTTTGATGGTCATTCTCACAGACCACATGGTATTGTCACAGCTTTGCCCATCTGTGTTGGGGGAAAAACTGTAAATATAGAGGTGGAGATAGTTGATGCAAGCTTAGACTACAACCTTCTGTTGGGGAGAAACTGGATTTATGAGATGGATGCCATTGCATCTTCATTATTTCGGATTATTTGTTTCCCTCACGAAGGGAGGATTGTTACAGTGGATCAACTGGACTGTCCTCCTGTAGACCCGAATGCATCTACTAACTCAACTATTCCAAAGTTGGATAATACCAAGGCGCCTGTTGAGAATTTAGGGGTTGGAATGTATTCTTCCTTGATGGGTACTTTTGATATTCCTCCTCCTACTGTTCATATAAATGAAATTTCATCCTCCAGGGCTCCTCTTCGAAGAGAGTTCTTCAGAACTCATTATTTTTCGGACCCTTGGACCTTACCTTCCCCTACCGCCACATTAGCGGAAGGTCAAGTGGGTGGAATGGCATTTCCAATGTCTGTAGCTGAGATTGCTTATCAGTCTATTGTTGACTCTGCAGAATCCATCCCAGCTCCTCTTTCACCAGAAGAGTTGGATGGAGATGTGGCTCCGGCTTGGGCACTTAGTTCTTCTTCTGCCCAGGATTGCCTTGATACCACTCTTCCATATGAAGAGGCCATCCTGGAAGCTATGATTGGTATAGATAGACCGTGGGATGATTTGCATCATCGGTCTTACTTTTTACCTGATTTGAGCGAAGTTGAAACGAGTTTTCCAAGTCCTCAGTCTCCTGGTCCTGTTCGCCCAGTCCTGAACCCTTTAGCACCAACACAGGTTTATGCTGAAGGGAACATGGCCGTGATTTCTCCTACTATCCCGGTGAACATTTCCAGGGATCCCAATATTATTGAGAATGTCTTCATCGGAGCTGAATGTTCCCATGAAGAGATTCAGATTTACACTGAGCTCTTTAAAGAGTATAGGGATGTATTCGCTTGGTCTTATGAGGAAATGCCTGGTATAGATCCATCTATTGTCCAGCATGAGATCAAGACTTACGAAAACGCTAAGCCTGTGAGGCAAAAGCTTCATCCAATCAATCCTAGCAAGGCAGCAGCTATCAAAGCTGAGGTGGAGAAGCTGCTTAAGGCGGGATTCATTTTCCCTGTTCCTTTGACTGAATGGGTTTCAAACCCTGTTCCCGTAGATAAAAAACAAGCAACAATTCGAGTTTGCATTGATTTCAGAGACCTTAATAAAGCATGTCCGAAAGATAATTACCCCACACCATTTATAGATCAGATCATTGATGAGTGTGCCGGTAACGAAATTTTCTCCTTCATGGACGGTTTCTCCGGATATAATCAGATTACTATCCGTCCTGAAGATCAGCATAAGACTGCCTTTATTTGTCCCTGGGGTACTTTTGCATACAAGAAGATGCCTTTTGGTCTTAAAAATGTTGGGGCTACGTTTCAACGGGCCATGTCATATGTCTTCCACGACATTAAAAATATTATAGAGGCTTATTTGGATGATTTAGCTGCTCATTCTCGAAAGAGAATGGATCATCCTACTCACCTCCGTCGAATATTTGAACGATGTTGTTTCTACAAGATTAGATTGAATCCGAACAAGTGCATTTTCGCGGTTACATCCGGTCGGTTATTGGGATTCATTGTGTCTAGGGAAGGGATTAGGGTAGATCCCTTCAAGGTTGAGGCAATACTTCGGTTGCCTCCCCCGTCCTCTATTCGTCAACTTCAAAGTCTACAAGGAAAGGCTAATTTTCTTTGGAGATTTATCGTAAATTATGCTGAAGTTACCAAGGGATTTATGAGATTGTTGAAGAAGGGAATTCCATTTTTTTGGGATGACTTCGCTCAACGCTCATTCGATTCTTTGAAAAAAGCATTGAACTCTGCTCCTTTATTGAGTCCACCTGATTATAGCAGGGATTTCCTTTTGTATCTTGCAACAGCAGAATCTACCATTGGTATGGTTCTGGTTCAGGAGGATGATGCTCTTGCAGAGCATGTTATATACTATCTTAGTCGAGGATTGGTAGGTCCTGAGCTCTGGTATACTCCGATAGAAAAGTTAGCTTTAGCAGTTGTTCATGCTGTGCAGCGACTCCGGCATTACATTCTTCTACGAAAAACTTATGTTTTGGCAGCAGCCAATCCATTTCAGTTTGTCCTTAGTAGGCGAGTGATTGGGGGCAAATACAATAGATGGATTGTGATTTTGCAGGAATTTGATCTTGATTTTATGTCTGCCAAGTCCAAGAAATCATTGGTTTTCGCGGAATTGATCTCCGAGTTGCCCTGTGGGGATGAGATTGTCTATGATGAATCCTTCCCAGATGAACATTTATTTCTTATCTCTCCACAGGATCCTTGGTATGGAGATATCATTGTGTATCTCCAGACTACGAAGTTTTCCTCTACTTTTTCGAAAGATGAGCGTCGTAAGTTGCGTCACTTGGCTAAGAATTACTTGATTATTGGTGATGCTTTATACCGTCGAGGGGTTGATTCAATCCTGAGACATTTCTTAACTCTCGAAGAAGCTGAGGCTGTGCTGAATGATTGCCACAGTGGAGCTTGTGGTGGTCATTTATCTGGGCTTGCTACAGCCCAAAATATTTTGCGTGATGGGTACTTTTGGCCTTCGATTTTCAAAGATTGTATGGAGTCGGTCAAAAAGTGTCATCCGTGTCAAGTTTATACTCGAAAAATGCGCGCTCATCTAGCTCCGCTTTTTCCAGTCATTACTGTCGGTCCCTTTACAAAGTGGGGTATTTATTATACTACTTGTAACCCGCCTTCGGCTAAAGGTCACAAGTACATTATTGTAGCAGTAGACTACTTTACGAAGTGGGTTGCAGCTATGCCTACTTTTGGGAATGATGGTGAGACTGCAACTGTTTTTCTTTTCAACCAGGTTATTGCTCGTTTTGGTATTCATAGAGAGATTGTCATGGAACATCTCGATGAGCAGCGTTGGGATGCCGCCACGACGAATGAAGCACATAAAAACCGAGTCAAAGTTCAGTATGATAAAGCGGTCAAACCTAGGGTTTTTTCAGAAGGCGACCTTGTTTTGGTCTATGCCCAAGAAAAGGATGCCCTGGGGGCAGAAAATTTTAAATCTATAAGGTATGGCCCCTTCATCGTTAAAAAATTCCTTAAAAAAGGAGCATATACCTTGGTTGATTTCGAAGGAAACGAGTTGCCGGGAGTCTTAAAATGGCCTCTATTTGAAAAAGTTATTATGCCTAGGGTTTTACCGACATTTTGATTTTGTATATAGTAGTTTTACTTGTACATATCTAGTTTTTCGATCTTTAATGGGATGGTGATGTTTTTTTGATCTCGCTTTTGGCAAGTTGTGTTGAATGTCATGAGTCTTTTTGGTTTCACCGATGGTGCTAGTAGACACACCCGGAATTTGGCTTCTGCGGCTTGGGTGCTTCATTATCCATCCGGTCAGCTGTTACTATCAAGAGGGGTCTACATTGGTCCTGCTTCCAATAATATAGCAGAATACACTGCAGTTATTTATCTACTCTTGGATGCAATATCTTTGGGTGTTAATTCGTTGGTAGTTTTCTTGGACTCTCAGCTGGTGGTGTCGCAGTTGAACAATACTTATCGGGTTCGAGATGCATTTTTACTCTGGTTTTTCTTGAGGGTACGTTTGTTACAAATATCATTTCAATTTTTAACTTTCATTCATATTCCTGGAGCTGACAATTGGATGGCAAACTCATTAGCTAATCAAGAAATTGATTGGCATATTAATCATTCCATGCAATAAAATTTAATCATCAAAAACATCATACATTTTTATACATTTGTCACATCCCATCTAATCGTCGTATACATATAATCAGAGTGTTCAAAAAACTATACAAAATTTGGATTCATAAGTCATACAAAAAATTGGGCTTATGCCCCCGATCATGTTCAAATCTCAAAAAATATACAGTCATCTGGTATATCATATCTATCTACTCCTGTGGTCCCTGCCCAGAAGTTGTGTTCCTATAGAACACAATCGCGGTGGCAACTCAGCGGAATAACCATACCCAGTCACGGGGTACTCCTACCACCTATCTCTGGATGGCTTCAGGAAGATATTCCACTGCAGCCATAGGTACTTGGCGGGTTAACCGCTCCGGGTTCCTTTGTATAGCCTGAAGGGTCCTGTCTGTATCTACTGTATCCGCCTCGCCTCTGCGACGCTTATGTCGTGGGTAACCCTCAGGTCGGACTGGTCCAGTATCTATATCATGATCATTTTAAAATTGTAAGTCATTTTGAATCCAATCAAAAACATGTTTGTTTTCCACATTTTTTCACATATCCAAAAAAATTATATAAGTTAAAAATTGCAAACTTACCGATTGTGCCCCATGTTGTGCCTGGTGGAAGGACAAGGTCTGGATCACCTCGGAAATCCATCCCGTCATAGGGATAGTCTTCCACAGTGATGATTTCTTCTCCCCACCAAAGGAAGAACTCATCATCCCAAGTGGTTCGGGGAACTTCACTTCCCCACAATCTCTTCATCAAGTCAGCCCATCGGGCAATTCTTGGATCTCTCGGGCTGCTGATAGAAGAGATCACTTTGGGTCTCAGCCCAGGAATCTTCTCGAAGAAGAATGTCATCAAGATTGTACCATACCCGAAATTTTTTGTCTTTGTTTTTCGGATAGAAGTCAATTGTTGCTTCATGTTCATCAGTAGAGCTGTGCACCAATCATATAAATGAGTTAAGCATTCCACTACTATACTCATTTCAGTCCTGGATGCCTGGTGTAGGGAAGCAGATCCCGCTACCTTGCAAATGGTAAAAAGGAGGATTTTCATGTGCAATTCTCTTAAATCTTTGATAGCAATTTGAGTTCCAACTTTCTTGGAACCCTCTACGCAGTAGACGTGGACGTAATCTTCCATGGTTAGCCCTCCCAAAGGGTTACCATGCAAGTCTACTGGCTCCCCCCTCCAGGAGAGTCTAGTAATAAAATAGATATCTTCCACCTCGATGCATATGGGCATCTGATCTATTATGAAGCAGTCTTCTTCCGGTTCCCAACAATTCACAAGCATTTCGAGCAACCAGACATTACTCTTCATATTTGGCATTTTGAAAAACTTGAGCAACCTGTAATTTCAAAGAATATTGAGTGATACTTGGTCCTGCATGACTTCATTGTCAATAACACTATGTTCATGCTCTCTCCAATATATAGTCATCCTACAAAAGTTCAATAATTTGTTCATTAGATACACGTTTTTTCATTTTGCGTTGTGCATACGCGACTTGCTATGTGCACAGTCGCGTATATACGTGCCTTGGTCATTATAAATCCGCATATGCGCAAACCCGTGATTTTGAACAAATTATTCTACGGTGAAAATTTCTAATTTTTAACTTATGAACGGACAAAATGAATAACAAGGATGAATTAAGAGCTTACCTAACAAATTCAGTGAAGTTTGATGGTCGATTGCTCCTATTTGGATGAAAGAGGATTTTTCTCCAGAGCACTTTTTCCCAAATCAGCAATGTAACAATGAACCAAATATCAGGTAACTTGTGTATTTATGCCCAAAATTGAAAAAAAAATTTGCAAAAATTTGTTATGCTTATTTTTTCAATCTATCTTAAGCTGCATAACCCGGATGCCTGGAAGTGCCCAGACTGGTATGTTTTCAGGTACATTTTGACGAATTCGAGATTTTTCCCAGTTTTTGATCCATGACTGCTGACCCCTCATGGCAGGTATATGATCTTCACTGGCATATAGGTTAGGGAATCCACTTTCCATTGCATTTTTCATGCTAGCCTCCATTCTGATCACTTGCCATAGGGTCGATCCCATTAGGTCATGAGTATTACACCCATTTCACTCGTCGTTTATTTAATCATGACTTGGTGGTAGAGCCTTCCTTTACATGGGCTTCCTAGTTAGTTCCTCGCTATCACTTGTTGCTCATGCTGCGTTTTATGTAGGCTTGGGAGTCCTCTTTAGTCCCACCATGACTTATGTGTTGAAGTTGCATTCTTCTTCTTCCTCACGATCATTTTTCTGGCTATTACCCTAGAGGCTCCCTGGTGTTGTTGAGTTGTATTACTGTATTGCATATTGGCTACTTTTTTATCCTGGCCTTTAGCCGGCTTCATTTGGACTCAATGTTTAAGCCATATTTTGACCTTGACTGTCTGTACAAGTTAACCATTGCATGCACTTAGCTATCGCGACTTGACACCCTTTTACCCATGGATGAAATATTCCTTCCGAGTGTCGTTTCTACTGGGCTTTCTCGCCACCTTGCATTGAGCATAGGATCGTTCCAATCCCGCAACTAGTGCACTTCCGTTTCTCGATACTCGTTCTATCCATTGTACCATAGCATTCTTTTTATTCCTTTTCAAAGCTTATTATATGAAAAATAAAATAATCAAATATAACAAAAAGAGCGGAATGGTGATATAACTTCATAATTTTGCGTGGAAGTATAGTGTCGCTTTTTCGCCCTTGAATGAAACACACACTTTATGGTATTTCCTTCATTTGGGATGGTTTTAGTTTTGACCTAGGTTCAGCCTTTACCATGTTTCACTTGTCAGTCCTCCCCCGGTTGGTTATCTCTTCCAATCATATGGAGAGTTTGTTCTGCCTCCTGCATAACAGACTTATACAGTGTCACTTTTTATTGCCATGGTCATCACGAGTCGTGTTTTTGTTCAAGGGAAGTCTAACCAAAGTCGGCCATTTTACGGTGTCTCTTGACTCGTTATTCAGTCGGCCTTCCCGGTCTAGTCAGTATCTTGTTCTATCACATTAGATGTTTTGGTCTTCTGCTCGTGCTGGTTTGAGAAGGTCCCCATTGACTTCTTGCCGGCGGGTTTGTCTCTTATTGACTACGACACATTGCTCTGAGAGCAAGCCTAGAGCCGCACCCTGGCCCTATTTCCATCATTGATAGGTGACCTTGTGCTCAACATTTGATCATCATTATGGGTCTTTGACTGAGTGGTTTCCCCTGTGTTCGACATCAACATTCATTATCACACTTGGGATTCGGGCAGTACCTTGATTTCCATTTGACCCTATTGGTGGATATCTCACCTCTGTGTCAGCTTTCATTATTGGTTGGTTCAAAGGGTTTCTTCCGTGCACTAGCTTCATCTTGTGCATGTTGGAAACGTACTTCGGTTTGGTTCCGTCACTCTACTTCTTCTAATTCCTTCCAAATCTTGGCCTGCGGGTTACACTCGCGCTGGACTGATGTGGGATGCCTTAATGCCTTCCTTCCAGCATATCTTTTCCCATCGACTCCGACTCATTGATCTGGGAATAAGGCCTAGAGTATTTTTGTCATTACCTTAGGGTTTGCAGTCATCAGTGGCAGACTCTTCGCTATTGACAGTGGGGATTCATCATTTCCTCCTGATTGGTAGATTCTTTCAAGTGTTCGACTTCAACTCATTTATTCGCACTTGTTAGATTGTACTAGGGCACGTTGACACTCATTTTCATTATTGGTGGGTTGTCTCGTGTTGGTTAACGGTGTACATTATTGATCGGTAATCCAACGATTTCTCACATGGTCGACTTCAGCTCATTTATTCCCATTGTGTAGAATTGTGCCATAGTGATCGGTGAAGACCTCGGGTTGCATCAGCATTTCTCGGTTCACTTTTGACAGTCCATTCAGTTTCTTCCAGTGATGTCGTTCACCCTTATATGTTGCAGTGTCAGTACATCATCATCATATATGTTGGCTCCCGAGTTGCATGATTGTACCATTTATTCCACCTCTTATGATTTGGTACTTGGAGATTCAGTTACTTATATGATCAGACATCCAATTTCAACATCATTGATCAGCTTTCTATATGTGATACTTAGACATTGATTCTGAATTGTACTTCCGGGCCATGCTCAGATGATTCATTGTGTACTTTCAGTTCAGTTATACTTGTATACATTTTGGATCTATTCTGTACTTTCGATATGATGTATTTTTGACTGAGCATGGCTATGCCCACCTCAACATGAGTTGACTCTCTGTTTTCTTTCATTGGCTTTTCGCAGGCTGAAATCTGGTGAAGTCCTCCCTTGTCCTTGCGAAGTTCTTTCTATGTGCATAATACATTTCGGCCATCATGTACCCCTTCTGACCTCATTAGGGGGCATCCGTTATAGCATCATTTTTCACCCTCATGTGATTCATGGGGATTGTCTCTATGCCTTGGGCACCCATTCCCACAGCTTTGAAAAAATTCATAAAAAATAAAGTGTTGTTAAAACTCCTCATACGCGAAAGTGTTTCCGTACTTTTCCGCGTTTACACGCGAGTCCACATGCACTTTTCCGCGTATGCTATTAAAAATCATTAAAAATATGTAAAAATTCCTATTTTCGGCCGGGTTGATGGTTACCCCAAGTTCAACCACCCCCGCACGTGGCCAACTGTTTCCAACTGATTGAAACTACTTTGAGGGAGTATAAAAGCTCCTCATGTGCATGGCCTAAGGGAGAGAGAAATTTATAGACATTATACTCTGTTGGAATCCCAATTCAAGTCTGATTTCCTGTGCCTCCTGCACTTTCCCAGATTTTTACAGGAAACCCTTGTTTCCTGGAGATGTTCATCAGTTTATATGTCATCTCGTGTGCACAAGTCTTGAAAGTATCTTAGCGAGGCAAGGGCGGGATGGATCCCACGATGGTCTCGTTCGGGTGATCGGGAAGGATCTGGTGATCTCTATGTTCTTTATTTTCTGTACATGTTGTTCGCAATAATGAAGAACCATCTTGTTCCTGAACTTATGTGTTAATATCTATTTTTATATGTGAAAATATTGATTATTAAGCATTTATTATGGTTTATATAATGTTTCACGTGGATTACACTAAATTTTAGGAGAAATATATGTTGTACAACTAGGTTTCCGTGCATGTTCTTTCTTGTTTTCCAGGTTAAGGAGGAAGAAGGGTTGCTGGGGGTTTGGACCCCGCAGGATCTACATTGAACGTAGGACTACGTGTGAGTTCTACTATCATTGTTATCTAGTTTTTAGCATTTAAGAGTGGTTGTGTGTGAGTCCTTCTAAATAGCATGCCTTGATTTGTGGAGGTTTTGACCCAACAAACCTCTAGGGTGTTTTTCCCTGAAACAATCATCAGAGATCATTGTAGTTTTTCTTTTTGTATCACTACCTTTCGGATCATAAGGTGTTTTAAACCTATGGTCTTAGACGATGTAATATTTTTTGAAACACAAACTCTATCTATGGTATGACTACTTTTGATGGCTATCTTGTTCAACACTTATCGAATGTTGTTTTAACTTACTGTTTTAATGTTGCAAATGTCTATTTATAACATTATTAGCTAATTCTTAAGCCAATGTATTTAAATTTCTTGGAATGTGTTGATATTCAATGTAATCAAACTATTTTTCCAAGAGACGAACCTTCAAGAATAATCTCAGTAACACTGGATTTTTAATTGCGTATACTATGTTTAAATGTAATACAATAATTTCAGAATCTAACCTAACGATCAAACACCAAATGCCAAATGAAATGGCATCAGATAATAACTCAATCACTGCGCTATATTCTGCAACATTATTCATTGTTTGACCAAGGCTTAGCCCATGCATAGAAACTAACCCATCAGTGGATGAATTGATAACCTAGGCCACAGAAGAGATATTTTGTGTACTACGACAGGCACCATCAGAAAAATCAATGTACACTTGAAGGGATGCAGACATCTGAAATATCAAGAGTAATAAAGATAAGCAGGAATAGTAGTCAACACAAACTTTAACTAGACACATTCATCTAATCTAAAGCAGCTAATATAGTAAAAATAACTAATTTACAAGTAAGATCTTCACACAAAAAATCAAGCATAATATCTCTTCAGATAAATTCCATTTTTGGGTTTACCTAAAGAGACCCCGTCATAATCAATCAATTCGTAACCCTCTTTTCCAAGCACTCGCTTGAAAATATAAGGACCATGCCACATAGGTTAAATTTTCCCAGCTCCTAGTTTATCATTAGCTTGGTCATATACCAATACTAGGTCACCCTTTGAAAAAACACAACACTTTGATCGTACTGAGATTTAACGCATTTTTTATGAGCTTCAGCTGCCAATGCAGCAGTGCGCTGAGTCTCATCTAATTGTGCTAGGTACAAAAAGTGTTTTTCCTCCTCAGAGGTAGCTGGTAGTAACTCTATGGCTAATTGGAGTGACGATATTTCACATTCAATCGGTAACACAACTTCTAAACTGTAAACCAGTTGATAAGGAGTGAAACCTGTTGCAGTTTTTGCTGAGGTTCGGTATGCCCAAAGTGCCAAGAAAAGCATAGTATGCCAATTCGATTTCTAAATTCTGATTAACCATTTAATCATAGTGGTTAAAACTTTATTGACAACTTCAACCTAACCATTAGCCTACGGGCAATATGGAGTAGAAATATCATGGTGTAGGCCAAGCTGGTCAGAATGTTCGGTCATCATAATGTTTCAAAAATGGCTCCCATGATCGGTAACGATAGCTTGGGACACATCGAATCATGCAATCACATGATTGAATACAAAAGTAGATGCAGTTTTTCCATCTGCCGCAAATGTAGGCATCGCCTCGACCCATTTGGTAAAATAATCTACTACTAGAATAATATACCCATGCCCCCCGACTGAGTGAGAGTTACATGTAATGAAATCAATGCCCGATTTTGAAAAAGGACCAACAGAAATGATGGGGTGAAGAGGAGTTGGTGGTGCACACATTTTTCGATCAAAAATTTGACAATTGTGGAATTTTCGGACTGCAAGAATACAATCTTTAAATAACAAAGGCCAAAAATAACCAGTGCGTAATATCTTTTGGGCTGTGGCATACCCAGAAATATGATCGCCACATGCTCCAAAATGGTATTCATTCAAAATTTGTTCAACCTCTTCATGAGTTAAACAACGTCAAAATATAGAATCTGCACCGCGACGATCAAGCGTGTCTCCAACAATATTGTATTGTTGGGATTGGTAACGGATCTTTGGTCGATGTGAATGTGAAAGTTCAAGCCGAAAAGTTTGGGTTTGGAGATAAATGATGATATCTCCATACCAAGGATCTAACGTACTGATAAGAAATAGATATTCATCAGCGATTGGATGCTCTACCACAGTTTCTGTCTTAGTATTTGGGAAGTCACACATGAGTTCAGCGAACAACAGTGATTTCTTTGATTTGTATTTTTCAAATTCTAAATCAAACTCTTGAAGGATAACTATCCACTTCGATTATTTTCCCCCGAGCAACTGTTTAGTCAAAATTTACATCATTGGGTTGCAATTAGAAATTGCAGTTGTTTTTCGTAACAAAATGTAATGATGAAAACGTTGGATAGCTTGAACTGCTGCCAAATCCAATTTCTCCACATGCGAGTATTTAATCTCTGTGGGATTGAGATTCCGACTGAGATAGTAAATCACATGCTCATTGTGTAATTTATCTTCCTGAACTAATACCATTCCAATGGTGTAATCAGAATCTGCTAAGTATAAAAAGTAATCTTGGCTATAATTTGGTGGATGCAATAACGGTGCATGGGTCAACACATGTTTTAAAGAATCAAAAGATTGATCAGTGATCTCATCCCAAATGAAAGGAATATTTTGTTTCAAAATCCTGGTAAAACCTTTGGTTAACTCAACATAATTCTGGATGAATCTACGCAAAAAATTTTCTTTCCCCTGCAAACTTTGGAGTTGGCAGAGTGAGGAAGGAGGAGGTAAATTGATAATCGTCTCAACCTTCGAAGGGTCGACACGAATTCCTTCTTTCAAAATAATAAATCCTAGTAACCTACCCGATTGTACACAGAAAAAACACTTGTGTGGGTTCAAGAGAATCTTATAATACCTACATCTCATAAAAAATGCTCATAAATGAGTTGGATGATCTTCCTTGTGTAATGAATGAGCAGGTAAATCATCGAGATATTGTTGCACAATGTGTTTAATGTCATTAAAAGCATAGGACATTTCCCTTTGAAAATTTTCCCAGCATTCTTTAATTTGAAAAGTAATTTACAATAACCAAACATTCCCCAGGACAAATGAACGTTGTTTTTGGTTGATCGGCAGGGAGTATGTTTATGTAATTATATCCAAAAATTCCATCCATGAAAGAATACATTTCATTTCTAGCACAATCATCAATAATTTGGTTGATATAAAGAGTTGGATAATTAATTTTAGGACAATCTTTGTTAATATCCCTATAGTCAACACATACTCTTATTGTTCCTTTTTTTTTGTAACAGGAATGATATTAGATACCCAATTTGTTAACGGGATCAGATAAATAAAACCTGCTCTCAATAATTTCTAAACTTCGGCTTTAATTGAAGTATATTTGTGTGGATGTATTAGAGGTAATCGTTGTCTGAGAGATCAAGCATCAGGGTAAGTCTTTATTTCATGAATGACAATAATGGGATCGATTCCTGGCATTTCTTCATAGGACCAGGAAAATATGTCGCAAAATTCTTGAAATAGGGCTTTATATATAGAAATTTCATGTGGCATACATGAAGCACCTATATGAATGTTTTCAATAATTCTGGCTTTTACTGAGATGTCAATAGGAATGGTAGAAGAAATATTCCCCAAATTTACTTCATAATCCAAATTTGTGATTGAGATTGGACTCTGAGGTTCCTCGACATATTTAGCTGTAAAAATAGAGGAAAAATTATTTTCGAATTTATCAAGCTTAGATAGAAATGATGACCTGTGATGGAGATCATCCCATGGAAATTTGTCTACAGACAATAATTCACAAATGCTTTCATTAGTATGAAACACTTGTTGAAAAGGATTAGGAATTGATGTTGTAGCTAAGCTTGATGTTGAAAATGATTCTTCGCTGATCACATTCATTGGATCAACATTAGTTGATAAAGGATCGTAAAATGATTGTATTGCTTGATATGCTATCTCAAAGGACTCAAAGGCATCCTTCCATTGAATGAATCCAGTTTTGATTCTGATGGCACTATCCAAGGATCAGCAAATGGAATAGTGCTTGATGTAATCATATTAATATTAGCAATATTATGTGGTACTTTCGGTGGAGGCATAGAAAAATTTCCTAGTAAAGCATAATCTTTGATTAAATCTACTCCTACATCCTCATAAGGGATAGTCATTTTCCCTACATGCTAAATACTATCAGTAGAAGCTGGGTTAGATGAATAATATGAGATTTGATCGACTTTCACAATATTTCCTTGATGAGGAAACATAATTATCCAAAAGACGGATGACAGGACAATAGTCATAGAATAAGACCAACTTCGACCCAGAAGAAGGTTGTAATCTAGGGGGGAATCAATTACTTCCACATCTAAATTAATGGTTTTTCCTTCGACTTCTATAGGTAGATCCTGTAAAATTCTGAATGGATGGAATCCTCTTTCATCAAAATCTTTGAGGATTGTTGATGACTGGTTAAGGGTTGGAGAACCAAGTGATTTCCAACAATATAATGACATGATACACGTATATTCTCCTTCATCAATAACAGTACGAAAGCAATGTCTATTTTTTTCTAGTACTAGGATCTGAAAAGCCATTTGATGAGGGAGACGAGGTGTAAAATGTTCTAAATCGGAGACCATGAGGTTTGAATCCTGAATATCTATAGCTCTAATTGCTGATAAGAGTAATTTTCTTTGTGTTGGACATGGTTGCAGCACTTCCAAGGCCAACATTGCTGAAGGAGAGATTACTAAATCCTCCACAATGTTGTAATTCTGAGCAGCTCTCGCATGTGGATTGAAATTTGATTTACAAAGTACACATTTAGTAGGAGGTTTGATCACTAAATCAGGATTTAGTTTCTCAATATGCAATGGATCAGAAACCGAAGGAGATGTAGCTGGTGAAAAACTAGAATTTTCTACTTCTTTAAGAGCAATAGGGTTTTTACTTGCATAATCTTTCGATTGAGTCGCAACCATCAAAATATCTGCTGATGCATTGGAGGAGGATCCAATAATTTTTCTATCTTCATAGGAAAAGGATCCTTCAAAACAACAAGGGTGGATGAACCTTTGACGAATTTAGATACCTCGGCCCTATGCGGACATTCCCTGGTGAAATGATCCTCGTCACAGATAAGACAAGGATAACGAGGTTTTTGTTTATCATCAGTTGATTCATTTTTATCAGTTTTTCCCTTGGTAAATGAAGTCTGTTTATTCTTTTTCTTTCGTTTCTTTTTGTTTCCAGATTTCAACTTTGTAGTAGATGAATCTATAATGTGAATATCGGCAGAAGTTTCCAAGGAAGATTCTCCTTTTGGTGAATCAGGTAAAGTTATTATGGGAGAAGTAACCTTTGAAGATTTCTTCTTACTGTTAGTCATACGAACTGAACCAATTACACCGTCAGCGGCATGAGACCCCGAAGGAGTTGCTATTGTCTTACCATGACGCAGTAAATCGGGAATTTTCTCATACAATGTTTCGGACTGGGTATATACCAAGTCAAGATATTGAGCTTGAGAAATAACTTGCTCTTCGGTGAGAACTCCTACTTTGGCTACATCTTTAGTGATTTTTGGTAGTACTGATTTGACAAACAATTCTGCCAATATTTGATCCAGCATAAAAACTTTTACCAAATGTATTTTTCGTCTCCATTCATGAATATGATCTGATATTTATGTAGACGTAGGTTGTTTTAGTGAAGTTGATAATTCCGTGCCATTTTTGTATCTGAATGGCAACTTAAAATGAGTTACGAAAGAATTTTCTAGAGCGTTGAAATTCGTAAATGAGCCTCGTGGTAATTCAATGTACCATTTGGCAACTAATCCTATTAACATTCTCTAAAAAATTCTAAGGCGAATGGAATCATAAATTAATGAGTTGGATGCACACCAAAGTTGGTAAATCATGATATGGTTAGAAGGATCCTCTCTTGAATTTCCTTCAAACTTTGGGATATCACTGGGAAACTTATGCGGCATAGGCAACCAATATAGATGATAATAGATAGGATCATTCGTAAGGCGAGATAAATCCGGTAAATCTGAAGTTTATATGAATGGAAATTGACGGGTAGGGTCTTGTTGATAACCTTGTGAGACTAAACCAGTCCCAGGAGGAGGATATCCAAGATAACCTAGAATAGGTTGTGCATTTGGGATCATAGTGCCCCCTGGATAACCAGGAATAACTGGACCATACTGGGGTTGAACATCTGTCTGATATGTATACCCAGGGTACGGTTGTTGCACGTAGATTGGAGTTTGAACAGGTCCATATTCATACGGCCCCTGATACGGTCAATAAGTAAACTAAGGTTGACTTGTTATAACTGTACTTGTACCAAGTTGTCCTGTTGGCATCTGAACATTAGTCTAAATTGTAGGTCCAGACTACGGAATAGAAATCTGAGGAATCTGTATTGATTTTTGAGGGGCAGATGTGATAGGAAATGTAGACACTCTAGGAATAGGTGTGGTTGGTTAAACAGAAGTCTAAGCAGCAGTTTGGGGTGGAGTCGTAGGTGTACTCGGACCATCCTGTTGAACAGAACCAGATGCAGGTATTTGAATTACAGTTTGGACAGGTTGTTGGGGTTAATTATAACCAACTTGTTGTCCAGCTTGATAATAAAGTACTTTCATAATTGGTTGTAAATTCTATTGGACTTGAGATGGATCCCACACCATTCCGGGATATGAAGGTCCCAATGAAGGTTGTATATAAGATGGACCATAACTTGGTTGAACATATGGTTGATAGTTGACTGGATAATTTCCACCTCCTTGTAACATTTATTGTTCTGGATAGAACTGTTCTCCTAAAGGAGGTTTTAATCCTTGAGCTGGGTATTTCCCTTGAGGTTGATATTGACATTGAGGCATGTACTGACCTTGAGGCATATTTTTTCCCTGAGGATGACCTTGGGGTATGTACTATCCTTGAGGTTGACCTTGGTGTATGTACTATCCTTCAGGTTAATACTAACCTTGAGGTATGTACTGTCCTTGAGGATGCCTCCCAGTCTGTATTTAACTATTTTTAGGTTTCCCCCCAGTTGATAAATTACTACCTTGAGAACCGGGGTTCAATATATTTCTAGACATCGTATAAACTTGCTCATTGTTTAAATTTCCAGTATTTGATCCATTCGGGCCAGATGATGATATTGATTTGTTAGGAAGAGGAGATGCTCCTGAGAATGTATCAGAGAGTGAATTATAGCCTACAGGAACAGACAGACCACCATACAAAAATCTTTCTGGCCATTCAGTAAACATGGATGACTCACTAGACATGTTTAGCTGAGGTCTATAACCTATTGGTGTAGGGAAAAAATGAATTTGGGGTGGCGAGTACTAAAGACCTAATTTTTGCAGAAATTCTGTCAATGAAGAATACCAAGCATATTTTCTAAAAGGACTGTAAAAAATTGACTCACGTTCTCTAAGTTCTAAAGTTTCCTGAGTTGAAGGAAGAACAATTTATTCCTCTATATCAGTGATTTCTTGAATACTAATGAGACCAGGAGGAAGGTCTTCTGTAATCCGATTTCTTACTCTGGGTGAATCAGGATAATTGGAAGTTGGAGTAGTGAATTCTATAGTAGGTTCTCATGTAGCAGGTTCAGTTTCCGGTTTAGAAATTTCAGGTTCTTCAAGTGATAATTCACTTTTTGTAGAAGCAACTTCGGTTAATTCGGAAATTGAAACTATTTGTAGAGTACGTTCTAATATTAGCGGTTGATTTACTTCAGATTCAGGATGAATAATTATGGATGATTCTCCTTGTTCTATTAATCCATATCTACCAATAACATTTGGTATCATATATTTAAGTCCTTCTAGCTAGCTTGGTGTGTACTCAGGGGGCTTCCCCTGAGTTCTACGTGATCGTCTCGGTAATTCAGCCACGATTAAAACTTTTAACACACGAAAACAAAGAAAAAATTCAAGCAAACCCTAAAGTCGCTAAGGAAAAAATCAAATGAATCACACGCCTATAAAAATCTAAGAGATCAATCCACACACAAACAGTAGTGATGAAATCCAACATCATAGAATTTTAATGTAGAAATGGCGGTTGGAACAGTTACCCTGACAACCTACTTAATGAAACAGACCGATTCAAGTTTCTCGACTTAAACCATCTCAAGTCAAGATAACCCTCCAGAAATTTGAAGTGAGTCTAGCCGACGTCTGCTCTAGGTACAGTGGGATCTCCCCTCCACCGTCACCTTGGGAAAGAATCCTAAAGTTTATAGCCACTAAAGTCACCAACGGGGACACATATACCTGGGGGAACAGTCTACGATCTGATATACATGCAAGGGCAGAGTAACAAGCTCAATCCCCTTGAAGGCTCCTTGACATAATCCAAGGTTTACCAACAAGTGACCCCAGGCTCCTCGATAATGGTCTATCCGAGGTTTACCATTTTTAGTACGTGCACATCTTCTATCGTTCCCAATGAGATAGGTATGATTACCTCACTGGTTTGGATATGATATCATGCTTGACTCCTTTAGGAGGAGCTTCCCAGAGCATACATGCTACAATTGGATTTTCCTACCCCAAGATCGACTACTTGTTTGTTTTTACTATCTTGGAGAGTTAACTAAAACCTATTCCAAGAAACTAGCCTAAGCTATGTTGGTGAAAAGAGCCCTAGAAAATATAAAATTTCTAGATTGATTTTAATTAAGCATTACTTTTAATTTGCAGTTTCTTAGGACAATGGGTATAGAAATGAAACTTGATGATTTTTTAATGACCTGACTCAAAATTCTCTACAATGCATCTATATGGTGGACAACTCATTTATTTTCAATGAAATCTAACTAGAGGAAAGAGTTGAGAGATTTTCAAAAAATTTCAAAATATCAATTCTTTCTTTTCTGTATGAAAAACTTTGGAAAGAAGACAATTCAAAGATTTCAATTTCAAAAAGATATTTTGCTCAAAATGAAATTCCTATATTATTTAGATCAGAAAAAAAACAAAACTTCTTCCAAAAGAAAACTAAAAGTACTAAAAGTAAAAAATTAAAAACTAAAAGAATGTCTAATTTTGAACTCTATTTAAAAGTTGGAGGATGTTTAAGCTTGGTTTATAATCTAACCAAGAATTTTCTGCTTATTCCAACAAGAAATCCAAAAGTAGTTTTAAAATGAAATTCAGTCCTTATCAATCTAAAGGTTTTACAAGTTTGAAAATGAAAATAAAATCAATTTTTCATAAGAATAACAATTGCATCAATTTCAATGGCTCAACAGAAAAGAAATGAAAATACCAAGTAGGAGAGGTATACAAAATTTTCTGATTCAGAGCAATGGGAGGACTAGGAAAATTGTTTACTCATAATATGCTAACTAAGTGAATAGATCATTTAATTACAGAAATTTTTGAAAGAAACTTTTCACAGAAGCCTTTAACAAACAAGAAAAATTGGGTAAAGAACAGAAATTAAGTAATGGGATGCCAGAAAATGACATTTCTACTTTTTCTAAAGTTTTCCAGAGATCCGTAATTTTTAATGGAATAAGGTGCGATACCGCACTTTATTCTACTAAAGATTGCAAAGTATATTGCTCTATTTTAAAAGAAAAAGTGTGGAAGTGAAGAATAGTAGAGAAGAAATAAAAATACAGATTTACAGTCAGGGATCCTATTGAGCTTTCTACCCAATTAAGTTTTGAGCTAATCTCAGTTAAAGAAATCTCGAAGAAATCTCAAAAATCAAACTAAAAATAAAAGAAAACTAAGTTCCGACTTTCCCCAACGAAGTCGCCATTTTGTTACACGGACGAATCCCTCTTGCGGACAAGAGCAATATCCCTAGTATCCTAAGGATATCTAGAAAAAAACAGACAGATGTAGACCAATTTCTCTAGACTATTTTTCTTAAGAATTACTCATTAGCTATGGATAGACACTCCTACCTGAAGTCCAACGCTTGTTTGGTCTTCAATCCAGTTTCTCCATAAGTTATTGATCCAACGTATAAAATCTGCAATCAAAGACAGGAACACCAGATCAAAAGCATCTGCAAAATATGATAATTCAAAAGAAATAATATGTCTTAGTTATCAAGGAGTCTAAGAATTAAATCATTCAAAATATAGATATAAAACTCAATGAGAAAATAGAATCCATTTCTATTAACTTTGAATAAAAGAAGAAACCTTACAACCTTGATGCCTTGATGTTTGTACAGGTTCTTCCGAGGTCCCGAACAATCGTTTTCCTCAGTTTGACAAGACTCCAACTCTCTGAATCAGCATAATACTATGGCCATGAGTATGTAATCTCTCTCATGCCAACGATCGAAATGTGGAGATTATAATTTCTTCAGCAATTCTCTTCTATAAGCTAAAAAGTAAGTATCAAAAAGTACACTTGAGACTGAAACTTGGTCTCAATTTATAGCTGAAGAGAGGTTGTTTCAACTCCAATAAGGAAGGGTTAAATCCCTCTCATCATGGTATTTTAGCTCCAAAAACCAAGGGATAGCTCCATTTATGAAGGGATGAAGGTTCATGAATGGAAGGGGTGAAGCTCAACCAGATAACACTTCTAGAAAGCCCTAGCTAGGAGAATATTTGATTAACTAGGATTCTAGAACTTACTTTTCTATTTATTTTACATTTCACGGGGATCCATAGTTTTAATGAGCTTTACATGTGGGATGTACCACAGTTTTTATAACAATTAGCCGCGGTACTGCAGGGAACGACTAGGAAAAGTGCGGTAGTAGGATTTTTAGGATTTTTAAGAGCTTCTTCCAGTTCCAAGACTTGATTTGGGAAACTTTATGTTTTTATTTCTCTGAGGGAGAAATAAATAACTAATGATGAACCCATATAGACAGTTAAATGTCATGGTGAAAAATTTTAATGTAACAAGAACTGGTGCGCTGGAGTACTGAGACGCATCAGGTCGGTTTGTACGGAGAGCACAGTGTCTCGGCGTGCCAATTGATAGTATGGATTGGTACTCTTTTCATAAAATGCACCGGTGCATGTTATGATTAGAAACACACCTAAAAAAAACATCTGCAAAAACCTCCACCCTCCAACCTACTCTAGTTACCCCCTACAAACAAATATCTGGGTTATTTTTATAAGGAATTCCTAAAAAACATCCACTAGAGTGTATCTTCCTTGTAGTGGTAAATCCATCCGTTGGAAAGGATTCCTCGCATCATAAGGTCAAAAAACCAAGAAATATATCTACATCAAATCTATCATAGTTGTCATAGCATGCTCATAGAAATCAATGGAAACTATTGGATACCAAAGTCCCAAAGTGGCCCTACTCCTGCAGTGATTTACCAGCATACTCTTGCATATTCTAATTCCATTTTTCTGCTACTACTAACATTCTTGCAGTTAGTTCCAACCACCCAACCAAGAATGTTCATGCTCTCCTATACCGATCACATAACTACCATAAGTTTTAAAAAAATTGAAATAATTTTGCATCGTACCTCATCGATGGCTCATCAACAAGGTACACCTGCAATTTTGTTTATTTCCTATCACAACAAGAAAAATTATCTCTTTAATCAAATCATCATATATAAACATATCACATCTGATTAGCTAAAAAAAATCATTGTAAATCAAAATCATAGAAACAAAGTTACTAATCAAACAAGAAAATTACCGATTAGGCGTTTTTTTTCAAGTAGCAAAAAGAACACCCAATTTTGAAAAGTAGTGATGCAGAATCACCCTTTTTTTTGGAGCATATTTTTGGCAATCTAAATTTTCTTATGACATTTTTTTAATGTCATGATTTTCATGTCGATTTTGAAAAGTGGTGATGTAGAATCAACCCCTTTTTTTTAGAGGTTTGATTTTGACACTTTACATTTTCTAATTTCTTCTGCTTCTCTGAGATGTTTATTTTTATGTGTATTTATGTACTTGTGCTTAAAAAAAAAATTAATGAAATATTCATTTTTTCGGATAGTTAAAAAAAAAAAGGTGCATATTTTAAAGTTAGGATTTTCTATATGTTTATGTATTGTTAAATAATATTTCAATGCACATCAAATAATTGTCACTAAAAACCAATATTTTTAAATATATGACAAAAAATACACATTTTCAATATAAATACAATGAAAAAAATACACATTTTGAGACTTTTTGTTAAAAATGACATGCTAAATAAACGATTTTTATGGGAAAATCTTAACAAAAAAACTAAAAAAATAGCATTTTTTAAGATTTGTATGTCAAACAGTAATAGAAATTACAGTCTTTTTGCAAAAAATAATGATTCTTCTCATAAAATCTCAAAGTATAAACATTACAAGTAAAAATGATGAATAACTCTCAAAATTTACTTATATTGCAAGCATAACTTAAATTTAATCAATAATATCAACTAATCCATGTTCAACATCTTCTAGACCATCAATATTGTCTTCTTTCACCACATTTTTTTCTTCATTTTGGTCATTGTCCTCTTGTAATGGATCTTTGATGTCTGAAAATATTTCAAAGTGTTATTCTCTTATAATTCCATATGATGGTGGTTGAGGTTCCTTTGCTTTTTTTGCCACATGCGATTCATTAAAATCCCCTTTCCTCAAATAAACTTATAGCATTGCATCAAGAAGAAATTGAAGAGCAATAATTATTTCTTGAATAAATTTTCATTTTAGTGAGTCTTTTTCAATGGCAATGAAATTTCTTCCTTTTTGTAGGCAACATGCTCATGTTGTACCTAATCTTCAAGCACAAAAAAATAATAAATAAAATTAGTATAAATACATAAAAGCTAAAAAATTAAATATTAAAATTCAATTTTATATATTAAAACTTACTTGAACTTGAAAATAAATCCAAAACCCAATCTCCTTCATTTGAACATAGATATATAAGATAGTTAATTAATGCTTGCAATTTTTTATAAATGTTAACCATCTCTGCTTTTGCATCTTCATCCTCATATGTTAGTTTTCTTACGACAACATCATGAACAAGTACTTGACTATGGCTCTTCCATCTACTTGATTAAGAATAATATGCTTATAGCTATCATCTTTTTTCCAACATTCAAGATGGATGAACTCAAAATCATTTATAATAGGCTGATCTTCGGAAGAAATAGGATTTGAGTTCTGAATGTAACATGACATAGTAAAAGTTCAATTAAATTTTACATAAATATATTTTTTTAACATTAATCAAACATACAATTTCAATATCTTACCATGTAATCTGCATCCTTGAGTTTCCCTTGAAGATTGTTAATAACGTTGCAAATTGTGTGTTTGAATGAAATGTCACAAATCTCCAAAGTAGTGATGTTGTGACTTCTTGAAAGCTCATAACCACTTCACTAAAATCTTAATAAGTATAAGGTTCACTATCATATTCAATGTTTGAGAAATTGAAACCATGAGGAATATCTTCAATAACTAGGGCATGTTCCCTTTCCGGTATGAGTTTTACAATGCCTTCACAATCACCTAATATTATTTGATATTGGATAGTGTCGAAAACATTCCAAATGAAATTATTAAGTGTAGGATCAATTTCATCATTCATAAGACGTTTCTTTCTCATCTTTTCCAACTTAATTTTTTCAATAAACCTTTGGAAAGTATTTGCTACTCCATTTTCATCCTTCTTTGACATTTTTAATGACATAAAAAATATATATGTATAATTAATAAAATAAAAAAAGTTTACATATGAGTAAAATGAATGTATATCTCAACATACCTTATCGAATGGAAGATAAAAATCTTTAAGTGTTGTTGTAGAACTTGGTTCTAGCTAGTTGCACAGAACATCATCCCAATTGTCTTCATTCAAAGTTTTAACCATATGTTATATTTTCATAGGAATCCTATGATTGAATAAATAAAGCAAAAAATTGTTAATATTGTTATATGTATAAAAAATTATACAAAAAAAATATGTTGTATTTAAAAGAAAATTATAATAATAAAAAAAAAAACATAATTTTGAAATTCTCTACACATTTCATCCATTTATAATTCACCTGACTTCACACAACATAGTATTAATTTGACTAGTTTCTCATCCTTAACTCCTTGCATTGTTCTCCAAGGTGTGATAGTCATAGCATCTAGAATTTGCTTCATTTTCAGAAATGTCTTACTGTTTGTACATATTATGTGTTTACACCTTTTAAATTTATGTTTTTTTATGGAAATATTCTCCCACCCTTCAAAAATATCATCAATAAATTCCCATATCTCCCCAATTCTAAATTCCAACTCAAAAATGCTATTCATGCCTATGAATATATTTGAATTTACTTTTCGACTTTTTGAATTGATTTTATCCTCAATTTGATAACCTGTTTCCATTAAACATTCCTTCTGAAAGCTTAGACTAACTTTTGTCTTATCCCCACCACATTTTTCTACAAATTCATTAAGAATAAATATGACCCTTTGGATGAAAGCCATAGAGATTATGTACTCATTATCTACATTATGATCCCATGCCAATAATATTTCTTCTTTTTCTAATAAACCAACATAAATTGTGCATTTCTTTGTTTCAAAAAGGGAGTTATTAGGATATCTCTCAATCTATTGTATTTTTTCCTCTGTCGAATGGTTCCCTCAAATTACATAATATTTATATTCAAAACATTGTGTCTTTTCAAATGATTATTTGCTGGGAACCTGATTTGGATCAACAAGAACCACATAATCCACCGCATCCACATATGGATTGAACCTGAACAATGTTTTCAGATTATGTACATGTAGGTGATGTGACTTTATAATTTGATATTGAGATTGTCCTTCATTTGGCCTATATAATTGGCTCACATTAAGCTCAAATTTTTTGCCACCATTAATTATTTTATTCTTCCTCAACTGATACCGAATGTCATTTTTTTTTGTTTTAATAATACCATCCTCTAACTCAGCATGTGGTGTTATATTTTCTCTAATTCCTTTAGCTCTTTTAGTTTTTTCTTCACTGTTTCTCATGACTTTTACAGGTTGAACAACATTTGATTTCTTCTTCTTATTGGTTAACATATACTCTTTTTGATAAAAAATCTCTTCATCATCAACTGGAAGAGAGACATGTTTGGAAATTTTTGTTTTTGGTGTTTTATTTTTTTTATCCTTTTCAGCAACAGTTCTAATCTCCTCCTCACTAATCCTAACAAATTTTTCAGCTTCATCTTCCCCATCTTCAAAAGCAACATGTTTATCTTTACTAGATTGACCTACCTTAGTGAGTCTTTGTTGAACCCTCTTTGTACTCTTGGAGTCTCATGAGCTATTGATCTTTTATTCCTTCTCCTTTATTCTTCTATCTCTATGTGGAAATTGTTGATCATAGCCCTAATATTTGGCTCGAGATAATATATAACCTCAAAAATGATTGAAAGACTCTCAACAAAATCATATGAAACAAAATACAATATGTCAATGATCAATAATTTATAAAATTTCTAATGGTCCTTACAATAATTCATAACACATAAATATAAATAAACATACTTACAATGTTATTCGAATTTTTTCTTGTGATTTCTACACACAACTGTGTAGATTCTCTATATGTGTCACATTGGACCTTTGAGAGATGATATATGACCTTTTCATCTCTATCGACCAATCTTGCAAGAATATAAATAATGTTTATATTGGGCACCAAACATATGTCGCGTACTTTTCCCAAAACCTCATATGATTCACCAAAGTTAATCCTAATACAATAAATATAGATATATACACCATCATGAGTTTCATAGTCTTGAAGATGCCATGAAAAAATTGTTTTATTTATTTTTTGTGCATTCTTCCATTCTAAAAAATATTGAACGTACTTGATAGACGACTTGCTTGAATTTTATTAAGTTTCTTAGTTTTTGTGTGTTCAACAATATTGTTAGTGTATCCAGCAGTATTCATAGTACGTCTAACGATATTCATAGTGCGTCCAACAATATCCATAGTGCATCTAGTTGCAATTTTAGGTTTGAAAATTTCTGCCCTTGGTCCAGAAACATTCTTAATTAAACAAATTTTTGTTTTGAAAATCACAAATATAAATCAAAATTTAAAAAAAAAACAAATAACGTTTTTTTTAACTATATAAATCAAAAATTTTAAAAAAAAAAATACTATTTTTTTTAAACCATATACATTAAAATTAAAAAAGAAAAAACAACTATATCTTTTCCAAATATAACTATATATTTTTAAAAATATATATATAAATATATATTTTCATTTAAATATATATATATATATATATATATATATATATATATATATATATATATATATATATATATAATTATTTTTTATCTTTTAAGAACACGATATATTTTTAAAGAAATTAAAACATATTAAAATAATTATTTAAATCTAAAAAAACTTATATATTTTTAAAATTATTAAAATATAAAAATCAAATTATTTAATTAAAAAAAATATTTCAATTTAAAAATATTTAAATATTTACTATTGTTTTTAATAAAATTTAAAAATAAAAATAAAAATTTGGTCGCATCATGGGTCGAAGGACGGTGGGTGGGCTTCCACAACATTTCCCACCACCTAACTGGCCTGCGATATATATATATATATATGAAATTATTTTTTATCTTTTAAGAACACAATATATTTTTAAAGAAATTAAAATATATAAAAATAATTATTTAAATCTAAAAAAAACTTATATATTTTTAAAATTATTAAAATATAAAAATTGATTTATTTAATTAAAAAAAAATATTTCAATCTATAAATATTTAAATATTTACTATTGTTTTTAATAAAATTTAAAAATAAAATTAAAAATTTGGCCTCATCATGGGTCGAAGGATGGTGGGTGGGCTGCCACAATGTTGCCCACCACCTAACTGGCCTCCAACCCTCGACTGGGCATGAGTCGATTCCCCGGAATCGACAGGTGGTCAGAGGTTGGTTGGATAGCGTTGTAACAACCCACCCGTCGGCCTCCACGCCGCAGCTAGGTGGGGACTTGATTCCCGAAATCGACCCCCCCACCCAATAGGGGCCAGAGGTCGACAAGTAGCACTGCACAACACTACCCGTTGGCCTCCGGCCCTCGGCATGGAAAAAAAAATCACAGTTAAATAAAAAATAAAAAAATAATAATTGAAAAAAACCAAAAATTTATAATAAAATTTATTTTTTTAATAAAAAACAAATTAAAATATATATATTAATTAAATGAAATTAAAAAAAATTAAACATACCATAAATAATAATAATAATAATATGAATAATATTTTTATTTTTTCTGACTCTTTTTTTGTTGCATTTTAGAAAACGAAAAAAATACATATAACTGTTTTTTTTTGTGAATGTTTTTTTTTGTTTTTTTTTTTTTTTGTTTCATGGAGGAACCCAACAACCGAAAAAATATTTTTTTTCATATTATTTCTCCTAAAAGCCCTACAAATTTGTATTTTTTCATCTTCTTCGCTATAAAATTATAAAAGAATATAGGATTATTATGAGGTTTTTCTCGTAAAATATGAGATTGCAAAAAAAAATAAAAAAAGGGAAAACAATAAAGAAATAATTTTGGAGTATTAAAACCATCAAAAGAACAAATTCTCCCCAATTTTATGTTTAAATGGTCAAAATAGATGGAATACTAACCTTTCAAATGCAAAAAACTCTCGTTCAATGTGATATCGATGTCATTGCAACACCTCCGCAAAATTGGTCCAAATGTTTTGACGAAACCCAAAAGACTTGATGTGATGTGAGGAATAGAAACAATGATTGTTATTATATAGTGAATATTGTGAAATTGATTTAGTGTTTTATGAATGTGAGATTAAAAATAAAATTAAGAAAAATAACATGTTGTTAATATTTTAGGTTTATATTAACTTTTATTCAATGTTAGTTAAAAAATGTAACATAAATTATAAAAAAATATTTAGTTACATAGTCAATGTTAATTCATTTAAATAAAAGAATTATTTTAGTTATGAAGGAATTCATAAAAGGAATACATTTGTGGATATTTTGAATAGAATGTAGGGTGAAATATTTGAAGACCAACAATGTATTAAAATGCTTTCAAATACATTTTAGAGGAAAATATAGGAGGGAAATATATCAAACGAATTTTTTGGAGGTAAATTTTTTAGCAAAACTGTTTGGTGGGAAACTTTGTAGGGAAAAATTTTAGCGAAATTTTTTTGGTGGGGAATTTTAGAGGGAAAATTTTAGCATTTAAGTTATATATTGTCATTGGGAGAGAGTGCATTTGTATAATTCAACCTATTATTTTTTAAAGTCATGGATTCTTTTGAAATAGAAGTTTTTATTTTTGCAACATAAATATCTTCATTACACAACAACCCTATTCAGATTGATGAATATAACAAGAGCTCATTCACTATGAATAGAGAGTCAAATTTTTGACTTCATTGTAATACTAAGAATGATGAGAAATAATTAATGAAGGGAAAAAAAAGGAAATTTTTGTAAATCGAGAGTCAATTATTCCACTTAGTCTTAAACCTAAGGATTATGACTTCATAAGTGATGAAGGGCTGATGAAAACTTCCAGAGTCAAAATTTCCACTCTGTCCTAATCTTGAGTATTATGAGAGCACCATTGACGAAGCGGGGGATGAGGAATTTACGGAGTCAAAATTTCCACTTCATCCTAATCCTAATGATTATGAGAGGACCAATGATGAAGGGGGGATGAAGAATTTCCAGAGTCAAATTTTCCACTTCATCTTAATCCTAAGGATTATGAGAGAACTAATAATAAATGGGGGGATGAATAATTACTAATAAATGAGATTCAAAGTGTCCACTTAGTCTTAATACTAAGGATAATGAGAGCACTAGTGAGGAAGGGGAGGGGGAGACTATGAAGAATATCTAGTAAATAAAATTTCAAAGCTTCCACTTAGGCCTAATCCTAAGGATTATGAGAGAACCACTGAGGAAGTGGAGGATGAAGAATTTCCATCAAATAGAGATTAAATGTTTCCATGTATTCCTAATCCTAAGGATTACAAGACCACCGTTGATGAAGTTGAGGATGAAGAATTTATTGCAAATGATAATCAGACTATGAATAGAGATTCATATTTTCCAATAATTCATAATCTAAGGATTATGAGAGCATAAATTATGAAGGGGAGGATGAATAGTTTGTTTTAAATGATAATTTTAGAGTCACGGATTTGAATAATGCATTTTTTCTAAGTGAGCATTTAAAAGAGAGTCATGGTGATGAAGAATTGAATCCCCCAAGGGAATATTTTGAAAGCATGGATGAAGATGGTGAAGAATTGTATCTGAGTCAGGTTTTAAGAAGTGCAAATGATAATAGTGAAGATTTTTATTGAATTGAGGATGGTAATGAATATTTTCCAAGAAATTATGATGATGAATTTATTAACTATGTTCAAAGTGATCATAGTGAGGATAATATTCCTCCTAATTGTGATGAAAATTTTTCTACAAAGGATAATGGAATGATGAATCTGTTGCAAGAAAATATTGTACTAAGAGTAGGAGTAGACCTTTTCATATCAATCCAAAATGTTCCAGTTATACAAGGCTTGGGACAACATATCTCACAAGCATAATTTCTATCGGTGAGATAATTTCAAGTGATTATTGTCAAAAATATTTCTTGAAACATATCAATTTCAAGTTTCCTCTGGAGAAAAGGAAAATATATTTTTCAATGAATAAAATCATGCAAAATTCATATTTAGTGGGTTGCATGCGATCTACATTAGTAAGTTATTATTATCATATTGGTAATGTATTGCTCTGCAGAAAGGCTTTCAAATTTTTCATTAAATTAGTAATGTTAGTTTGTCAAAAGTACACGAAAGAATGGAAAAGGATCCTAGATATTATCCAAAATTATGTTATAAATGGGAGGTTGGGCTGTTAGCAAATAATGTTATGTTATAGATGGAAGACTTATTTTCAATGCATGGAAAGTTTATTCCAAATAAAGACATACTACATATTCCAAATAATTTCACGAGAGGAGAAATGTACAACTTATACAAATAATATGAAGGAGGTGTTGAAGGAGTTGGTAATATTATTAAATATTCATATTTTACAAGGGTATGGAAGAACAAATTCAACAATTTTCATATTTCTAAGAAGACAAGGATGGGGGTTTGTAGTACATGTGCTTCTCTTGAAGGAAAAAGGTATAAATTTCAAGGTTGAAAAAGATGTACACGTTCATAACATTGTTTTTAAAAATTGGATAGTTATTAACTAGGAAAACATATTTATTAATAGGTTTCTTTTATTTTATGTGCATATTCCATTGTCAATGCACTTCAAGAGAATCATAATCAACAAACAAGTCAAAGACAAAAAATGTATAGACATCGAAAGAAGTGTTATGATAATCTAAATAAATATTTGGGTTTTATAATTGATGGTATGGACCAAAAGAAAATGCTTCCGCTAAATTTTGTTTGCAAACCAAATATTTTACAGGAGGAAATTTTTATTTAGTTTCACTTGGTTGGTTGTATGGTTTTTAATGGGAATATGTTGCCAAGGGTTTACTTGACAACTCTAAATATTCATAATGATGCAAATCTGACCATAACTATAATGTATGATGTCTTTACTAATTGGTTTTGTATTCTTCTAGAAGTTCTATATGTACAATTAGAAAACACAAGCTATGAAAACAAAAATCAAGTTCTTTTTTGGTATCTAAACATGCTCATTAAATCAGGAATGTTTAAAAAGGTAAAGGTTGGTTTTATTATTTTTGGGCATACTCATGACCATATTTATCAGATGTTCAGTTTGTTTTTAGTAACATTTAGGAGGAAATATGTTGTGAGCCTCCCATAATTAATTGAAAGAGTTAAGATGGGATCACATGGTGAGGAGAAATCCATTGAACAACTCAATGAAATTAGCTTCCAACATCGATTTCATATCAAAAATCTTAATGGGATAGCACTTATATGGGGCAAGAAGTATTCAACAATTGTAGAATGGGGGTTGTCATCAGGTTTAGCATTTTTTAAGTTCATTCCATAACGTCCAATATTTGCATCAAAGATATTTTTATTACAATAAATTTCCTAAATCCACAATCCATGTAGGCATAAGAGATATATAAGTTATTTTAAATGCATGATATAAATTAAAATATGTATTAGAGATACATATGAGTACTTTGATGTTTCTGATTCATTTTGGTTGGAGTCATTTTTCAATAATCAAAGTGATATGATTTCAAGATCAATAAATGATGATACACTTTTGAAGACTCTGTTTATTTGGCCACAAAATATGCCAAATGAACATGAGGAAAGACACATTTTTGAACAAAAAATATCTCAAGGTGTTATTAACTATCCATAGGTAGAGGAAAGGAAATGTATATTGGTTCTAGAAGATCATGTGCATGATGTGAAGCCATGGAATACCTTTACACGGGTTCTATGCATGATAGAGGTGTTAGCATATGGATATCCACTTGTGTATCCATTCTGGGTTTCCAATATTATAAAGGTCATTAAATAAAATGAATATATCAATGTTGTAGAAGTACATTGGAATGGCCAAAATACCCACCCATTCAATGGTGTTTCAAGCCAGAGATGATAGTTGATAAAAAAATTGGCATAAAGAGAAAAATAAAGGGAACAAATATAAATCGTCACCACAGAGACCTAGTAAAATTGAAGTATTCTAACATACTTGTGTATGAATTCAATACGAAAAAGAGTGTAAATATTCATTTGAAGATCGTAGATATTTTAAAGAAATTGTTACCAGAATAAATAGTGTTGAGATGGGATTATGTTGAATCTATTCGTAGATCTAGAATACTCTTGAAACCTAAAATAGTGGGCATGCATGTTGACTCAGATCAGCCATTAGTTGATGAAAGAGAAGAGTATGGATTATATTCATCTGCATCCAGTCATTCATCTGAAGATGTAGGTTCTAATGGTGTGCCAAAACCTATGAATGATTTTGAATAAATGTCTACGACATTTTATGTAAATAATGTTTGCATGGTAACTTGAAATATGTTTCGATAAAAAGTAAAAAAATATTAGAAATTAATGCTGAATTTTTAAATTATACAGTGATATTTCCATGATATTATTTATTGTTAATATTTGGTATAAGATACTTTTAAATTTTTTTAAAATTTAATGGCTCATTGAAAGGGGACACTTCGTTTTGATGGTTGATTTTTAGGTTTTGGTTGCAATAAGATAAATTGTCCTTAGCTAAGATTTGAAAAGATCTATACTTCTAGCCTTTAGAATAAAAATTACTCTTGGAATAATAAATCTTTCATTTACATGTTCATTTTTAAAAATTGTTTTAGTTATATGATTTTTCCATAATTTCGTGGTTCAAATATGTTAAAAACTTATTATTCTTAAAACCATGGTTGAAAACTTGTCAAAATATTGAGGTTTTTCTGAGGTGTGATATTTTATCTTTAATTCTATGGTTAAGAACAATTACAATTTTAGGGTTTTTTAGAGTCAAGATATTTTATCTTTAACAAGATGGATGAAAATTGTTGGAAATTATAAGGCTTTGAGACATGATATTTTTATCTTTAACATCATGTCTCATAATTGTTGAAATTTTACGATTTTTCAAAGTCCTAATATTTTATCTTTAATTATATTGTTAAAAAGTGTCAAAATTGTGACCTGGTTATTCTTTTGGTTATTCCAGCATCAACACTTTTTTTTTCGAGGGTGTTTTTTCAATCCCTTTTTCAAGAAAAAAATTGGTTTTTAAGAAAATGTTGAAATTTTACCCTTAAAAAAACTTTGTTTTGAAATACACAATTTTCGTTTTTGGGAAGTTTTTTTCATGTTTTTTGAGTTTTTTTAGGCTAGAGTTCTCGTTTGATTGGTAAGTTTGTTTAGATAAAATGTAACCATCATAAACGGGAATCATATATCATATGCATAATTAAAAATGAAATAAAATATTGATACTTATCTCTTAATCGATCCTTTTATTTTTCCTTTTTCCTTTCCATACACACACCGGATTGGTTTCCACACCCGAAAAACACCCAGTGCCTTCTCTTCAACTGCGTACACATACATATAGTGTGCATCACACACATACAACCACACACGACATAAAACATGATACAATACATGCACCTACACTTGACATACAACCCATACAGTTACACCCAGTGTACAACACAACAAAATACATACACCTACACCTGGTGTACAACGCAAAACAATACATACACAAACACATAGTGTATAAAACAACACAATACATAAATATACATCTACATAGTGTACAACACAATACATATACATACACAGAGTACAACGCAATGAATAGACATGTCATTTTACCACAACTATGCAATGAACATAAACAATATGTACACAGAGTACAACTCAATGAATACACATGTCATTTTACCACAACTACACAATACCGCACGTACACAAAACAACATCTTCAACATGTTCAAACCACATCATGTATGAAAACACACAATACCACATGTACAAAATGTACAGAATACCACCTATACACAACACCACATGCACAATGTGTACAAAACACCACATGTATACAACACAACCTCCACAACATGTACACAACACCACATGAGTGAGATGTACACAACACCACCTGCAAACAACAACACATGTACAACATGTACACAAAAAAATATGCTCACAACACCACATGTACAATCATACACACAACACATGTAAATAGCACCATATGTACAACATGCACATCATGGAATATGTACATAGTACCACATACGCAACATCCACAAAGCACAATATGTGCACCACACTGCATATACAACATGCACACAACACCATATGTACACAATACAACATAGAAAACATGTACACACCACCATCTATACATAACATTGGATTGAAAACATGTAGACAACACCATCTATACATATAACTACATAAACAACATGTACATAACACCCTATATACACAACATCGCATGCACACAACATCACAAGTACAACATATACACAATAGTAGTATTGCACATACATAGAAAACACACTGAATATAAAAAGAAACCTTGCTTCTAGTGTCTTTCCAATATTCACGAGCATTCCAAAATGTTGTCGATAACACTGCTTCCATTCTGCTGATGTATCCCTCAGCATTACTTCTCCTTAACATAAACGTAGGCATAGTAGAAGCATATAAAATAAATTCATATTGACATTATACTCACCTTCTAGATATGATAAGGCTACTCTTCCGACTTGATTCCTAATAAACCAATAACCTATTCATGCCATTAACCTAAATACACAATCATTCCTCCACAAGAATGATTCCCGACAACCTTGTCAGAAAATGACATAAATACATACATACACATATATACATGTAAACATTAGCCTAAAAAAATCATGATCCCTAATGACCTTGTCAAACAACACACACACACACACAAATATATATATATATATATATATATATATATATATATATCATCATCATCATAATCATAATCATAACAGAATTACTAGGTAACATAAGGTCTAGCTTAAGAGAACTCTCTTTATCCAAGCACCACATGCACAATGTCAAGAAAAAAAATTCCCAACATATCTAAGGTGTATAACACCTCAAATCCATTTACTTTACATTTTTCATGACTGCCCTACTACTGTTCATTTACACTGATGGACCCAACCAATCCAACCAACTATCATATTCTTTCCTTCAGCTTGCCTTTAATCATGCACTAGGATTCATCTGAGTTTTATAGTAGCTATTGGGTTTCATCCAAATTTTCCCAAGGTAAATTAAATTTCCTCCTTCCCCAACCAATTCTCCATACCCTAAAAACATAAAAGGAAATAACATGAAACAAATAAACAAGAATGAAATCAAGAGAAAATAATAGCAATACGACATTAAAAACAAAGTGGTATTTCCATACACTAGACATAGGAAAAGCCACAATCAAGAGAAACAAATGATAAAATACCAAAATCATAAGAATAACAACAAACAATGTGACTCAATCCCCATGGGTCTCTAATGCTTCCAAGGAAAATATCATCTTGAGCCTTCTTCGAGATCTCATGGTAGCCTTTTTTTCCATGGAATCCCCTACATCATACTTCACTAAAAACACAAATTTAAGTGTATAAATAAACATAAAAATATACTAGTTCCATTACCTTGATGTGCGAAGCACATTTCCTTGTAGCTGATCATGCACATATATCATCTCTCAACAGACTCCAATTCCTTGACGAACCCTTCCATAACTAGAAACTAGCTAATATACCTTTTAGATACATGTTCATGACTATAAAACATATCCATATGTTTTTAGAAAAAAATCAAGGTTAAGAAGACTTCTCGTTTCCATGCAATGAAATCATTCGTTTGGAACTGCAGTTTCCAAATATTGCCATAGGAATTATTACCTGGTTGCTTTATTTTACCTTTTACCTTAGTACAATTGAGTTTTTTATATACTATGCGATCACCCAAAATTATTGTATAAAAAAATAAAATGTTACCTTTTCACGCTAATACCAAACATATTTCCCTAGAACTGTTCACATATGTAAGTAACACATTCCAAATATCAAGAAATTATATATATTAATTTTAAATAAACCTTTACCAAGACTAAAAATGATGTCATAATCAAAATTCAACTCATAATAAACAGTCATAATACCACAACTAGCACTTGATTATACTCAAGTACATATCAATTTTTCTGAGCAAATATGTGTTAGTGCAACCATCTCAAAACAAGATCATTCCTTCATGCAATATTATAGATATAAACTAATATCATGCAACTAATCAAACATTCAAACAATAGATAGATGCCATAATATACACCAAACAATCAAACACCAAATAGAATACATAACCAAACACTCAAACACCAAATATGTTACATAAGAAAACTCATACCTCAATGTATCTGAGTGGAGGCTATATTTTCTACATAATCAATCTAGATTAGCATGATATAACTTCACAAACACATCAATTCAAAAATAAATAAGGCCGTGATATCCATAACAGTAACAAGCTACCATGTTCAAATCATAAACTCATAAACAATTGTTATTCATGCCTAGCAATCACTTATGCATAGTTAGTCTAGATTAGTACAACACAACATCACAAATAAGTCGACTCAAACGTGAATGTCATAACCATAACCATTTTCATAGGCCAATGATGTATTTTCGCATTATGTCATTCTAATGATGTTAATTCCTTGAATAATGTTTCCACTTACATCATCAAACATGTGATTAACTATCTTAATCAGAATGAACAAAGATAATGATGTAAGGTTGGAACAAGAATGGTTATGTTAATATACTACAACAATGGTTGTTATTTTATCTGACTTTCTAATCCATTCCTAATGTTTTTTTTTTTGGGTAATTTGATCTATTCTATTAATTTTGAAAACATAGAGTTACATATGCTACAGGTTGGGTTGGTAAGCTATGCTTAACCAATCCCAGCCTTTGTTACACTGTTTATGGGTTGCCTTAGGGGAGGAAACCAGCCCAGAAAAAACTTAGAACCAAGAAGAACACTATGCGTAGTAGCACTGATACAGCTAAGAACCATAAAGTAGATGATAAAAGACAAGACCTGAGAGCGAACATGACAAAAAACATAAGAAAACTGAACCACTACGCAGATGTTACTCATCCTCTTCATCATTACAGTTGGGGTTCTCCTCTTCAATAGGACAGGCATGGGCCTGCACCGTAGCTTCCTCCACATTGGCTTCAATGCGTTTGGGAGTGCGTGCAGGAGCACAGAGGATAGGGGAGTCAGGGTCTACACCATCTGGAATCCACGTCCAAATGCCATTGGAATCCATGACCCATATTTCTGTGTCCTCATATTCTTTCTCTAGAGCCGTCAAAGGGATAGGTGTGTGTTTCGAAGAGTGAGTTATAAGAAAGGAGGTGGACCTCCTCATACCTGGACCAATTCTCTGCGCAGATTTCCTGGAGGATTCTACGCACTTCTCAATATTAGGTCTTTCGCTTGCAACGGTCTTAGAAAAGGAGCCTTCAATTGAATCGAGGTAATTATCTTCTCCACGATGATATCGACCCAGGAGAGCCCCTCTTTGAACTATGCATATGGTACGTTGGTGAAGTCATAGAGCCATTGCGTGCGTGAGATGGGGTCAGCAAGTCAGAAGAAACAGAAGCACCCAGGGCCAAGGAAGGGAGACATGATTCACTTTGGGGCTAAAGGGGCAGCAATATCTGGGGGACAGGTTCACAGGACGGTGAGTAGAGATACGAAGGGTGCTATGCAGATCCATCCTAGGACAGAGGCTTTACAACTGATTGCCGTCAGTCAGAAGCTAGAGAAGAGTGAGGAGAGTGAAAGGTGAAGGTAACATGCTGAGTGAGGAAAGGGGCAGACTACTTGGAGTTATAAAGAGGTTGGAGTGAGATCTGTGAGGATGGCGATGAGTGGCCTTCGCATGGATCTACATGTTGTGATTTATCACCTGAGCAAGCACATGGGAGGAGGTAAGGTTGTGATGCTTGTTAATCATGATGAACATTAATGGTGAAATAAGTGAGGTGATGTTCAGGGCTAGGTGACGTAGTGCCCGTCTGCTCGTCATCATTTCTAGTTCTGCGAAGATCATGCGAGGGGCTAACGGTAATTGGATACACTGTAGGTGAAGTGTTGTGTTGGAGATCTCCATTATCCATGTGGGGAGAGGTTTGATTATCACTCGTGTCCAACCTGTCACCTGCATTCGGAGAATCCATTCCTAATGTTACTGTATGTGATAATGATGATTTTTTCTAAGGGCTAGTTAAATAATATGGAATAAGTGAATTCATATTGTTAAATTTTAGTAAATTCCATAAAATGATTCTAATATTATGTAATTTTACATAGGACTTATCAAGGATGTTATATGAACTCAATGCCTTCCTAGTTCACATGCGCATGACCTTTGGAATTTTTTTCAGAGAAATAGGAATTCCCTTTCCCCCTCCTACCTCTCCTTTTTCATGCTCTAGTTTGAATCCAAGGACTGAAGCAATGGAATCATACCATCAATGGAAAATAATTTCTAATCCAGCCCACCTAGAACCTCAACCCAAGAAACAAAAGGTAGTTAGTGGTCACAATTGTCTAGAAATAGTTGGGAAAGTGACAAAATTACCCACTAAGTCTAATGTTCAGGAATCAACCAAGGAAGATCCATCACGAAGGGAAGTGGAATTTTTTAATAGGAGATCATTCATTGAATAGGAGCACACCCCTTAGCTTCCTAAAGTGTACAATGACCGCTTCTACTTCCTAGAGTAACAGGAATAAGTTAGGAAAGGAAAAGCTCTGGAAGCCTACAAGGTTAGAGACCAATACCAAGAATGATGAGGAGAAGGAACAACCCAAACATGCATGTTAAATTCCCTGGATAAACATTCTCAGAGTCAAAATTTAACATGGCATTTATGTTTCGGTTATGTTTACTCTTTTTTGTTGTCATTATATCTCCATTAAGGCTTTGAACTCTTTGGGAGACCATCTGGTTTCTCTCTCATGGGTCATTGGTCTCCCAAAATTTTCTATAGTCCTCTTAATTTTTAGTCACATTCACTTTATTTTGTTGTCACTCTATCAGTATTTTTGTTCAGATCTCTTTGGAAGATCATTTAGTTTCCCTCTCATGGGTAGATGATCTCCCCAATTCTCTCTCGGTATATACATGCGTTTTTTTCTTTGGAAATAGTTGCATAATACAAAGTATGGCAAACCTCCATGATTTTATTCTATGTATATTCTAAAAATATAAAAAAAATTGGCTTCCTTACAAAAAAAAAATGTTGATAGGAGCAAGAAAATCCTAAAGAGAATGCTCAAATAAACCAAAAAGGAGCCCATAATAAGATACAAAAATCATAGATCGAATCCTTATAAAATAAAGGCTCATTATTATTATTACTATTTTTACTATAGTGAATTGGTAACTCATTGTTTTCTAAGAAGCGAAATTACAAAATAACATTGAAAAAGCCAAGAAAATTTATTATCAACAACTGCAACATCCCTGGTTCCACAAATGCTTTTTTTCTGTTTATAGAATTTAAACTATAGACTAACCACACACAATAACTTACTATATTTTGTCACTTTAGGACACATAGCATCTGTCAACAATTTCTCATTTAACACTTATTGTCAAATATGATTTGTTTAAACAGGTTTACATATACTCATACCTCTTGTCATCCTATGTCCTATGCTCTTGAAACTAAATTTCCAACTTAGCATTTCAAATGAGACTTTATGTCTACATAGCCATCTCATATTTTATGACATGGAAATTGTAGGTAAATAGTGGAATCCCCCTTTTAACTATGCTCCACCCAATTCGTTTTCCATGTTAATTATTAGTTAATAATAACTCTTCTAATTCTAATTCCACCACCATGTGGACATTAACTTAACCATCCGTAAACATTATGAACTATCTCTATGATTCCTTTGAACTATAGACATATAGATTATCATAACATAATTATAATGGGTATTACATTCCCCTCATTATTTGTTTCATTGACATTTTCATTTCGAAAGTATGGTCTAAAACTAGGGTATATTTCATTAATCTCATTAAACCATTGTATACTTACGTGTCATTATGACCATCACATTTATATTCCAATGGTGTCTCATAAGCAATTTATTTAAACCACACACCCACTTTTCAAGTGTTAATGGAGGTTTGACCTTTTTCTTATCCAATGTAAGGTTTGTCACGTGAAATCAACCAACTAACTGTGTTCACATATGCAAATATTTGATATATATATTAACCACGTCATATAATTTCAACACGTTAGTGGTACTACAAAATTAAATTGCTATAGTTTAAATGTGACAACTCCTCGGTATAAACACTCACCAAATATCTGTATGAAATTTTTCTCGAAACAAAATTGGATTGTACCTGGTCACAGGGCTTGTCAGTGGCTGGATTGAACCCCTCAATCCGTGTGAGAGCTCCCAATCTAGTACACCTGGATGACAAGTATCTCTTCGCAGTTATGGTTTTGATTTTCTCATTTAGACATTTTTGTTTGAGATTGGTATTTCACGTCTAAGGCTTCTATTGCGAGTTTCCTCTCTGGCTTTCCCACGACATTTGTTCTTCAATTATCTTCACTTTCATTTCATATCAAGGTGCACTCCATCTGCTACGTAGAGTACCATCTCGTGGTTCTCGTCATAGGTTCAGGTAACCATATTTTATTTGATTCGTTCATAAATTTTTTATAGTTCTTGATTTCACTGTTATACATTTTCTCTGATCTCCATCTGAATCTACTTTATGTTGCAGACATTACACTGAAATTATAACCCCGATCTCCTACCTTCTTCCACAAATTTTCTCCTGCCCTTGGATCAGGTAATGCAAACTACGGCTAAATTCACCCAGTATTATCTTGGGTTACCACTAACAGCTTCCTCAATCTCTCGATTCCTTTACAGAGGAGGATTTCTTCCGGCAAGAAAAATGTTAACTTTCATTGCCCACGCAGAAATGAAATCTTTAGTCTCAAAATATCTCTTCTCAGGTAACGAGTTTTAAGTAATTAGATCTTTAAATTTTTCCCTATTGTGTTTATAGATTTCTGGTCTAGAGTCGTCATTGTAGTTTAATGTTTTTAATTATTTAGGCGTGCGGCCTCAAAATCGTTTCAATGACTTACTTTACTTCCCTTTGCATTTTGCGTTATATCTTAACTGCTATTTTGTATTTTTTTCCAGATTGCAGAGATATTTTCATCAATTACCTTACTACATTATTTATGATGGAGTTCTAGCCTGACGTCTTCCATCCAAATGGAAGTTCGACCAGTACGTTAGTTACCCAGTTGAACTCTCCTTTCTCCCCACATTAATATTCCATTCTGTCATTTATGAATTTTTTTGGGAAGACTGATTACCTTGATTTCAGTCCAAATCTTTTTTGTTTATGATAAAAATCTTAAAGATTCGTATTACCTATTATATTTTCCATACAGATAATTGGATCGGGAAATTACTTCACATTCTCGGATTTGGTTCAATAATTTTTCGCACTTCGATTTCACTAATTTCTATAGGTAAACACATATGTTTTTTATATGATGTATCCCTTCCCCATTTTTTTTATATATTTTAGTGGTATCTTACTTGAGTCGGATTTTTTGATACCTGTATAGGTTTCATCTATATTTAGTAGCCATTACACATCTTCTATAGTGGTTTTATTCAATATTAATTAAGAATAGGTATTTTTCATTTTTCTAATTACCAATTTGGGGATTCTGCCATACATATAATTTTCACAGTTCTGGTCAACCATTTACATAGAGATATAATTTATCCGTGTTAACGTTTTCTGTTGAACAAGGGTTGGGGACTTTTTCTCATTTCTTTCCAAAATACTGTATTTATTATCCTATTAACTAGAGAATTTTCGACTTCCCTTTCAATATTCTCGTAGGGATATATTTCCTTCAGGAATTCATATTGGTAAATCCTTAATATTATGCAAATTTTTATATTTAATTCCTTCCCTTGAATTCCTATCTTAGATACGTATTACCACTGTCTATATTTGAATTTATTTCGTGAACATTACTTAGTAGTTTTACTTTTTATAATCTAACAATATTCATTATTCACCGTAATATTTAATTGGTTCTTGTTGTTATAGGTTAGATGTTCCCTCACTATACATAAGGTGATTCCATATCCCTTTTTGGTTTTAAAATCGATTTTATTTTATTTTTATTTTTGCATGCTTGAACCAGAACTAATTCCTCATTTCTGTTCATTGCGGGTACTCTTTATATTATATTGGTTTTGCATACTGCTGACATTATTTCACCTTCAATCATAATTGTGGTCCTTTCCTCTTTAAGTTGGTCCAATAGCCCTTTGGGGAGGGGGATTTATGATATGCTACTTCTTCATAGGTTCCACAGAGCTTGTACAGTTTCTTTTATATGGGCCAAAGTTTCCCTACCTATAAAATTTAGATTGTACTCAAGCCTAATTGAACCGTACGATTATATGGATTCATATCTTGATGTTCTTGACATGGCCCTGTAATATTTTGAACAAAATCTTTCTTCTTTTACTGACTTTATGTTTGTAACTCCTACATAATAATTTTCTTAAGTTGTTATTCCCATTACAATAATCATTTCTTCATTCCTCCTTGAAAGATATTACTGTCACTGCTGATTATGTCTCAGTTCTTGTATTACTTGTTCAGTTATACTAAAATATAATATTTCCTTGACTGTGCAAATTCCACATTATTTTTCATGCATATTTATTTCCATTCTATAGTAGTTTGTTTATAGAATTGACTTATTTTCAAAATAAAAATAAGATAATAATATTATTCAGTAATAATTTCGGAGAGTTACCTAACCTCATATCTAGACCTTCATCAAGGTTTTAGACATTCTGAGAGTTGGTACTCTTCAGATTTTTGTCTGTACAACCATATAGAGAGCTATTAGTTTTATTATAGCCTACCCTGTTAAATGTATAGAAATACCAATACATTTCACATTAGTCTTTTTAACCTCTCTGTTAGGCTACAATATCTACTCTTGAATAGCTTTACTTAAGTACATTTATACAATTTTTATTTAGCATAATAAGGATAATAATAATAAAATTTTAAGTTAAAATGAAATTAATTGTTGCATACCACTTAAGGTAGGCTAGTTTCCATGCAACCTTTTACCTCGTTCTCCATATCTCCCCCCGATCATAGATCACATCCTCCAACCATAGACAACCCCTTGTCTATCCTGAATCTACTTATTTAAAAATGATTTCCCCTCAAATTGTTTCCTTAACTGCGTCTAGTTAATTAGGATGATGTTTTCCTTTTTTCCTAGGCCTTCCTTTTGTTTCTTCCACAAAAGTGATTTAAAACTATCTTTTCCTCTTTCTATTTTTATTCCACCTCTTCCCAGTAACTTTCCTCTTTACTTGGGCATATTTTTAGATTTTTATCTCCAATCTAAAATGCTATATTTAATTTATTTTCTCCCAGGATTTTTGGAGAACTAGGAAAGTCTTATGATCCTTATCCATCCTCATGAATTTGGATTCCGAATCTCTAATCATTATCTATTATTTTCACCATTAATTACTTTTTGATTTTATTATTAATTTAAATTAATAAAATATATCCATAATAAATATTTTCCCTGGGGTCTTTGACCGCCTAAATTTAAAAGCAGAAAATTAGGGACATTACATATTCCCCCTCTAAAACAGAACATCATCCTCGGCGTTACCAATTATTATGTTGATTTCTCAACTCTGGATGAAGATTTACCTTTCATCTCATCCTCTTTCTATAAACAGTTTCTTCGGAGTACTAGTGCTTTCACCATACCCTTACTCTACTTAATGCCATACTTTGGAGTTTGATTTCTTCCTACTTTGGTATAAGAAATATATATGGAAGAATATTTCATTCTCTGCTTCCACCTGTCCACAGTTCATACCAATTCATATTAGTAGTATATATATATATATATATATATATATTGATAAGAATTAATCATGATAATACTCTGAACCTTAATGGTTTCTAATAGAGTCACTTGGTAGCAAAATCTTCATGATCAATAGTAGTATAGTGCTAATTTAGCATAGCTACTACCATTCGATGTACTTTGACGAGGCGTCCTCGCTCAGGTACACATGGCGATCTTTTGAAATTCCTTGTGAATTATTTTCTCCTTTGTACGTCTTCTCACATTGACTCCATTTTATCAGAGTTTAACAATTCTTGTTACACTTAGCATCACAAAACAAATACCCCTTAATTAGAAGCTCATTAATTTCTATAAAACAAACTTTGTCATAAACACTAGTCTTGCTTAAGGTTCTCTCTCATTTTCCAGTTCACACATGTACCCCATGCACTTAATATTTAATTGATTCTCTCAATATGTTCAAATGGTGATAAACTATGCTCAAGTTCGACTTAATACTGGTTTTTCGATAACAAAGTTTTTTTTTTTTTAAAAGTCCACTTGAAATTTACCTTATTAGTCGTATCAGTTATCAACCATCTTGAAACTTCATATTAGTTTACAATTTTGATCTTGGATACCTTGACTACTCTTATTAATGTTTGGTTCTAAGCCAACCAGTTTCTAAATTTTATCAAAATAGCTTCCCATTTCCATTCTGGAATAGGGATAGTATCCAAATTTTTTGTCTGATACTTATGTTTTATTATCACTTAGTAACATTTTCCCACTATACAATCTACTACTCTTTTCCTTTACGAGACCAAAACATATTCTGTTTTAAATCTTGAATTCAATTTTAGTCACAAGTATGTCCTATCTAAGGACAATTATGATATTTTTCTAAATTTTTTGTTGTATTGAGATCACATTGTTAATACACAATCTGTTTTTGAATTTTTCAGTCCCTTTTGTTTTGGAATATATACCAATATCTCAGTATTTTGTAGTTATTCTTGGAGTTTTTCCTATTTACGGTTGAAATCATTTCTGTTTGTATGAATTCTTTACAGTCATAGTTTTCATTACTCAATTATTCTTCAAAATTTTAGGGACATTCCTCTTTAAAACATCTAGAATCTTATTTTCTTTTCATTTTTCATGTTTTATTTTTATTTAAAACTCATTAAGGAAAGACAAAAACCTAGTTTGATTAACATTTTTCATGTTATTGAACAATTTATACTTCAGACTTATATGTTCTGGGATCAAATCCCTTCTTATCTTGCGGATAATGTCTCTACTTCATGAAACATATTTTTCAGCAGCAACTATAAGGCATACTTATGGAAATTCTGTTCATTTGTCTTAATTTTCCTTGAATCATATGATATAATTGAGTAATAATACTACTTCTAATCCTTCTGCCCAAGCCCAAGTACCACTTACCATTTCTTGGATTGGGTTGAAATCTTAAAAACAAGAGTAGTTATTAGTTTAAGTTTTTAACTGTTTAAGCTATATTGACCTTTTTCGGGCCATTCATTTTTCCCTCCTTGCTTTAGTATAGAAGAAATATGATAGGCTAAGACTAAGAATATTTCTACCAATGTCCTATAGTATTTTTCAATACCCACCATTAATATTATGGTGGAAACATTGGGAATTACTGATTAATTCATGCTCACTTGTGTCTTTTCTCAGTCCACTACACATCCTTTTTGTGAATTTACACAACTCAACCACTGAATTTTATCTTTATAAAATTCATTTTTGTTAAGTCTATCCTGCCATTTATGTTCTCTAAATTTTGCAGAATTGTAAAACAATTATGAGTTGTTCTTTATGTTCTGCTTTATTTGACACATAAAGGAGCAAGTCATTAATCAACCCAATCGTCTAGAACTTCTAATTCATAGATTCTATATCTTGTTCATCATACAATTCTTCTTTAATTCTCAATTTATGATAACTTATTGATCAATTAAATCATCTATCCTGAATAGAGGATATATATTCTTGATAATTAGTTTATTCAGTTGTCAATAGTCTATACCCATTCTGAATGCTCCGACTTTCTTTCTAACAAACATTACCGACGCTCCCCATGAGGATACACTTGGTCTTACATAGCCTCTATTCAGCAACTCTTGTAGCTGTAGTTTCAACTCTTAATATTTTGGGGTACTCATCCTATTGGGCTCTAGATATTGGTGTAGCACCCGACATTAAATCCATTTAAAATTCAGTTGCTCTTGTAGGGGGTATATGAGGAGTTTCATCTATGACTTCCTCCTTAGAGTGTCAGATGGCTGGTAATTTTTTTACAAGTTCCTTTTTTAGTTTGTTGTCATAATTTTACATCATAGACTTGTCATCCTTTTCATTGGTTTCCCCTCACCACTTATACCATGTAGTGTTTTATCTAAACAATTTAGTATGTCTTTTGGTTGTTTCTAACCAGTTGATTCCTATCAACACTGCATAGGAATCAAAAAGTAGAACATTTAAATTTAACTCATTTTATTTATACCCATTTACTTAACAACAATCTTGGGTAACTTATTTGTCAATTTCTTTAACCAACCTAGTTAAACAATTCAAGTTTGCTAGAGATTTTATTTCTATTATTAATTTGCACCTAAATTCATCAACAAAAACAGGTTGTCTAGCATTCATACTTGTGCATTTCTTTTCATGTCTCTAGCCTCCTTTTTCCTACAACATATTTTATACTTCTACTCATAGAATGTCTACAAATTTCAATTATTTATAACTTTCTTGGTCAAATTCTATTTCTAGAAGTATTTAATCCACGATAATTGGTTCAACAGTCCTACCTTCCATTTTATTCTCATTACTTCTATCCTTCAAGTATAGACTTGAAATTTGAAGGAGAGTCTTCTCAATTTGTTGTCCTTCCACTCCACAATTTTTATCATTCCCTTCTCTTCCTAATGACCATTATCTTTATCCTACAAATAGTAGGTTTCAAATTATGGTTTTCTTAAATTTAGGATCCAAAATTCCTCATAATTCTCCTCATAGATAGTAGGTAGCCAGTTTTTAAAATCATCATACCTTAGCCTTTTATTCTAGTATATAAGGCACCTAGCAAAGCAGGTTGGTGCGTTTGGTAAAAAATCAGCAATAATAAGTTGTCCCAACCTAAGCTTATGAAACTCCTTAGATTTGTCACCCTATTATCGGTCATTTAGATAATCTATTATTTAATTTTAATTAGGAAATCTTCCCGACGGACAGTTTTCTCATTTGTTTTCCTCCGACTATAAGGTATCCTTACCTTGAAATTTGTAAATAGCCAACCTGGCTTTCAAATTTATTCCATACTCATAATTTGGAATTATTTTACCATGTTTAAAAGTCAAGCTTCTACACCTTCCTCCTTCTCTCGATCATAAGAGGGAGGCTTGTTTTTTTTTTTTTGGAATTCACCCTGTAATTCCTTGTTCCTTCTAGAATGTTGTATAAAGGCTTCATCCTCCTTAGACTCTTCTAAGTGATTTATATTTCCCTTTCTCTTCTTCCCAGAACCTTCACCTTTGTGACTGTTCTGGGAGGTCAATTCTCTGATTAAACTTTCTTGCTCTTTGTGGGCTAACGATAGTCTATCATTATGGTATTTCAGTTGAATCATTTCTCTTTGCATTTGTGTATCATGGCCAACAGTGGAGCATTAGGATCTAATGGATTTTTTTCACCACCTTCTCCACATATATCTCATCCCCTTCACTCATGGTTTTCATCTGTATGTGTCTACACTAATTCACTGTACACAAGCTAAACATTAGTGAAAATATGTTAATAAAACAATTTACAGCAACAAAAAAAATTTCTGCTGTGGGCACACATTTTGGCCTAGTGTTTTAACATGGGCTTTGATACCATTTGTAGCATCCTTGGTTCCACAATTTTTTTCTATTTATAGAATTTAAACTATATACTAATCACACACAAAAACTTACTATAGTTCGTCTCTTTAGGACACATAGCATCTGTCAACAATTTCTCATTTAACACTTATTATCAAATATGATCTGTTTAAATAGGTTTACATATACTCATACCTCTTGTCATCCTGTGACCTATGCTATTGAAACTAAATTTCTGACTTAGCATTTCAAATCAGACTTTATGTCTACATAGCTATCTCATATTTTATTACATGGAAACTATATGTAAATAGTGGAATCCCCCTTTTAACAATACTCCACCCAATTCATTTTCCATGTTAATTATTAGTTATTAATAACACCTCTAATTCTAATTCCACCACCATGTGGAAATTAACTTAACCATCCATAAACGTTATGAACAATCTCTATGATTCCTTTGAACTACAGACATATAGATTATCATAACATAATTATAATGGGTATTACATTCCCCTCTTTATATATTTCATTGCCATTTACATTTCAAAAGTATGGTCTAAAACTAGGGTATATTTCATTAATCTCATTAACCCATTGTATACTTTCCTGTCATAACGACCATCCCATTTATATTCCAATGGTGTCCCATAAAATTGTGTCTCATAAGGAATTTATTTAAACCACGCTCCCACTTTTCAAGTGTTAATGGATATTTGACCTTTTTCATATCCAGTGTAAGGTCTGTCATGTGAAATCAACCCACTAACCATTTTCACATATGGAAATATTTGATATATATATATATATATATATATATATATATATATATATATATATATTAACCATGTCATATAATTTCAACACATCAGTGGTATTGCGAAGTTGAAATTGCTACAGTTTAAATATGATAGCTCCTCGGTATAAACACTCACCAAATCTATGTATGACATTTTCCTCGAAATTAAATTGGATTGTACCTCGTCACATGGCTTGTCAGTGGCTAGAATAAACCCCTCAATCCGTGTGAGAGCTCCTGATTTCCTATACCTAGACGGCAAGGATCTCTTCACAGTTATGGTTTTGCTTTTCTCATTTAATCATTTTCGTTTGAGATTGGTCTTTTACCTCTAAGGATTCTATTGTGAGTTTCCTCTCTGACTTTTCCATGACATTTGTTATACAATTATCTGCATTTTCACTTCATATCAAGGTGCACTCCATCTGTTATGCAGAGTACAATCTTGTGGTTCTCTTCACCAGTTCAGGTAACCATATTTTTTCATTTTGGTTTATTTGATTCGTTTATACATTTTTTACAGTTCTTGATTTCACTGTTATACATTTCCTCTTATCTCCGTCTGAATATTCTTTATGGTGCAGACGTTACAGTGAAATTGTAACCCTGACCCCCTGCCTTCTTCCACAAATTTTCTCATGCCCTTGGATCAGGTAATGCAAACTGTGACTAAATTCACCCAGTATTATCTTGGGTTACCACTAACAGCTTCCTCAATCTTTCGGTTCCTTCAGAGAGGAGGATTTCTTCCGGCAAGTAGAAGATTAACTTTCATTGCCCACATAGAAATGAAATCTATAGTCTCGAGCTCTCTCTTCTAAGGTAACAGATCTTAAGTTCTCAGATATTTAAATTTTTCCCCACTGTGTTTGTAGATTTCTAGTCTAGAGTCGTCGTTGTAATTTAAAATTACTTAGGCCTGTGGCCTTAGAATCATTCCAATCACTTAATTTACTTCCCTCTACATTTTGTGTGATATCTTAACTACTATTTTGTGTTTTTTTCCAGATTGCACAAAGATTTGCATCCATTACCTTATTGCATTATTTTTTATGGAGTTTCGGCCCGATGTCTTCCATCCAAACGGTACTTCGACCTGTAAGTTAGTTACCTAGTTGAACTCTCCTTTCTCCCCACTTTAATATTCTTCTTCTCATTTACAAATTTAGTAGGGAAGACTTATTAGTTTGATTTCAGTCTAAAACAATTTCGTTTATGGTAAAAATCTTAAAGATTATTATTACCTATTATATATGCCATACAGCTAATTAGATCAGGAAATTACTTCACGTTCTCGGTTTTGGTTCGATGGTTTTTCGCACTTCAATTTCACTAATTTCTACAAGTAAACACATATGTTTTCTATACGCTCCATCTCTTACCCCCTTTTTTTTATATTTCGATGGTATCTTACTTAACTCGGCTTTTCTGATACCTTTATAGGCTTCATCTATATTTAGTAGCCATTACCCATCTTCTATAGTGGAATTATTCATTATTAATTAAGAATAGGTATTTTCGTTTTTCCAATTGCCAATTTGGGGATTCTTCCATACATAGAATTGTCGCAGTTCTGGTCAACCATTTACATAGAGATATAATTTACATGTATTAATGTTTTCGGTTGAACATGGGTTGGGGACATATTCTCATTTCTTTCTAGAATACTATATTTATGATACTGGAGAATTTTCAAATTCCCTTTCGACATTCTCGTAAGTCTATATTTGCTTCAAGAAGTCATAGTGGTAAAATCCTTAAGATTATACAAATTTTTATATTCAATTCCTTCTCTTTAATTCCTATCTTAGATACGTATTACCATTGTCTATGTTTGAATTTATTTGTGAACATTACTTAGTACTTTTACTTTTTATAACCTGGATAATAGTCATTATTCAGAGTAATAATTAATTGGTTCTTATTGTTATAGGTTGGATGTTCCCTCACTTTACGTAAGGTGTTTCCTTATCCCTTTTCAGTTTTAAAATATATTTGATTTTCTTTTTATGTTTTCATACCTAAAGAAGAACTAATTCCTCGTTTCTATTAATTGCAGGTACTCTTTATATTGTATTGGTTTTGCATACTGCTGACAATATTTCACCTTTAATCATAATTGTGGCCCTTTCCTCTTTAGGTTGGTCCAGTAACCCTCTGGGGAGGGGTATTTATGATATGCTACTTCTTCATAGGTTCCAAAGAGTCTGTATAGTTTCTTTTATATGGGACAAATTTTCCCTACCTGTAAAATTTAGATTGTACTCAAGCCTAATTGAATTGTAGTATTATAGGGATTCATATCACGCATATTTATTTCCATTCTATAGTATTTTTTTTATAGAATTGACTGATATTTAGTAATAATTTCTGACAGTTACCTAACCTCAGATCTAAACCTTCATCAAGGTTTTAGACATTCTCAAAGTTAGTACTCTTCATATTTTTGTCTATACAGCCATACAGAGAACTGTTATTTTTATTATAGCCTACTCTCTTAAATGTAAAGAACTACTAATACCTTCCACATTAGTATTTTTAACCTCTCTGTTAAGGTACAATATTTTCTCTTGAACAATTTTACTTAAGTACATGTATACAAATTTTTTTTACCATAATAAGCATAAAAATAATAAAATTCTAAGTTAAAATAAAATTAACTGGTGCATACCACTTTAGGTAGACTAGTTTCCATCCAAACTTTGAGCTCTTTCTCCATATCTCCCGCTGAGTAGAGATCATATCCTCCAGCCATAGATAACCCCTTGTATATCCTTAATCTGCTTATTTAAGCCTACTTTCCCCTCAACTTGTTTCCTTAACTGCGTGTAGTTAATCAAGATGTTGTTTTCCTTTTTGCCTAGGATTTCCTTTTGTTTTTTCCACAAAAGTACTTTAAAACTAGCTTTTCCTCTTTCTAGTTTTATTCCGCCTCTTCCCAATAACTTTCCTCTTTACTAGAGTAGCTTTTTACATTTTTATCTTCAATCTAAAATGCTATATTTAATTTATTTTCTCCAAATATTTTTGGAGAATTGAGAAAGTCTTATGATCCTTATCTATCCTCATGGATTTGGATTAGTGACCTCTAATCATTATTTAGTCTTTGCACCACTAATTATTTTTTCATTTTATTAATTTAAATTAATAAAATATATCCATAATAAATATTTCCGTGGCCCACTTGACCCCTAGAGCCTTTGAATCCCTGATTTTAAAATTAAAAGTAAAAAATTAAAAACATTACAACAACAAAGATTACACCTTAACATTAATGATTATTTTCAAGACCAAATAAAAAATTGTTTTAGAAAAATGTCACTACGTTTTTAAAACAAATATAAAAGAATCTCATTAAATATTCATAATATTAATTCATTAATTATCAAATCTTTCGGTTAAAATCACAATGGAGAATTTTGTGTCTAAATATTCCTAATATTAATTCAATTTTATAATAATTTTTAACTGTAAAGCCATAAATGGAAATTTAGAGGATACATATAAATGAAAAATATTAAAAGGAGATTCATATATATATATATATATGGAAAAATATTAAAAAATAAATACATGGTGTTTTTTAATCATTATACTTCCTAAAACGTAGTTTAATTAGTACAAAGTTGATTAAGAATATTAAATTATATTATAATAAATTATAAATTATTTTTTAAAAGTTTAGATTTAATCGTCATTTTTGAGATTCGCAATCAGTTTAGTTTGGCTTTGTTTTTTAGATATTCTATTTAAAATAGGAAATATTATTTTAATAGATTTTAATGTTAATAATAAAATATCTTTAGTTTTTAGTAATATGTTAATAATTTTTTTATATAAAAATACATTTTAAAGGAAATTATAAGGATTTAAGGCATAGTAGGAATGTATCTAAAGACTTTATATAATGATTTGTTTCATGTTATTGATATCTCTCAACTAATCTAATAAATTTATCCAGGATTTTAAAGTAAAGTAAATAGAATAGACTTTGTATTAAGATTCAAATTACCATAAAAAAACATGATATCAAGATACACTATATAATTAACAATAGTTCAAATAGAGTTAATCCAATATTTTTCTTGGGAAATTATATAATTTTAACTGCCTACAATATAATAAAACTATCCAAAATACCAAATTCTTTTTCAAATCATGCGTATATGCTACCATGTTATATAACAAAAACTTGTTGTCCAACATTACAAACATTTAAGAGTCAAAGAAGTGAGTAATGCAGGATATTTTGTACTACATCTAGGAGACGTTAGGAAATCCACATCATACTATAAGTGGCTCTTTATGTGAGCTATCTTGGTCTCCATTGCTTCTAATAATTCTCGTTGGTTTTGCTAAGCACATTTACTATCATTCAATGAAGCATCGATAGCATATTTTTCTTCGTGTTTATGTTTTAATACCTTTCCCATGAGGGTCTTCATCTACCAATGTAAAGAAATGGAATTGAGGTATTCCTTCCTTCTCCCCCTTTATGTCGACGGTCAGGAACCCATTGTGAAACTTCCTCCAATATCTTGATTTAGAAAAAACTTGTCTATCCACAACAACAACGGGTTACAAGCGATGAATTTCATTACGTGTTTATAGAGGAGCAATAGGGTGAATTTTTTAAATAAATTTATGTGCCTCCTATTGGGATTGACTATGGCCTTGGATGTTGCGGTCTCCACCTTATTGATAACTACTCATACACTACATAGGCATGTTGATTGAATAGAAAATATATCTAGGCTTTGGAGAAAGGTTACTAGGGGTAGAAAGAGATAAAATTATAGGGATTAGATATAGGAGGGGAAAAAAAAATCATAAGCTAAACTAGAGAGACCGACACAGGGCATAGTAATTAAAGAGTATAGCACCATGGAATTTAGAGGATTGAGGAAGAATGTTGGCATATAGCTGCAAACCATACAAAACAAACCAAACAAAAGTTAAAATATGAACAATATAAGATACATTTGATTCAATGTAGGATGAGATAGTAAAATAGAACAAGGAATGAAGAAATAAACTTAACTAGAAGTCTATCCATAAGCTGGAGATGAAGTGCTTGAGAGTCAAATGAAATTTCAACTCCTTAAGCTACCAAGGACAAATTTCTTCTATGTGAAGCTCTCTATCGAAATTACCAATGCTCCATCTTAACCATTCTATACATGCATGATGCAGGTCGCCATCCAACCATCTCCATAAAACTAAGCCTTTTATAAGACACAACACATTCACCATCCTTTCTCAAAGAAGTGAAAACAGAGCTATTCCAGGAGAAGGAATAATGCATAATACCAAGGAGAATGAAATTGGAGTGAGGATTAGCCCCACAATTCTAGTGGAAATCTAAAAGAATCCCACTTGTGGTGCGGCTATATGAAGCTTACTAGTTAAAAAACCTTGAAAATTAAACTCAAAGTTGTAATTGGAACCCACTCTCCTGGTTTAATTGTGTTGAGTGTGCTCACATGCTTGTTTATGAAAGGGGTTGGACAAACCACCCACTTTGTAAATTCCATGCTCGATAGTGGGGTGGTGGGCTTCCCCCCATCTAACCCAATTTGCTTCATTTTTCACCATGATCGGCGATCATATTTTAATTTTTAATAAAAACTAGAAAATCCTTATAAATTAAATGGATGGTAAATGTTGATAGACATCAATCCATATCAAACATAAAAAATGTTGTTTCATAATACATTTCACATTGTTGAAATAAAAAAAACAAATTATAACATTATTATTATTATGAATTGTAAAAAGAATTAATTTATAAGTTAACAGATGTATATTTGAAAGACATGAAACAAGATTCTTATCCATGGATAGCCACCCCGGCTTTACTAAGAAGAGTCTTAATATCTATATAGGATTTTTTATAATACTATGGTCCAATACCATTGCTTATCAATAAAACATGCACAAAAACAATAACTCATTTAATTTAATTGATCAATTTAATTAAAAGAGAATAAAGGATCAATTAATTTATCGAACATGAAGATGGAAGTTGATATTTATCTTCAAATTCAACTTATTTTCAACTTCCATCTCCATTTCATCTAAATTTACTAAACCATCTAGACTCCCTGGTATGTTGAATTGATTATTTATTGATGTGGGAAGACTTCTTGTGGTGGATTTGACAAGGTGGCCTCTTATGCTAATAGTTTATACACTTCCTATGAACCATCATGAACATAGATTCTTTTCATGCTTGTTGTCTTGAGGGAGGCTACTTCTCTTGGGTTTCTGGATAGAATTTGGAAAAATGTCCATAAGCATGACATGCATTGCACTTTAATGGAATATGCTCATAATATAGAGTCTAATGGCTGCTCTACTCATGTATATAAATTTTGAAAACCTTTAGCATCCCCTTCCCAAAATTCACCTACATGCATATTCTCACATGGGAAAATTAACTCCCTTTTGGTACTAAATCAATAAGTCAACTTGGTTTGTTTCGAATGTCTAGAAGAGAGAAAGAATCCCCAAAATATTAGAGGGAGATGGATAAATCTAGCCCACAATGGGAGTATCACAATGGGAGTATCGCTATTTCATCTTTTAAATTGAAGTTAATGGACCATGGAGACAAATGCATTCTCGTATACCTCATAAAATATGCAATAAAGAAAAATATTATATCTTACCCTTATTTATTGACAAATACAAAAACAAAATGGCGAGGCTAAAAGTATATAATAATAATAATTTTCATTAAATATTGGGGCACCACTGCTGAAGTACGTAGGTTTTAATAAAGGCCTATAATATTTCCGATTAGAGTATACTCATCCAAAATGATGGCTTTCCTTCAAGGACAGTGGAAATGGAGACTTAAGTAAGAGATAGCTTCCAACTATTTTATGATTCTCATTTGTTTGGGATAAATTATATTTTTTGGGCTTTGGGACCAAACTAAAGAGATATGCACCTCCATCTCTCAATTGTTAGCATATCACTTTCTTTCTCAAATAAATGATGACTTCAACTCTAGGTGGTGTATAATTTCAATAGTTTTGGGATGACATTGAATTAAATAAATCCATCACCCTAGCCCTATATATATGCTAGCTGAAGATTTTCTCTAATGAGACATGATGGCTTTGTTCTATCTCATGAATCCATCACCCTAGCCCTATATATGCTAGTTGAAGATTTGTTCTATCTAATGAGACATAATTGTTTTGTTCTAGTAATTTCATCCACATAAATTCAATGAAGGTGGTAAAAGCTTTGTTCTTGCAACCATCATTAATTGATGGTAGTGGCTAGGGTAAACCATAGCTACAAAAGAGAGTCGTAGCCATTCCAATATTTCCATGGAGATTCATATGTGGAAAATGAATGTCCGCATTTTCCTTGTACATGATAACATATTATTTTCATTATTTAGCAAGCACTAAGGAATTTTGTTTGAACTAAAATAGTTGAAGGTTGAAGCTTAAACTTAGAAAGCACATAGATATAGTGGAACATCTATGCTTGAAAAAGCCCATATATGTTTTGACTTTAAATTTTGAAAGTGTTAAGATAAAAAATGCTAAAAAATTATATATGTAAATAAATAAAAAATATGCTACTTTGAAAGAAAGTGTAAAGTACAACCAATAACTATATTAGCAAAAAATATTTTATCTATCTGCGTAGAATTCAGGAGGGGTCTTTGTATATAAAAGGCAATGAGTTGTTTTACTGCTCTCTGTTGTGCCAACATAACGTCTTAATTTCCTTAAGCATGGTTTTGAGTAATTTATATCTTGCCTATTGAATTACATGCAAAATATATTTTGTCATTGTATTAACTTCAAAAAAAAAATTATGTAAATTAAATTAAATTTTAAAAATAAGAAATATTTTATTGAAAATATTAAGAAAACAAATTCCCATATATATATCACATACTGATAACCCTAAAATAAAGATAGCTACTTTGATACATCTTACATACCAATAAGAAATATTGATTGATAGTAGAGTAGTTTCACAAGAAAGTACATATAAACTATATGTTTGGCAGTTATCTCCAAACATAAATTAGATTAGATTATATGGGGCTATTTATATCAAATGCTATTTATATCAAATGTGATTCTTACAAATCGTGAGTCCTCATATTTGCAGAGTACGGTACATTTCAACGTGTTCCACTATAAGTAGATTCACATGACAACATGATAATATTCACACCTTTAAATTTCCCTGTCACGAAATAACATTAGAAAACTAGTGCAACGTGATCCGTCCTTCCCATAATTTCCTCAATTTGCTTGTCCACAGTGCACAGCTTATCTTTACTGGTACGTATTAACGACAAGCAACTGTGAGTTGAAGTTATTTGTGTTGTCAATTTATTCCAAGGTGTGCACATGCTCCACATGACTAATCATGCCATAAAAAACAAACAGTGTTATTCGAAAAATTGTTTATCATAAATAAATTTATAAAATAATTTATAAAACAGTTTTCTTTTATTTGATCTTTGCAATGGATCAGCTTTTTACCTACACATTACTATCTTTATATTTCAATTAAGTAATATAATACATCTTCCAAATTTAAAATAATTTATAAAACAGTTTTCTTCTATTTGATCTTTGCAATGGATCAGCTTTTTACCTACGCATTACTATCTTTATCTTTATTTAAACAGCTACTTTTATGTCTGAAATTTCAACTTTTTCCTTTTTTCAGTTAGTTAAGTATATGTTGTTTTTTATATTGTTGCATTTTTATTCACAATTGCAGGTACATATAAATGGAAAATATATTTTGGTTTGGTTAATTTTCTTTAAATTGTTAATAAAATTTTGATTAATTTAATATTATTAAAAAAAACTGAAACTTGATTTTTGAAAATTAATAAAAAAATTTTATAAGAAAATAAATGGATTGGAATTATTTAATAAATATGGTTAATACAATATTTTATAAAATAAAATGAAAATGATATATATTTAAGTTATGAAGACTATAAATTTTCTTTATAAAGATAATTTGAAAAAATAAAAACAACTTTTAATTTTTTTACAAGTATAAAAATATGAATTAAATTATATTTACGTATACTAAATATATATATAATAATATATTATTAATACAATCTTAAAATAATTAAATTAAATAAATTATGATTGAGGATACTATTTATAAGTATATATTTTAATTTACAAATTTTTCATTTTAATAATTTATTTAACATCATGTTTATTAAAATGAGAAAATGAATCGCAAACTAATAAAATGAATATAATAATAATAATAATAATAATAATCAACTTTGATACTTTACACAATAAATATTATTATTAAGATTGTTATGAGCTTGAAAACTATTGCAAGTCAATTGATCTTTGGGTTTGGAGAAAAAAAACATCTCTCTTCAAGGTTTTGGTCATCCCTGTTATTTTATATGGATGTGAGGTTTGTGCCTACATTATATTTAGATAATCCAAAAGCAATTTATAACTTACAACATCAATATCTTGATTGAAGCTAGTCTTTCCCCCATTTAAGGCATGACTATGTTTAGGTATGTGATGTATAAGAAGAATTTGTACAACATGGAAGTCAAGAGGATCCCCAAAATTGCTTCTAACTATCGGAAAAACCTCACATTTGGCTCAAGTGAGGTTGGCATAAGGATTCCAAGTCCTACCATTGGGAGATAAGGGAGGAAATCATCTTTGAGAATAAGGATAATATTTAAAATACCATTATTTCCAAATTGAAAGATACTTTGTGGAGTATAAGGAGTTATATGAGAAATGGAAGCTAAGGTAATATAGGGAGGTCATCAACCCGAGCCTTGCTACTATTTTTTAGCCTTGACCACTGCTAAGATAAGAATTAATTCCCATTTTTAGCTCCACTTTACCATATAAATTATTAATTTATAAATAGGTCTTGTTAAAATACCACCGGCTAATATATGGCTTATCAATACCACATGCCTAAAAAAAACCTTCGAATTATTTATTGCATTATCAACTTTTTTCACCTTTTAAATCAACAAAACTATGCAATCTTCAAGTGTTTCTCTATATGATTTTCAAACATAGACACAAAATGGTAACATATTCTTAATAATATCTACTTTTGAATATTTGATAAACCATTTCTAATTATTATCATCTTCAATTTCTGTAATTATAAATTGAAAAATAATAAATATATTAAAATATCATGAATATTATTTCACTAATAAATATGAATTCCAAATTAATAAAGTTAATCTATAAATCTGAATATTAAATTAATTTCAATTAATATTAGAAAAAAACACATTTTTCTCTATTTTAATAATTTGCATAAATTTCTACTTTTTATTAAAATAAATTTCTCCACTTTTTAAAATAATTCTTTCTGGATTCCTTTTAATCAATATCATCATGGCACCCTCTGCCATGAAGCTCGTCCATGCCATAAATGTGTAAGAAGAAACCAATTGAATGACAACCGGCATATTAATAAAATATATGGGAATGAGAAGACAACATCATATATAGAACCGAACCATAGTCTGGATGAATAGATTCTTATGAAGTGACAATTTTATAAAATTTAAATGAATGATATCCACCAAAATTAAGAATACCCGAAGAAAAGCCGACAACTCTTAAAAATCAACCAAATATGAAGCAAGACAAGCAACCAAGAAGACGACCAACCAGAAGCAAGTCAAACAAACGAAATCTACACATAATATCAACAAACGATTATTCCAATCATCATTGATTGAACAGTCATAATATCAACGAAACCTAATCTTACTAACCATCATTGATTGTAGAGTCATAATATCAACGAAACCTAATCCTGCTGCCATGAAGAAAAGAGAGTAGTAATGATTACCTGGCATGAAGATATAATGAAGTCAACTTGAGGGGTCAATTTTTTTACAAGGAGGAGAAAATTATTATTCTAAAATTTTTACCTCAGGAACCTCTCTCTATCTCTCATTGGATCACTCAAAAATTCACAATATGAAATTCATAAGAAAAAAATTACACTAAAAATCCCAAGTTGAGCTATTTCAAATTGATTCTAGGAACATTCATAAACTCTAACTTCCACAAAGTACATGTTTGTGAAAGTATGGAAAGTCAAATACTATTTTATTTTTATTTTTTTTCAATCTCAGAACTCTTATATGTATTCATAAGTATTTTAAATTTGTATAGTCGAAAATATCCAAGAAAGTAAGCTAGAGAGAAAATGTTAAACTGGTCTATTTGAAAATGATTTCAAGACCATTTAGAAACCCTAATTTCTATATGGAATATCTTGAAAGTTGTAGCTAACAAAAGTTTGAAACTTTTATGTCAGGTACTACTATATGTCTCTATATGTCTTTGAAATTTTCATGGTCTAAAATATCCCACGAGGAACTTATTGTGAAAATGTCAAATTGATCTATTTGAAACTAATTTTAGGACTATTTAAAACTCTAAATTCCATAGAGAATACCTTAGAAAATATAGCAAGGAAATGGCATAGGAATTTTACCTCATGTACACGAATATCTCCCCTTCATATTTTAAAAATTTCAGGGTTTGAAACATCCGAGAGGAAAATTTATAGTGAAATTCCAAGATGGTCTGTTCACTCCACAAATCACATTTTTTCTCCACCTTTAAAAACGAAAGATTATTCGCTAGCTTCTCTTGTGCACCTCAAATCTATTCTTGATTGGACGATCTTCAATATCACTCATCCATATTTTCTTTATAGTGTTTCTGCATTCACTTATGGTATCGAATTATAAAACTAACTATGTTGACCCGTGCTTTCTAGTTTGGTTGACTTGGAAGAAAATTTCAAATATTTCATTTATATGGAGTTATAGGGAGTTGCATATACCATTGGAAATGTGTGAAAATAATATTTTCAACAATATAACTTATGTTCCCATTCGAGCCAATATTTAAAGTAAAAATGACTTCAAATATAGGGCATCCAAGCTGGGTATCCGAACAATATTTCCAAAAACATTAATCTTGCAATATTTATCTTGGGGGTATGTAGTATCCCCCTATCTTTGACATCAAGGAAATGATACTCCAACAAGAGTTACCTTTACTTTTCTAATGTTCTTTCACCTCATCCAACCATAATGTTGCATGACCCTTCAATCTAGTCACAACATATTTCACTCTTTCCCTCATGATCAACATCTTTACAGTCAAAATGTTATCAATAACATTGGTCCAATTTATCAATTATTTAACATTCAAATTACTTTATTACATAGATACCTCCATCTTTGGTTTGGAACTTAATCTACTCGTCATCTTGAACATCCTTTCTTCAACTAATTATTCGCCAAGCTCTGATTCTTCTTTATTCTTAAAATTTGTGTGAATCCCTTTTCTAGAAGTAGCCTCTATGGCTTCCAGCCTCATTTAGATGTATCTCATCTCACCTAGCAAAAGCATGTTCGCTACAAATTTTCCTTAAAATATTCCTTGTGATTTTTATCCATTTTTCTCTCATAATGAGTACTCCTTCTCTGATACAAAAATTTGATGTTCCCAATATATTTTATCACATTCATTTGTTAGAAATATTAATATGGGGCGAGGGGGGGGGGGGGTGTTTGAATCAATATCTCATTCCTAATTCAATTTTCTTTGTTTATGCATTCATTCCTACAGTTATCTTGATCAATTATTTGATTAGAAGACCACAATGTTATGGATTAGAACCTATTCAATAAACCATGAGTATAAATGCATGTAGATAATGAGAAAACATCAACACCAGCACATATAAACACAAGGATTTTAGGTGGAAAGCTAATGTGGGAGAAAACCACCGCTTTTATCATTTTTTTCCTGTTCTTTCATAAATAAAAATATTCTTACATTTTGTACTTTCATAGACTCTTACCAGCACGCAGGCACCTAACGGTAGGAGGTTGCAACCTCAAAAAATTATCCAACCCTTGCTAGAAGGAAGCTCCTAATCCCTAATCAAGTTTATCGGATCCTATCAGAAGTAAGCTCCTACTCCCTAACTAAAGGATACAACCCTCAACACCTTTGTGGAACACGATTAAAAATTTCCATACTGGATCCACTTGTCTCAACCAACCACGAAAACATGTAGGCCACCTTCCACCAATTTTCAAACTGGACCCACACCAAAAAATATTCTCAATACCAAGGTACCACAATATCAAACACTGACCACTGAATACCAGCAACTGAATGATTAAATAACAATGTATTGAATCACTGAATACCAATTATACTCATGCAACCATAAAATTAGCCTAACCAATATACCAAGCCTCAACCAAATCAACACTATGAAATGTTAAGTCAAAACTTTGTCGATCCAAGTCCTATCATGTCCAATACTCATTAGGAAACAAATACTATATTGTTAGTCTATCCAGAACATGACCTCTAGTATTGCACCAAGGATGTTGCAACTCCCAAGGTTTCTGAACTTAAATTATCAACCTAGGGTTAGTAATAAGTTAGAGGCGGCAATGCTATATGCACAGAAGATTAGGTTCTACTCATGTCACCCCCAATCATTATATCATATTAAGAAATTTAGAGACCACTCCTTCAAGTAACTAGAAATAAAATTTCTGATGAAATAATATCATGGTTGCAAGGAAATGAACATGATTCTAACTACAGAAATGAAAATGTCATTCATTAAATGTAAATACTTATTGAAATTACAAGAAACGAAGAGGCTATTCTGGTTGTAGATGTAAACTATGATACATCTATTTACACACTTAATCAAATCTATAGCATATTTACATGAATCATTTATCTATTTTCAACTTTCTTGAAAATGAGGAATTCAATCTTCAACAACTATGAAAAACAATGTTAAGTCTAATTCTTCTTGTTCACGTATGTTTATAGTGAGGAATTTGTTAGGGTCCTATAATAATAGAATTCATAATTTTTGAATTGACTTTGATAGTCTTGTAAATATGTACATACCTTGCCTTCTGCAAGTTGTTTTCCCATATTTGAAATTAATAAAAAAATTAAAAGAGGGTCAAAGTCCTAAAAGAAAGATCAAAGGACTTAGAAAAAATAGACCCCCAAAGAAAAAAGAGATAAAATTAAGACTTGAAAGTGAGAAAGTCAAAATGCCACTACTATTTACTTTAACTTCAAGAATAATGATTATGTGTAGATTGTTCAAAATGCCATAATTCATGATCAGTTAAATAGTTTAATCTTAAATGCTTTGAATTTCATGTTTTAGATAGAGAATAAAGATATGTAAAATAGTTTAAACTTGACAAATTAGTAGATAGTTAGAGAATGAATGATGAGATCAATAGTTTAATTTGAGCCCTCAGATGAAATCAAATTAGACTTAGATAGATTTATGCTTTGAAAGAAAAATGGATTTAGGGTTGCAAGCTATTAGTTGCCTTTCCGATGATGCCAGAAGACCGTCAAAGCCATCAGAAGCTTGTTTTATGCCTAATAAATCATTAAAATACCAAATACCTGCACAAATAGGTATTCTTCGAAGAAAAATAACCTTCCCTTCATTTGAAAGAACCAATTTTCTAAGAAATTGAGCTTTGTAAAGCCTATTTTGCCCATAGAAAGACCTGTATCTGCCCCCAAAAGAACATATTCGCTGTTAAACCCTGATAAAATTACAATTTTGATACTGCAATCTGTATTTAAATCAAAATTGAAGTAATTTTAGCCTTTTATAGAGTTTAAAGACCCTTTGATTGATTAGAGAAACCCTTGCAAATATTCAGGATACTTATGCGTCTGAATTGAACCATTTTGGTCTAGTTTATTCAAGAAGAGCAAAAAACCATGATTCTACCTTTTCCTGAATATGTGAAGAGTTTGAAGATCAATTTTAAAGCCAAAATTGAAGGTTTTAACAAAAAATAAAGCCAGTTTGTGGCTATTATTATTCAATAGACCTCTGTCACACTAGAAACACCTTCTGTAAATAGTTTAAGCCTACATAAGTGTACAAAAAACCTAAAAAAGAGTTCCTAAGTTTTGAAGGTAAAAATTATGAGAAAACCCGTGTTATGGCCAGAACTCCTTTCACTATATTCCCTATTCCCTAAAGTCATTATTGGCTTCCCTTCAAACTAGAGTTTTATTAACGAATTGCTTGATTTTTGTGGGTTATTATTAGAATATGAAATTGGGCCAACAGTTTCAATACTAGTTGACAAAATTGTTTGCTCCAAATTCTCATATTTTAATTCAAAAACTTCATTTAACAAATAGTTTGTATACAAAGAAAGAATTAAATCAAAGTCAGAGAGAGATCAAAGATTAATGAAATTTCACAGTGAATGGTAAAACTGAAGTAAGAATTCACAGTGACAGTGAAAACAGAACATTCAAAGAGCATCAAAGTTAAAGTGTATCAGATGAAAGTGAGAGTGAAAGTCAAATTAGAAAAAGTGGCAGAGGAGTGAAGTTAAAACAGTAAAAGTAAATATAGAGGTAGTACTAGTTAATCATAGATGAAAATAATTTCACCAGCAATGAATTTTATCCAAATTAAAAGAAAAACAGTTAAAAGAACAAAAAGGTTAAAAGATGAAAACAGAGCAAGAAGGGACATTTTTGCAGAAATTTTCTATTTAAGTCATAGTTTTGCAGAGAAGATTTTGTATAATCCAAGATGAATTTTAGAAAACTAGAGGAGTTTTACGTTCCTAAGATTCCAAGATACAAAAACCTATCTCACATTATGCACAGGTATTACAGAATGACAAATACATTCACATCTTCATAGGGTAATTTTCAGATTGTGCAAAATTCTATTTTCAAACATCGTTTTGAATAGCCTATTGTGAACAACTGAAATTGAATTTTTGGAAACTGAGAGAGGTTTATGTTAGTAATATATGGATATACAAAATCCTCTTTCACTTTTTACATATCAATTTCAGATTAATAAATACAAAGGTATCATTGGACCCCAATTTTGTAGAATTTCTGGAGCAGAATGCACAAAGGATGGAGAGAGTTATGTGCCTTGGATGCCTCATCATCAACTAAGAGTTGATATAAAATTTGAATTTCTCTTCTCTGTCATCACCTATCCATAAAAAATAGTGCCAAAATAAATTCATTAGTTTTGAGTGTCCTTTTATTGAATTCTATTTATGTAAAACAGTTTCAAATATTTGTAAACCACTCTTGATATTTTTTCAAGATATTTTTGTTTAGAATTTGTATAAATACTTCACTCTTTGAAGTATTATTGTGGAATAAATTGCTGAAGATTTCTATAGGCATTTTTGTTGGACTTTAAGGTTTTTGTGTTTCAAATATCAAGTAGCAGACTGGATCAGATCGATTAGCATCATATTTCAAGATTCATGTGTTGAGCTATTGAAGTGAAGAATTTTCTACTTGTCATTGTTTATCTTATCTGTTTCATGCATCCATATATGTGTTCCAAATTTGAATGAATAAATAGGAGTATTATTTCAGGATTTATTAAAAGCACCCTGTCTTTACTGTTTGTCATTTCTATGTTTTCTACTGATTTCCAAAGTAGGGAACCCTTAATTGCTCCCTCTTTTGTTTGACCTCTGCGTACTACTTCATTTTTCCAGATCAAATAACCCTTCATTTATCTTTATCCCGATCATAATGCTTCACCAAACAGCCTTCCAGGATGTTCAAAGGTTTATCTATCTTTCCCTGAAAACATTTGACTTTTTGACCTTGATCCTAGTTATGTCTGCTTGACTTTTGACTCCTTAGCCCAATGGACAGTCAGATTTCCCACTATCCATCTCATTAAGTGAATATTCCCACCAAACCAAACCAAAATCAAAACCAAATTTCACAACCATAAATAGCCTAATATATAATAAAAAAAACAAAGTAACATGTTAGAGAGAGGGCCATATTTGAACCCTAGGAAGGCTAGATCCTAGAGTTCAAAATTTGGTCTATGGTTACCTCGGTGAGTTATTTCTTTAACCTTGAGAAATTACCAAGTGATAACATATTGGCGACCATACTGGGGAAAACATATTCTTCATAAATATTATACAAGGATAATATTTGACCTATGATGGTGGACATTTATCAGACACACAAAGGTTAAAATCATCCACCTAGCAACTCCAAATAAATTTTAAAAATCAAATCTAAGACTCCACTGCTAGAAGGATCTAGCTTGGTTGTATAGATATAGTGGCCCTTCTTTATGACTGATTTACAAGATGAACCCAAGAATACAACACAGGTATGCTCCCATGAGCAGAGATCACATACCTGGATTTCCACACAAACTACCAACGGTAAATTGGGATAAAAATATTCCTATGTTTCAGGATGAGAATATTGATGATCCTTTGTTACATCTCATTAAATTTCATATACACTCATGGAGATTTAAGGGTGATTGGCATGATGATTGCCTCATGAAGCTATTCATGGCAACGTTAGAAGGAAAAACAAGGGAATGGTATGAAGCTCTCAAACCTGCTAGTTTATTCTCTTTAAAGGATTTTCACAAGGTATTTTATGAGAATTACAAAGAAGATTTTCCATCTTTATCATTAGTTGAAAATTGTTGTGATCAAGCTGAAGATCTCATACATTAACTTAAAAATATTAATTAAGATTTAGGAAATTGGCATCCTGAATATTTATTAGTAGCATTCCATAACTTTCATCCTCAAGTTAAGTGTCATGATAATCAAAAGGATTTAATCAAATATGAAATAAATTAGGAGATGAATCAAGATCCACAAATCCCCTCTGTAGTAACAAATAATGTTTTATATAATGTTTTGAATGAAGTTAAAGAAAATATTCAACCTCGTGATCAGTTTTTACATAAGATAAAAATAAATTGTTATTCAAATCTAATAATTCAAAGATTCTCACCCCCCCTCACCGAAGAAGAAATAAAGTTTCTTCTAAACATGCAACCATCCTCAAAATATTTACATAGCCAAGAAATTGTTTCTACTTATTCTAATGTTGATTTATGTACTAAATATTTTATCCATGAAGAGATAGAAGAATAGGTTGATGCTCATGTTGTTCTACCTTCCCAAAAAGACCCATTGCCTGATAGTACTCCTATTGAGAAAAATGATTACCTTCAAATAGAATGAAATCAATCTAGTAAAGATATATCAGGATTGATGGAAAAGCAATCTGCTGATCTAATGTGTATGATTGATGAAATTACTTCTTTTGAAAATTTTCCTAAATATGATCAGTATGGTGATAATTATGTTCTCCAAGTTCAAGCTAACTTCACAGAGCAATCACTAGCTATTTTGTGGGATGAGGAAGTTCAGTTTCAACAACTCAAATATAGTGATCAGACAATACACATCAAATATGGGAGTGAAGAAGAAAGTTCATAAATTTTAAAGAAAGTTGTATACCATTATGCTCTAAATAATTTCATTTTTTAAAGGATGAACAACCCCTAGAAATATATGAACTTCCATTAAAACCCATATATAAATTGCAGCAACCTTTCAAAGTTTTTCATGATCAAATAGCTGATATGATCAATGATAAATGCAATCAAAATATTTCTCCATTTAATAACTATAAGCTTCAGTATCAAGATGATAAAAGTTTCAGCAGACATGCATGTCCTTCAGTATAAATATCATCACAGAGCTTATCTGAAAATTTGAAATTATCTCAAAACAATCATAGGTTGATTTTGCAAGAAAATAAAGTTAAAAATGAAAGTTTAGTCTCATGGCATGGAGGCCATTCAAAATAGAGGTATAGTTCCTTGGATCAGTTGAAAATTTGTACATATACCTCAGAAGATCCTGTTGTACAATTTCTAGAGTCAACAAAGGAAACGAAGTATTTCCTTATTCTCTCATTTGTTGACAACTTTCTAATAGGTTGCAGAATTATAGTTTTGATAATCAACAACCAAATGCAACAAAATATGTCAAAATACATAATGCTTGAACGGTTGCATTAGCTATTTAATTTTACCTAACCAGGAGTTGGACAGCTAATTAGAGTAAGTAGGTAGGATTTCAGCTTATTTCAGTTTTCAATTTTCAGCTAGTTTGAAATAATTCATTGAGATTTGAAGCCAAGGAAAATGGCCCTAAGATATTGATGATTTAGTAGTTCGGTTTGAAGGTTGCAACACCTTTTAGTCTCAGATCATATTTCAGTTTGCAGAAAAATGTGTAAATTCAATTCAAGAGTTTTTCAATCACAACATATGCATGTTTGGGATTGGCCCAATGGATCAAGCTACTAGTCGATGGTTTTCTTGACATCTCACAAGGAGATACCATCCCCATGTGGAGCCACTGTTAGGGTCTTATAATAATAGGATTCATAATTTTTGAATTGACTTTGATAGTCTTGTAAATATATACATACCTTTCTTTCTGTAAGTTGTTTTCCCATATTTGAAAATAATAAAAAAACTAAAATAAGGTAAAATTCCTAAAAGAAAGATCAAAGGACTTACAAAAAAAAGACCCCAAAAGAAAAAAGAGATAAAAATAAGGCATGAAAGTGAGCAAGTCAAAATGTCACTACTATTTACTTTTACTGCAAGAATAATGATTATGTGCAGATTGTTCAAAATGCCATAATTCATGATCAGTTAAATAGTTTAATCTTAAATGATTTGAATTTCATGTTTTAGATATAGAATAAAGGTATGTTAAACATTTTAAACTTGACAAATCAGTAGATAGTTAGAGAATAAATGAGGAGCTCAATAGTTTAATCTGAGCCATCACATGAAATAAGGTTAGACATAGATAGATTTATGCTTTGAAAGAAAAATGGATTCAGGGTTGCAAGCTTAAATTCACCCATGAAAATGAAGTAAAAAATGTTAGAATAATTATGGGTAGGTAGAAAGCAGTTGTGAAAGACATGTAATAAGGCATCATCCGACAAAAATTACTAATTTCCCCTCTCCCACAATGACCCAGTATTCTAAACCATCATTCAAAGAGGCTCAGAGTATTTCTCTTACTTCTGTTGGGACCGAACCCAAGGCTTAGTAACTAATTGGTTAAAAATACTGGATTCCCTACATAAAACCCATCTCATTAGCATTTTCACCCTTTTCCAAAACTATGCTCCGTTTTCCTAAGTAAAACTCATTTGTTTCTTAGTAAAGTAAAAACCCTACATAATTACTTTCATATTCCTTCAAAAACACTCAAAAAACCTATAAGATACATTTATCCTAATTTTAAGTGTGAAAAACAAAAATGGGACAAAATGTGCTTTATTTCCTATTTTTTACACTTTACTTAGTTTTAAATTATGTATTTTAATTCATTTCCTACATTACACCTTCATTTCATATTAATTTCTAACTTATATTATTAAATCCCTAAATTATACCCTTCATGTACTATATTAATAAATCCTTTATATATGAATAACCCCAAAAAACCCATTATTTAAAATTTTAACCTATGGTTATATATCCCATATGACAAAAATAAAACCCGCCCTTTATTCCCATAGGTTATAAACATATCAAATACAAAAATATCCCCCGCCCCTATGGTAAAAAAACACTTGTTAAAAGGTTTATGCCATATAAATATCATATCTGCGCCATTGATTTAAACATTTGTTAATGTTTAATTGAAAGCATATAATACTACCCCCCTCTGCCAATCATATAACATAAAGTTTTTAATGTTATAAATACATATGTATAACATTAAAACCTATCCTGCCGCATTGACTAACCCCATACCCCACCTCTGAACACCGAGCAGCTCCAAGAACCAATCGTAGTCGTTCGCATCAAAGCTCCCAGATCCAATGACCATAAGGCCATATCACAAATAAAGTTGCGCGATATTAACACATTTCCTGACCATGCGAAATAGGTTGTTTTAGCCTTTCATCTCTCCTCCATGTGGCCCAGTTCTGTTGGATCACATTCGATCCAACTAAAACCACTTACCACTCAAATCCAATGCGATAACCGTCTGTGGTTTTTCGCCTTTGAAACCCGAAAACCACCCATCGCCTGATGTGATTGACATTAATTGCAGGTCATTTTTAACCTAAATCTCCAAATAAACTCTGAAATCACACCAGTAAAGCCCTTTTTTGCATTTTCAGTGTGTTTATCCATCGCGACTGAAGAAACAAAGCTCTTGGTACACTATTTTATGCCTAGAAGACCTTCAAAGCCATCAGAAGCCTGTTTTATGCCTAATAAACCATTAAAAGGCCAAATACCTGCACAAAAAGGTATTCTTCGAAGAAGAATAACCTTCCCTTCATTTGAAAGAACCAATTTTCTGAGAAATTGAGCCTTGTAAAGCATATTTTTCCCACAGAAAGACCTGTATCTACCCCCAAAAGAACATATTCACTGTTAAACCCTGATAAAATTACAATTTTGATACTGCAATCTTTATTTAAATCAAAATTAAAGTAATTTTAACCTTTTATAGACTTTAAAGACCCTTTGATCGATTAGAGAAACCCTTGCAAACATTTAAGATCCTTATGTGTCTCAGTTGAACCATTTTAGTCCAGTTTATTTAGGAAGAGTAGAAAACCCTGATTCTACCTTTTCCTGAATATGTGAAGAGATTGAAGATTAGTTTTAAAGCCAAAATTGAAGGTTTAAACTAAAAAGAAAGCCAGTTTGTGCATATAACTATTCAGTATACCTCTATCACACCAGAAACACCTTCTGTAAATATTCTAAACTTACAGAAGTGTACAAAAAAACTAAAAAAGAGTTCTGAAGTTCTGAAGGTCAAAATTATGAGAAAACCTCTACTATGGCCAGAACTCCTTTCACTATATTCCCTGTTCCCTAAAGTCATTATTGGATTCCCTTCAAACTAGGTTTTTATTAATGAATTGTTTGATTTTTTGCAGGTTATTATCAGAATATGAAATTGGGCCAACAGTTTCAATACTAGTTGACAAAATTGTTTGCTCCAAATTCTCAGATTTTAATTCAAAAACTTCATTCAAAAAACAATTTGTATAAAAAGAAAGAATTAAATCAAAGTTAGAGAGAGATCAGAGAGTAATGAAATTTCACATTGAATGGTAAAAGTGAAATAAAAATTCACAGTGACAGTGAAAACAGAACAGTCAAAGAGTATCAGAGTTAAAGTGTATCAGATGAAAGTCAGAGTGAAAGTCAAATCACAAAAAGTGACAGAGCAGTCATGGTAAAATAGTAAAAGAAAATACAGAGCAAGTAATAGTTAAATAGATATGAAAATTCTTTCACCAGAAATGAAATTTATCCAAAGTAAAAGAAAAACAGTTAAAAGGAAAAAAAGTTTAAAAGATGAAAACAGAGCAAGAAGGGACACTTTTGAAAAAAATTCATGTATAAGTCATAGTTTTGTAGAGAAGATTTTGAACAATACAAGATGAATTTTGGAAACTTGGAGGAGTTTAATGTTCCCAAGATGCCAAGAGACAAAAAATGATCTCACTTTGTGCACAACTATTACAGAATGAGAGATACATGCACATCTTCACAGGCTAATTTTTAGATTCTTAAAAATTTTGTTTTACACATCTTTTTGCAGAGCCTATTGTGAACATATGGAACTGAATTTTGGGAAACTAAGAGAGGTTTATCTTATTAGCATATTTACCTACAAAAACCTATTTAAATTTTTACATATATATTTCATATTGAGAAATACAAAAGTATCATTGGACCCCAATTTCGCAGAATTTATGGAGCGAAATGCACAAAGGAAGGAGACAGTTAGAGACTTGGATGCCTCATCATCAACTAAGAGTTGATATCAAATTCAAATTTCTCTTCTTTGTAATCACCTATCCATAAAAAATAGTCCCAAATAGATTCATTAGTTTTGAGTGACCTTTTATTGAGTTCTATTTATGTAAAACAGTTTGAGATATTTGTAAACCAGTCTTGATATTTTGTCAAGATATTTTAGTTTAGAATTTGTATAGATACTTCACCCTTTGAAGTATTATTATGGAATAAATTGCTGAAGATTTCTATAGTCATTTTTATTGGAATTTAAGGCTTTTGTGTTGCAAATTTTTAGTAGCAAACTGGATCAAATAAATTAACATCATATTTCAGGATTCATGTGATGAGCTATTGAAGTTAAGTATTTTATACTTGTCATTGTTTATCTTATCTTTTTCATGCATCCATATATGTGTTCCAAATTTGAATGAATATATAGAATTATTATCTCAGGATTTGTTAAAAGTACCCTGTCTTTTCTGTGTATCATTTCTATGTTTTCTGCTGATTTCCAGAGTAGGGAACCCTTAATTGCTCCCTCTTTCGTTTGAACTCTACCTACTACTTCCTTTTTATGGATCAAAGAACCCTTGATTTCTCTTTATCTTGATCATACCACTTCACCAAACAATCTTCCAAGATCTTCAAAGGCTTATCTAGCTTGCCCTAAAAACATTTGACTTTTTGACCTTGATCCTAGTTCTGCTTTCTTGACTTTTGACTCCTTAGCCTAATGGAAAATCAGATTTCCCACTATCCATCTCATTAAGTGATTTTTCCCACCAAACCAAACCAAAATCAAAACCAAATTTCACAATCATAACTAGCCGAGTATCTAATAAATAGAAAAAGTTAAATCTTATAGAGAGAGCCCTCTCTGAACCCTAGGAAGGCTAGATCTTAGAGTTTTAAAAGTTGGTATGTGGTAACCTCGGTGAGTCCTTTCTTTAACCTTGAGAAATTACTGAGTGATAACATGGTCTAAGAGTATTACTTAATCATGAAAATAGATCCCAAGGTCAATTATTCAACATCATAATGTAAGGTTCAAAGTCTGGAGTGAATCTGGTCAAAGTAAGTAAAGCTACAGGACTCCTACAAAAAGTGCTACAGGAGGGACTGTTTTCAGGGAAACTTTTTGAGGCTAATATTCGCAGGTGGGCTAATATTCCATGCTTTTTCAAAAAACAATATTCGCCCTTTTTCATTTTTCTAAAAAATAATTCTCTTAAATTTTATAGTATAAAATTATTTTACCTTAAAATTCACCAATATTTAAATTTTATAATATAAAATAATTAGAAATCTAAAATATTTTACAAAATTATCATCAAATATTTTAAAATTTGGATATTAGGGACTTGTAATATTTGACAAGGTTGCTAAACTTTAAGATAAATTTCCATCCTTGAAATCTTCCCTACCATTTTTGCTATAAGAGGGGGGTCTGAGAGATTTTTGATGACAAGAATGGTATATTGAAGGTGAACGAAAGTGGATGAAGGTGAATTAAGGTGAATGAATCGTGTGGGAGCCCATTTTCCAATCTTGGTACCACTAAGAGGCCTATCTTGAACCAAATTTTATGCCCAGAGTGTCTGTTATTTTCCCTAGAAGAGCGACCTCAGTGGTAGATTTTGGAAGCAATGTGAAGTGTCTAGGAGAGATATGGGATGGTCTAGGTTGTTTCCAAAGAGTGTTCCCACCCACTTCATGTCAAAAAAGTACTTGTAGCCTAATCAAGCACATGCATCAAATGATTAATTTTACAGCAAAATAAATTAACATGGAAAAGATGAGTTGAATTTTATTAAAATATACTCTACCCTTTAACACAACTCCAATTTCTAACTAACGTCTATGTTACATAAAACAAGCATGTATGAGGATGAAAAACCAACACTTAACAATTTACAAGAAATCATAAACACATGATTTTTTTTGTTGCTGTTGTAGATCTTCCAGGCACTCTTCCCAAAATATAGGTGATAGGAAAACCTACAAACAATATTTTTTTGATGTAATTCCTACTTAAACGAGAAAATGATTTCATTGACTTGAAAAATAAAAATAAAATAATAAAAGAGATGAACTAAACCCTTTGGGTTGGGCCTAAAGACAAGGGTTTCAACCCTCCAAAACTAACTCAAATGCAGGCCAGCAATTAATTTCTCATTGACATGAAATAAGAGTCACATAGATCATATGAAAGATGAAAATAACAGTACCAAGCACAAGGCTCTCAGTAGCTACTCATATCTTCAAAAAAAATTAGAATCTTAATGAACCTTTAGGCTGGTTTATTTATACAAAAAGTAGTTGAAGGTCATCTCCCTTGAATAGAGGAATTCTCCCCTGAGATTGGTGGATATGGTTCCCTTTTATCTTCACATTACTGGAGTTCCTCGACTACTAGTGAATTCGAGATCTTGGTTAGGAATATTTCATCTCAAGCCAATTTGGAGAGTTAACGAAGTACACAAGCCCCCTATATTCTCTCTAGATGTCTCCACCAAGCCCCTACATAGTAAATATCTCCAAAATGCATATTTTACCTTAATATTATTAACATTAGGCCATGAAATATGAAAATAACCCTCTAGTATTCTTACTAATAATATTATGGCTAAAAATGAAAATTAAAGTGATAAAAAGAGAGTTTTAAGTGATGGAGGATAGCACAATGGACCTAAAAAATATACTTATTGATGGGACCAATCATCACCCCCCTACTGCAGGTGTTTGTCATATTTTTAGAAACTCAGTCATTAATGTGAAGTTAATTCATGGCCCTGGTGGCTTCTCTTACATCTGAAGGAATATCATATGGTGCACCTTCATGAAGATAGAAACATGCATTTTCTTCGATTTCTATCCATTCCTTTTTTTCTTCTTCCTAGTTTATTCTCTCTTGTAGGACCAATCGTAAGGGAGGAATGAGTTTGAGTCATATCCACTTGATCTTCAAACTTTTCATAATTATTTTTTTATAATAGGGTTCTCTCTAATGAATTCCTTAGTATTTCCGGAGAGTGATACTCTCTAATTTGAAAACTGCGAGGCAGAGCATGCCATGTTCTTTGGTGAGGCTACAAAAATTCATTCCCAAACATCCTAAAGGTGTCCTCAAAATGGCAGAAATTTTTTTCTTGGGCTGCTATATACTGAGGTGCCAATTCATGATTAGTAGATATGAGGTAGTGGTTACTAACGATAGCCTTGGGGCTCACTAACTTTCCTCTAATGTATAAGGGCTCCCTCTCTTATTTTTTCATCACCCTCTTTACGTATTCATCTCTTGTTTAATTATGGGTAAACCAAGAGGCTAATTTCATTAGCTGCATGTCCCCCAATCTTCAGTTGGGGTCCTAGAATTTCATGTTTGTGAGGATCATATTGTGCATATAAAACTCAACAAGTTTGGCTCTATCCTCAATACTTTCCCTTTTACAAAATTCAATGAATTTTCTATAGTATTGGAAAGGTGAAGACTTGTATTGTGCTAATGTATTTATTTGAAATTACAACCATTTCTCATTGAGGAATATGACATAGGATTTGGATGGCTTCCTACATTGTATAGCTTCCATGGATAAGCTTCAAGATGTACCTCTTTTTCTTGCAGTTTCTCTCTTAACCTTTTGTTCTCTTCATGTAGCCGCTCCTTCTTGATTGCCTCCCTCAGCCTTAAGTTGTTAATTTCCTTGCTCATTTAATTCAATTTTTCCTCCATGAGGCCCACATCTTCCACATTTCTGGACCTTGCAATTTTCATCCATTTATGAGTTCAACCTCTTTCCATTTCCAACTCAAAGAAGAGTGATATAGCAAATTTCTCAGGTATAATCTTGACTCCAAAAAAATTGTAATAAATGTCAAGGTTAGGTTATGGATCAAGCTCCTGGAGTTCTTGGATACCTTCCTCCTTTCATTTTAATGTGGCTAACTCTTACTATAGCATCTCATGTTTATCCTACAATAACCCCTTCTTCTCCTGTAGAAAACCATATTTCTCCTGTAGTAGCCCTTCTTTATCCTATAACTCATTTGTTTTCTACTATAGCTCCTCTATTTTATCATATAGTATGGAAGCATGTATGAGAATATTATGTGTTTTCTCTAGTGGTAGGCCTCCCTATGGGTGAAACAGGTAGTCTACTCTTGGCTTTGGGAGAGGTGACGTCTTCAATCTTACCTTTACTAGGTCCCACTTCTTCATTTTTTCTTTATAATTCATCAATGATAATGCAAAATTTTAAATAAGGCTGAGGCTTCCCTTGCCTTATCCTAGTGCTCTTCCTTGTTTTAATTTACAAGGGGCCTTGCCTTGTTACCTTATATTGGGCTTGACCAGTGTGCCAAGTGTGGCTAATGTGGCAGCCACCTCTTACTTTATGTTTCTGGGTGAGAAACTTATTTTTTCCTACTATCTTTTTCTCCATTAAGGTTTGGAGGGACCCTCAAGGTTCTCTTCCTCTTATCTTTGTTTATCTCCCTCTCTATCCTTTGTTTCTTCTTCCTCCTCCTCTTCCTCCTTCTCTTCTCTACCCCTAGTACTAGAGGATGGTTTTTCTTCTTGTTGTGTGGAGGTGATGATTTTTTTTTCAATTAAAACCTCCTTGTCCATGTCTATAAAGTCAGCCACAACAATTGGGTTCCTTTGGTGGCTTAAGGAATCCATGAAAATTACCTTTATGAGGTAATTCTGGGAAATGAACTAGTGCTTCGCTTCCCTCACTTTCTCGCTCATTTTAATGATGGTTTGTAAGAGGAAATGTGGAACGCTGAGACTCCATGGAATTGGTAAAACCTTAGCTCCTGGAGGAGGCTAAAGTGATAGGCATACACAATTGTCAACCTCCCCTCACAATATATGAATTTGAGGATGTGATAGGCCACTTCATCCCAAGGGTAGGGGAGGATCTCTCTTCTCACTCCTTTTTTATCTTTTACAGGCTTTTTTCCAAGAAGGAAGAAGTTTTTCTTGGCTATAACACCTGCTACCTTATCCTCCTTGCTCCATCGAACTCTTAAGGGTAGGGTGGTTACTCTGCTTATGGGTTTTGCATTCATTGGGATGAAATTCCTCTAAAATGAGTAATGGCACTATTCCCCCCTAATAATTGAGGGCCATGGAAAATTATTGAGTTATTTCATCAGCACATCCCCTTAATTTCTCAAGGAATCCCATCCACTGATGTCTTAGAAAATTTTCCATAACACGAGGATGTTCATGGATTGTTTTTTTGTATGTGGGTTATCTTGTGTTCAAACCTCATCACATTTCTCCTATTTCTCCTCCTCTAGGTTATCTTAGGTTAATTTCCAATAATTCCCTCATAACAGTCTCAGGTGCAGAGATAGTGGCTAGTTTTATTTTTGACAAAGGGGGAGAGGATGATAATTTTTAGTATGATTTTTTTTTTCTCTGCCCCTATCTTGCCTTTTTATAAGTCAAATTTTTAGAGGAAATTATTGTACAATTTTTTCTAAAAAGTACCTTATTTAACCATAATTCTTCATGCATGTGTATGGAAATTAGAGAAGGAGGAGCCAGTTACCCTTTTGAAGATGATTTTCTCTTGTACATGAGGGTTTGAGGAAACATTCTGGTGGTTCTGGCTCCTTTTCTCCCCTTAATTCATCCTTGGAGCTTTGTTCTTATGCTCTAGTAGAAATTCAGATCTTCCTGTAGGACCTTATGTAGCACCCGCAAACTCAGCCTGTAGTAGCTTGGTGGCACCCTATGCGGAGTCTAGTAACATCTAGTTCATCCTTCAGTACCTTGGTGGGTATCTGCAATTTTTTTCGAGAAATAAGTACTTGTGCAAATGAAACTGAGCCTTGTACTTTTTATTCCATTTTGTGGTAATGTCTGAAAGTGATTTGGTGACTTGGCTTTTCCATCAGTTTCCTATTCTAAATGTTCCCCCACTCCGTGTAATCATCACCAAAATTAATTTTAATTTTCCACGTGCATGGATGGATACGTGAACTGTAGTTTACTAATTGAAGGTGGCCAAGCTTATTGGCCACCTACAACCCATAAACCTCCATTCTCTATCATTAAACACATTTTTTTAGCATTATCTGTGTAGGGAAGAGCTTAGGGGTGTCATACCTGCACCAACATGTGATGTCGATGCTGGAGATTCATGCGAGTTGCTACTAATTTTGTGACTGGTTTCCTGACCCCTAGAAGTGCTAAATTTCCTTGTTTACCTATGCATAAGTCTTCACAACATGATGATGTAGTTGACTGGCTAAATATTTCTTCCATGCAAGAATCCTTCTAGTGTTTGATCTTCTGTTGTACGAGTGGATAGATGTACTGACATATTCTCTTCAGGGATGGTGTGACCTATATAATATTTTGGAATGGCCTCATGATGCCTAAGGGTGGTTGGATCATCTATTATAGAGCTGTAAAAAAAAATGGTTTAATATCTTGTTCGAACTGTACATTCTGCTACAAGACTGATCTCCTTCCTATAATAGTCACTTATTTCTCCCTCAAGGCCTCATATTTAATTCAGGGATTATGAAAAATCATAGGGATTATAGGGACACTATTATAATCATAAGGGGGTGGTTAAAGTGGTGAAAAGGGTGAAGGAAAATTCCTTTCTCCCTATTTCTTTATGAATGGAAGAAGTGGAATTTTGAGGATGAATTTGGCTGAATGGGGTTGATGAGTGATGAAGGAATTTTTGGTAGACCTATCTCAACATTTCCCAAGGAAAAAATGACCTTTTGGGCCTATTTTTCCAAGAGGATCTCCCTGTTGTAGCATCTTAGGCATGTCCTATAGAAATTCAGGTTTCTCTTGTAGAAATTCGAGATAGTCTTGTAGCAGTTCAAAATGAGGAAAAACATGGTCCAATTGTTGGCTAGATTGTGGAGAGAGGTAGGGAGGTGGGTGAAGAGGGTGAAAATTCAATGTATGGCTGGGAAATATGGAGGAACGAACTGTGTTACCTATTTTCTAACCATTATCCTTCTAATTGTCTGGAGTCCCGCAAAAGAGAAATGTTAGCCAAAATCGATGTAAGGATTCCCCCCTTTTGTCTTATTTTTTTCATTGAGATATGCAGACTGCCTCTAGAGGGGTTTTTAACCTATATTCCTACCCTAGGCTCCTCAGAGGAGGTATTTACCTGGGGATATTTTCATGTTATTTTCCTTCACTTTTTTTATATTTTTGTGTTTTTTCTTTTGGGTTGCATCATAGAGGTTTTCAATCCCAGAGTTGGACTTAAATTCTTCATGGAATTTTTCATCTAGGACCTTTATTTATTTATTTATATTCTTTAAAATTTGTGGACTCAAGGTTGTGGGCCTCCCAATCACATCCAATTATTTTTTGATTGAATTGATAAACTCTTCCCTAGATAATGGTCTTTTATACAACTTCAACTTGTAACCATTTTCAAGTAATGGAATACCTTCATCATCAATTGTTCTAATTTGGATAGACCCATTCTCATGACATATTTCCACTAGATAGCGACCCAACCAACTTTTCAATAACTTTCCTTTTAAATCCTTGAATCTGGAATCATACAGGAGGGCCCAATCACCTTCTTGAAAAGTCTTCAACCTAATGTGTTTTCCATTCCATATCTTCCTCTATAGCTTGTAGCCTTAATTCATCTAAACTATTGTGTTGGATAAATATCTCTTGTTGTGTTGTAGTGAGGTCCAAGTCCAACTGAGCTTCCATTCTTAAGGTATTGTATTCAAATTCAAGGAAAACAAGGCCTTCTTCCCATAGAGTAGTTCAAATGGACTAAATCCAGTGGTTGTTTTCTAAGTGGTTTTGTAGGCCCAAGTGGCTTCTAAAAGTTTGTCTACCTAATACTTTCTGTTGCTGCTAACAACCTTGGTCAAAATTTTCTCCAATGCTCTATTTGTGACCTCCACTTGCCCATTTGCATGAGGATGATAGGCAGTGGATGTACTTTTCTTTATGTGGTGTTGCTTCATGAGATATTCAATCATATTTTATCTACATAGTGTTCTATGTTCCTTGATCAGTGACAAACTCTTTTGAAAAAATGAACTTGTAGAAGATGTTCTCCCTCAGAAACTCATCCACCTTATGCTCAATTGTTGCCGTAATTTCCTTTTTTCAGCCCATTTAGTCAGCTAATTAGTGCACATAATGATATACTTCATTTTTATCGACGGGGGATCGATTCCCAATTAAATCCATGCCTCACTTCTCAAATGGCTATAGAGTCACTTGATGTTGTAAGGGAATTTCATCCTCATGTATGGGCTTACCCACCCTTTGGCATTGATCGCACCTGGTGGTGTACCTCCTTTCATCTTGATGTAAAGTGAGCCAGTAGTACCCTCCTTGTAGAACTTTGAAGGTTGTCCTCTTAGCAAAAAAGTGGCCTCCACAATGCCCATCATGGAATTCTAAGAGGATGTGAAACACCTCCTCTTCCCTCAAACATATAGTTAGGATCTGTTCTGACCCCAATCTAAAAATATTTCCTCCAATCGAAGTGAATGAAGAATTACTCCTAACAATATTTATTTTCTCCTTGGAGGATAGATTAGGAGGATAGCTCTCAACAACCAAGTAGTTGGCTATATCAGAAAACCAAGGAGAAAGCACTGAGATGGAAAAGAGATGTTCTTATGGGAGTTGATCATCTACTATTTCTTCCTTTTCTATAGACAAGGTTAGTCTTGATAAGAAATGTACAACTAAATTCTCTTTCCCCGGTCTTGAAATGGGAAAAAGCCCATGAAGACAAAGGAAAACACACTAAGTTTAAATCCTTATGGATTGGAACATTCATTGTACATGAGAAACTTTGCCAACACACTTATTTCCTTCAATCACTTGACGAGAAGACTGACTCTCTCCCTGTCAATGACCAATATCTCAAACACTTTTTTCAATGAAAATTGGGGGTGTGTGCCCTAAAGTTGTATATATTTTTCTTTCATTTGTTTATTCTTCTTCCTATTGTTTGCCTTGTTTCATGTTTTTTTATGTCATGTGAATGACTGTTTTCCTCATCCATGTGTTGGTTTTTGAGATTGTATGTGGTTGAAGTCTAGGGATCCTTGTGACACTTCAAAATTTGGTTAGCCTTTGGTCCATATTCCTTATATTGGTTTTTTTTTTTTTGATGAAGTTCTGATGGCATATAAGATCCATCTATAAGGAGAGTTTTGGGAAAACCATGAACTTGTGTCTAGCTCAGAAACCTTGTGCCCATATCTAGTTCTTTTGTTTCAATGTTTTCATACATATCCAATTAGTACAAATGGAGAAGGGGAAAATAATTGGATATTTATGAAGTAAATGAAAATATTTCCGGTTCTTTTTTTTTTTTTAAAGAGGATTCTGCGTTGGCACTTATTTTGGGTGGAAGAGGGATCCCGACTTATTGAGACGAAGGGAGGTTTTTACTTCAGATACTTATCTGAAGTAAAAACCTCCCTTCGTCTCACTAAGTCGGGATCCATCTTCCACCCAAAATAAGTGCCAACACAGAATCCTCTTTTAAAAAAAAAATCAATAAAGGCGAAACAACAGAAATGCTTCTTTCACAAAGAGGTAAAGAAACAAAATATGTCAAGGTACTTTTTAGGTATGGTGGTAGTGGAAAAATGTTTGTGTTCATGAAGTGACTCCGGTGGGGTACTGTCCAGGTGTGTTGGCCGCGAAGCAACACCAGAAATGAAAAAAATATACTCTCAAAATATGAAACTCGGGAGCTTCACTACCATTCCCTACTTGAAACATTGTGGTAAAGCTAAATATTTGTTTAATTAAAATGAAGTGGAATGATGGTGACTTATTCTATTCGTGAGATAAGTGGGGAAACCCAAGTGATCTACATGATGAATCAATACTCCTTGAAGGACCAAGGCCCTACACAAAAGAAGTTAACTGAGACAGAGAAGATGGAATTCAACCAGTGTATCACCAAGTGTTCTAGATTCTACAACCCCCTCAATAATTTTGGCATATAAGAACTTTCAGAGCCTTCCTTGGTATTCTTCATTGTTGTCACAAACTTCGAAGTTCATTTTATTGATTTTGTTAAAGAGTGGCGATTCCTTTTGCAAGATGAGAAAAGTGTTGTATTTTGGAATGTTGGTTGTCATGTTCAATGTATGAGCCTATTATAATGGTTCTAAGCGGTAAACTTTGTGAAAATGAGTGTTTTACCTTTGTAAGTATTCATCGTACTCATTTCCAAAGTTCTAAGAATTTTCGCACAAGTGTTGTCACAGCCGTCATAAAGTATATCTGTGGTGTCGCACTTGTCATAACTGGTTGTAAAGTTGTCACACATAGGCGAATGATTTTTTGTATGTCTTGGATGATCTATGTTTTTTGAGTTGTAAAATATGATAGGATTTTGATCATATTCATGTCCCTCATCATAGTCATGGCTTCCCCTTTCCCCCCTAAAGTATGGATTTGTGCAGTCACTGAGCCTCCTTGTCAAGCTTGTCACTTTTTCCTGGCTCAGTTCATGGATCAAAATGCATCATATTAGGCTAGGGGTTTTCAAATTGATGTCATCCAGTCATGAGTGAATTTCAAGAATATGTACTCTATCATGTCATGAAGATATGATGAAGGAAGATAATGAGGAAGGAAGCATGCTAAAATACACTCTTGAGTTGAAATCACAATATTATTGATCAAGAGAAAGCGAAATGACACTATTTTGCAACCACTATCCATGACTTGAGATCATTGAAGACTCCTTATCACGAACGCATTTGGAGGAGAAAAGGAAATATATTTCATGAAGAAACTTAACTCTCAACTATAGTAGTAGCTTAACATTTCCATGTCATCAAGCAGTCCATGACAGGGGTCTCATGTCATGTCATGAGTGGTCATATTCGACACCACTATTTTATATCATGTCTATTGTAATCGAAATGTATTGTAAAGTGGAAGTCCAAAGAAAAAACATGAATTAAAAGAGTCATGTAAGTTGAAAAGTAATTGGAAGTCAAAAATTTATGAGGATAGTTGAAGAGTCACCTTTGGTTATAAATACTTCCTCGTTATATGATAAAAGGAATTTTCACCTTGGCTCAACCATCAAAGCATTGGAGAGATAAGTTAGTTCTTTTGTGGAGCAAGGAGTGGCTCCAACGATCCACTATTGGAGCTAGTGATTTTCATTGTACACATGTGTCTTGGAACTTTCACTTAATAACATAATCCTTCCAAGGCTAGCACGCTCTTCATGCATGGATTATGAATGTTTGTAAGACTATTCTGCGGATTTTTGTATTTCATGTTTGCTTTCACATGTACTAAGATAGTTGAGATGTTTTGGTTATTTTATTTCTTATCTTGTTGAGAATGTGTTGTAATGGTTGTTATTGATATCCGATCCTTGCCAACTATTTTGCGGGATATTATGCAAATATTTCTCATTGTTGGTTGTAATGATAGTTGCATCCATATTGACTATTTTTCTAGATTTTAGACGGATCCTTCGGTTTATGGGTGTCTCTTCTTGGGTGGTACTATTACCTCTCTCTTAGAGTCTCACTTTTATTTCTCCCCCCACAGTAGGAGAACCTTGACATACTTGAAATTAGACATTCACTAGGCATACCCCCTTATTTTCTGAAAGTACATCTTCATCCCTCTCTCTTGTTGACAGTCAAAGTCGAGGAAAACCTTTAAGAATATGGAAATCAGGCCTTTATTCCAGATGGAACTTATACACCAAATGGCATGAGGTCTAGTTGGGAATTCATATTGGGAAGATCCCCTAAATTTTGGCGAATCCAACACCGTCAACATGCACGTGTGAAGGTCGTATGCACTCCCATATTTTCCCAAACAGATACACAATGATGACATAGTTTCATGAGGAGTAATGGGTGGTTGTATATGTGGGTGAGGTGTTGTGTAGAGCTATTGTAAGCTTGGTGTGAGAGTTATATACATGTGTGCATGAATCAAGATAGAATATGCTACTAAAGAATGTCAGAGTGTGCATTAGAGAGAGAAGGTGGAAATGAAAAAATGTAATACTACCAAGTTGAGACAGTGTAACATTTGGTGAAATTTCACACTAATAGCATTTAAGAGGAAAAAATATTGGTTAAATATGATAGAGTATTGTTGTACGTGACCTAGGGGAATATAAAAAATCATGGATGCACTTGAGACGTGTTATGTGTGACCAAGTTTAGTGGATCGTAATAGCTCATGATCGATGAAAAATTTTAAACATGTTGGTTCAGAAGTTCAGATTGTTATATTGGTGTGGAAAGATAAAAAAAATAAGAAATAGTGTTCATGCGACCATTAGATTTTCAACATGATTAGAGTTAGTGTGCACAATTGTAATGAACTGTGGCTACTTGTACTTTGGTTACATATGGAGGAAAAGAAAATGCATTCTTTATAAACTTGTAGCAAAGTTACGAAGGATATTAATTGGTTGCCTGCTAATAGATGGAGTGTGCATGTCATTATACTTATGTAGTGAATCATAGATCAAGTTCACCTATAGGACATGGTTTAATCATGCATGTGATCTACTATGTGGTTGTAGGCTGAGACAAAGCATATAAAAAAGTGTGTTTTGTCGTATCTCAAGTTGGATAGTGTGCCTTTTGTCCCCTACACAAAAGAAAATGAAGAAATTGAGCATTAATTTCTTGGACAGAGTTCAGACCAATTCTTGTAATGGTAATTATTCAAGCATTATGTAGCTATCCGTATGTTTGGAGATGTGAATTAGTGCATATACCTTGTACTTGCACAAATTTCATATGGTGCGAGATGTTGTAGAATTTGATAGATAAGGATTTATATTCCATGACAGTATATAAGGAAAAGATATAGGTTGTTATATGGCTAGATGTATGTGTGGATCATGATGAAAATTATGCCCTTTCACATTGGATTGTTTGCACCATTTGACAAGTTTGTAGAATAAGATGAGGTTGATGGTCAAAGTGTGACATAGTATGCATTGAGAAAGTGTGACCTGATGCCATGAATGATGCATAACTACCTATGTGCTGCAATGTATATCATTGTGCATAGGAGAATTGATAGGGTCCTGCAACAACGTATTTTTAACAGTGTTTGTATAGAACATTTCACATTGAATTGAAAAGCTTAGACATTGTGAGTGGTCACTAACCATATGAAATATGATTTTCAGTATGGATTGATACATGCCACGCAAGTAGATTATTTGTATATGGTTTTGAAGAAAAAATTATTGGTACATTATTGGTATTGTCGAATGTTTCATATTGCATATATTTTTATAGTAATTTCAGAGGTCAAATTAGGGAAATATTTTAAGGATGGAATTTTTTCTTAAATTTTAGCAACTTTGGCGAATATTATTAGTCCTTAATATACAAATTTTAAAATATTTTATGATAATTTTGTAAATTTTTTTATATTTATAATTATTTTATATTAGAAAATATATAATATTGGCGATTTTTAAAAGGTAAAATAGTTGTATACTATATAATTTGGGCGAAATAATTTTTAGAAAAATGGAAATTGGTGAATCTTTTTCTTGGAAAAATCATGGAATATTAGCCCACCTGTGAATATTAGCCCCTAAAATTTTCCTTGGGTCATATGTTGTCAATGAGAGGCTGATAAGAGATTAAGAATACTTAAACCTGAAGATCATTGATAGAACATATTATTGAATAACTAACATTGTTTATGGTCAATTGAGGTTACATTATGGATGTTTGTATAGCTATGAATTGAAGCGTGTATGGAATGTTGTGGTAGTGCAATAATTGTTTGAAGTTGCGGAAGATTTGATAGAGATAGAGCAATTGTTGTAGTCATATTGTTCGAATGTGAATGATCTGTGTGAGACTAGAGAACATAGATATACCTATAGATTTTATTTCAAGTGTGATGGAAGATGGTTTATGGTTGACTATTATGATATGGTTACTTATATTTATATAGCTAAGAAATGGTTCAACCTAGATATAACATTTATTAAATGTGCATGAATCATAATATAAGTGACTTATAACAAATTTCATTTTTCTTGGTTTTCTAAGCTAAACTTTGTTTTGCACGGGCTTATAATTCGAAGGAGTTCCTATTATACTGATCCATGTGGTTGAATCTATATGTTTCAGAAGTTTATTTTGTTGTAGTTCTAAATAATTAAGGGATAGTGATTATAATATTGTTTAATAAAGCTAATGTATGAATACAATCCTTTTCAAAATATTGTTGACCTAATAATTTTTGTAGGTCGCAGAAGAGCGAAGTCCTGCTTGTTGTGACCTTGTATACCTATGTATTATTACTTTGTATTGTTATTATTAACCAATGATACCTTTTTGGTGGGCATGTATTTATCAAATTTCTAATAATTTATTGTCTTAATGTTGTTGTGGTGTGTCTAATAATTTTGTATGGTGAGTCTAATTGTTGCAAAAGGTTGAGTAACTATTTTCCATTGTATATCTACTAATTAAGGTTGAGATAGATAATTTTCATGTTATTGTTACTATAAGGAGTTATCATCCTTAGTTTTAAGGGTTCAGGTGTTGTAGAGATTGGATTTTCAGTAGTTCCCATAAACTTTGTATGTTTTTTATTGCTAAGAGGGAGAGAAAGTTATTTTTTTAGTGCTTGGTTGTCTAATGTATGGTGAGAAAGCTGGAAGAGTTGGTAGATAGAGTTATGTATGAGTCAGTTTTATGTATTTGTGGAATATTGTCATTATTTTACTAAAATATGGATCATTTGGAGAAGCCTTTAGTAAACATATTTAATAATTTAGAAATAGATAGTTTGTGAGGCCACAATCTTTCCTTGGGCCAAAGAAAAAACTAGAACAATATACCTTTCTCAAAAGTAGACCATGTTGTTTTATAGCTAGAGTAGTTGAAAGATTTCCAGAAATAATGAGAAGTGGGAAATTGGATATTTGCACTTGGGTAAAATTTAAAGAACATGAAGGTGACAGAGAAAGCACTCCTTAATATGGAAGATTTAAAATTACAACTTTCAAAACTAAGCCAATCGGATTTGAGGGTTCTAAATTGGGTACTATAACTAGGAGTGCTTGTGTTATGCAACATAATTTCATGGAGCACCCTTGTGAGGTGGTCACACTTATTTTTTCCTCTTATTTTAGTATGATCATTTAGATAACTTCACTCATGCCTCCTTACAATGATGACATTATGGGGGAACTATTTCAACTGATGGAGGAAAGTTTGCATGGGCTACAATACACCATGGGTCCTACCTATGGAAAGAGGCCCAAGATATTAAATATCATGGCTAGAGTTATGGGTAACCATAGTTAGATTTACAAGATGATGCATTCTATATCACTGGCCATATGGAGGAAGGAAAAATTTATATCACTTGCTTCTTATGAAATAACCGAAAGGTTGGTTAAGAAAAAATTGTAGTTGTTCAGAAGGAATTTGACCAAGGAGGATATATGAGGATGTGAGTTGGTGGAGAAGACAAGGAAGAAGAGGTCCAAGAAATCAAAAATAATTAATTGAGGAGTAAAAATATTTTCGTCAGTTGAAAGGGGCCTTGCGAGCCTAATCAATCATGCTCGAGTAAAATGGAAGGGATGAAATGGGTAGAGTAGGAAGAGATTCCTTCTGACCATTATGAATAACATTATACTCTAGTGGAGTCCATTGATTCTCTTGAGGATATCTATGAAGAGAATGAGAAATCATGCAAAGATGCTAATAAAAAATTACCTGTGCGTCCATTTCTATGGATGAAAATGATGAGAAACATATTGATCCCTTGTGCGAAGGAGAAGGCTGAGGAAGAAATGAGGGATGAGAAACATGAAGAGAACATAGAGGAACTTTTTTATAAGGAACGAGATGACACACATAGTATGGATGATGAGTCAACCTTGGAGAGTCACTTGAAGGCTCAAGTTCGAATTAGGGTTAAGGTAGTTAAGCATATATATTTGGGGCCAACCCTTGATGAGGCACAAAAAATTAAGGTTAGAGCCACTTGGAGAATATTTATAATTTCGGAACATATCATATGGCGTTGAGGCAATGATACAAACAATTTGAGGAAAAATTTTGCGGCAGAATAGTAAAATTTTGGAGCTTATAGTTGTGTGTGCTGAGTTAGTGACCAAGATGTATAGCATTGAGGGATGGCTAAATTTCCTAGAAAAGAAGAAAGAGGAGTAGACTTTGGATTTTTAGAGCACCCCTCTTTAAGAGTACATAGATAGGGCTCACAACACTAAACCCACCTCTATACATTTTTGAGAGAGGGGAAGCGTTTTCTAGATGGAAAATGTTGGGTGTTCAGGTAGTTCAACCTGAGTTTACCATGGAGCAACATCGGTATGGTGAACTTATTGAATGCACATGTGTTCATGCATATGATCTTTCTCATGGGATCGATTGGCGGGAGATTATGAGTTGGTATCCTATTGTTGGGAGAATTCTTGTGTAGATATTTTTTTGCCAAGGGTATAGCACAACGAGATCCCTTATGAATTCGAAATAATGACTGGGAATATTTGCATTGGGATTTAGGTGGATCTATAGATGGAAGGATGAGTCAGAGATTAGTTTGGGATCCTAGCAATGAGGGAACTATTCATGATTGGTTGGCACAGAGACATGGTCATAGAATAGTTTATATGGGATCTTGGTATTGATGTAAAAAATCCTCTACAATGGTTAAATTCATATTCATTAAGGGAAATAAAACGTGGGATGGGAGGATTCGTAAAGTCCACATTTTTAGCTTACCTTATGATGCATCTAGGATGGAATTCCAGGGTCAGTGAGAACTTTGTCACGAGAGTGAAATTTCGTTATCATTGGGCCCTAAGGGTTTTGGAGGAGTCTTATGGGGTCTTATGGAGATAATTTGGAATAAATAATTATTAGGGTCAATTCCAGACATTTTATTCTTAGTTCCACTGCATTCCAACAATTCCCATAAAACAACGTTATGATTAAGCATATCTTAGTTAAAGACACTTAAGGTGTCATTTTGGGAGGAGTATTTGATGAAATACCTTAGTGTAATAGCTCATTGGAAAGAGAATGAAGAGATCTATAGGATGGGATGGTGAAAAGTGACTTCCAGTGGATTGAGAAATCGTAGAGGCGAATTACAACTTTTCCTAGATTATAAGGGATTTTAATGAGTGGCTAATTAAATAAAAAGGGAAAATTCTTAAAAAGTCTGAGAAGGGGGAAAGTGACTTAAATAAAATAAAATAAAAGTTTCTTAGATAAATTAAATGAGAGAATATTCTATAATGATAATAAAATAATAAAATAAAGTGCTTCTAGAACGTCTAATAGGGATTCGTTAGATATATAAAAGGAGGGGAATAAAATCATTTGGGACATCTTGGAGTTGAGTAATTTTGTTTTTTGGGGAGGTTTGGGAATGAGGTTCTCAATAATCAAGAGGTCCTGGGATAAACCATTGGGTTTTCTATTGTGATTTGGATGAAAACCCATGCCACATTTGAGGACATTTCACCTAAAAATCTCATGTAGCTTAAGTGGTATTATTGGAGATCATATCTATAGTAGATCTAAAGATTGGAGTGAGGATCATTCAGATTTTCAATTCGGGCATCAGTTTCAGTTACAATTTTTTTGTGGGAGGCTAGCATAAGTATTGTAGTAGATATCTGGAGGTGTCTAGTTGAGCTATGTCCACGCAATCTTATATCTATGTAATAAAATAAAGCTAACATTTCTAGTATTCTCATGTGTATTTTTGGGTTGCATAATTTAATTGAAAATTTGTTGGATTGTTTATTAATAATTTTCTAAGGGATTTTCATTAATATTTATGGTAAAAATTACGTTCAAATATTTTATAGGTATTTTATCCAAATATCCTGAGAGGGATATTACATTGATCCAAACACGGGGACATGCGTTGTGGGCACCAAATTCTCCCTCCTTGGCACAATTGGGGTGAAGAACAATTCGATGAGAACATGAATGTGCATACCTTTCACCTCATTGTTTCCATGTAGGATTAGGATATATATAACAAAGGAAATTGACATTGGGCCATCCAAAATTTTCTTGGGAGACAACTATGGGAGTAGGAATAGCCTCAGGAGAGAGTTGAAGGAAAAATTGTTGAACTCAATACCTTCCTACTTCATATGCACATGGCCTTATGAAGTTTCTCTAAAGAAATGTGAATTTAATTTCCTCATCTCGCCCCTCCTATATCATCATTGAATTTGAATGCAGGGACTAAAGTAGTGGAATACTTGTTCTATGGATAAATCCCTTTTTGTAAACATAAGAGATCTACCTAGGTTCAATGGATTAACCTAGAAGCAACAAGAAAAAATACAATGTCTTTCCCTAGAAATATTTGAAACATAAGAAGAATGCTTACTTGGAATCCAATGCAAGCTTCCTTCTTCTCTTCACTTGTTCCCTCAAACCCCAACTTTGACTTTTAAAAGTAGAACCTATAAATAAACCAAAAGAAGAAAACTGACAAAAATATATAGTATGATAAATTCAAATAACTCTAAACAAGATATCAAGGAATACCATTCTACATGTATGTAAAAATGAATACATATTATATGGGGAAAAATTCTCTTTTTATTAATATAAATGGAGAAATATTACAACCCTTTTATGGACTTGATGTTGTGAATCTCTCCTAGCTTCCTCGTCCTTTGTTTTCCAAAATGATAAGCCTCCAATATCATCAATTTATAAGGATGAAATATGGACCTCCAAAGTTAAATGAGAAACATAAGGGAAAGAATCAAAGTATCCAAAATCAAACCCAGACTTGGTAGAAGGTAGTGTTTTTATAGGATAAACAAGGAAGTTTTAGATCCACCATACTAGAGATAAATCCACTTTGAAGGGGATAATGTCCATGGGATAATAGATAAAGCCTTGCTAGTAGAAATTGAAGATAAAATTTAACAATAAATGGAAGAATCGTCTCCCAAGCATCCATAAGGGGAAGCCTCAAAATTATATTTTATTTTACCTCACTTCCAAGTGTTATCGCACTTATTATAAAGGCAACCTATGCTGAGCAACACAAGTTACATGTGTGCAACTAGTGCCATTACAATTTATCAAGAGAAATGTGTGTGATGGAGTCTTAAATTAGGGTTTTGAACCATTGTAATCCACGATCTTTACAAGTTTTGGGGAAATTTTGTCTTTTGGTATTCCAGGGGATTGATGCAAAGTGTAATGGATGGTGAGAGATCTAGGTCTAGGGCCTTTTGCAAACGTGTGAAAAAATGGCCTGTAACAATAGAACTATCAAGGGAAAATAATTTCATGTGTGGACCACCTAGATCCTCAAGCCAAGAAGAAAAAAGTGGTTGATGGTGACAATTCTTTGGGACTAGTTGGGGAGGCGAAAAAATTACCAAGCTAGTCTAGTGTTGAGGGCCCAACCAAGGGGAAGCCCTCGTGAAGGGAAGAAAAATCTTATATTGGAAGATATTTCATCAAATGGGAGCATCCCCCTTGGCTTCCCAAAGGATATGACGACCCCTTCCTATACATGGAATCATAGGCAATAGCTAGGAAGGAAAAATATTTGCAAGGCAAGGTTACAAGGGAAAAAGCACATCTCACTGAGACCAAGATCGACAAGGAGAATGAGAAACCCAAAAGGGCACGTTAAATTCCCTAGATATAAATTCTCAATCTTAATTTTACATGTCATTTATGTTTAAACTATGTTTAAGTTGTTTTGGTGTCACACTATCACCTTTATGGCTCAAACCTCATTTGGAGACCATCTTATTTTCCTCTCATGAGCAGTTGGTCTCCCCAACTTTTCTCTTGTCCTCTTAAGTTTTAGTCATATTCTCTTTGTTATGTTACCTCTTCATTACTATTTTGGTTAAGAACTCTTTGGGAGACCATCTAGTTTCCCTCTCTTGGGAAGATGGTCTCCCCAATTCTCTCTCAACATATACATGATTTTTTGTCTACAAACAATTCTAGGACACAAACTACTCTAAACCTCCATAACTGTAGTCTATATATATTTCTAAAAATATAAAAAAATTTGACTTGTTTAAAAAAAATACTAATCAGAAAAAGGAAATATCGAGAAGATGCACAAATATCACAAAAAAAATGCCATCCTGAAAACATAAATAAAATAAATATAAAAAATAAAGAAAAAAGAAAATCATTATTATTATTTTTTTACCATAATAAATCAATAACTCATCTTTTTCGAAGAAGACAAATTAAAAAAAAAAACATTGACACGAGCTTGGAAAGACATTAACAAAGCCTAGAAACATCACTTTCAACGAAGAAAGATAAATCCTACCATTAGTGATCATTTTCAATACCAAATAAATAATTGTAGATAAATGTAGATTTCCTAAAACAAATCTATAAGAAACTCATTAAATCTTCAAAATATTACTTCAGTTTATAACAATCTATGGTGAGGAGAAATTAGAAGCTAGATATAAGTAAAATGTATTAAAAGGAGATTTCAGAGATATATACGTGGAAAAATATTATAAAAGGGACACATTGTGCTCTCTAATCCGTATAAGTTCTTAGAATATATAAATTTAATTTAAAAATATAGTTTAATTGGTACGGAGTTGCTTAGGAAAATTAAAATATATTATAATAAATTATAAATGGTTTTATAAAATTTTATATTTAACATGTCATTTTTAAGATAGGCCATCACTTTTACTTTGGTTTTGGAAATCCTATTTCAAATAGGAGATATTATTTTAATAACTTTTAAATATTAATGGTATTATTTTGAAAATTAAAAATGATGAAATAAAATATTATATTTTTATTTTTAATAATATTTAAATAAATTTTAATATAAAAATATATTTTAAAGGAATCTATAAAGATAGAATTTAGGGAAGATCAAGAATGTATCTAAAGACTTGATATAAGTATCTATTTCTTGTTATTCAGAACTCTCAACTAATTAAATAAATTTGCCAAATTATTTTAAAATTAGATAAGTAAAATGGACAATAAATTGTCATTTCTCTTTTGTGAATTAAGATTTCTATTACCTTAGAAAAACATCATACCAATATACAGCATCTAGTTAGCCATAGTTCAAATAGAGTTGAGTTTGGGAAACTAGACAATTTTAAATGTCTACAATATAGGAAAACTATCCAAAATACATATACCATAATACATAAAGAAGAATTGTTGTCCAACATTAAAAATTATTGGTGGAAGATGTTTGATTGTAGATGTAAGAGGAGCCTAGAAATCCACATCACAATGGAAGTGGTTCTCTATATGATCAATCATGGCCTCCATTCTTTCCAGACATACTCGCTAGTTTTGTTGAGCACATTTCCTGTCATTCAATGCAACAAATATATTATATATTTTTTGTGTTTTTGTCTTTTAAGGCCCTGTCTAGGAGGGTCTTCATCTCCAAGTGTAAAGAAATGAAATTGAGGTATTTCTTCCTTCTCCCCTAGTATGACCAAAGTTAATAATCCATTGTGAAACCTCCCCCAATAGTCACAAAAAACTTCTCTATCCACAAAAACATGGGATTCAAGGTAACGAACTTCATTACAACTTTCTCAAGGAATAGTAGATTGAAAAGTTTTAACAACTTCTTATGATTGCTATTGGGATTGACTGCAACCTTGGGGGCTACGCCCTCAAGCTTCTCATACATTTCAAGGGTTACCACAAAATCCTTCAAGGGTTCTATTGTTTGTAACTTGTGTATATCTATATATGTGTAGAAGTTAACTCTTAAACTAATAGAGGTAGCAGTAATTAGGACCTTAAAGTTTGTATCATGATAGGAACTGTTGATGCATTTATTTTCTCTCCTTATTTATACTATACTATTTATCTTATCTCAGACTCCACTACCACTCATATTATATATACATGAGAATATTTTTTATTGAATTTAGTAGGTTTGTTACTCTTATTATTCTCTATGATATATATATGAAAATTATTTAGTAAGTTTTTTACCATGTCGTGATTCTATTGGCACAAGTTCATTTTTCTTCCCTTGCAATTTACTGATAGAAGCAAAAATTTTAGCCTGATACACCAGCTATAAAATTTTATGGTAACTTATTGAAATAATTTGTATTTGAACCCTAGAGGTTCTTTACAGTTTTTAAATGCTTTATGGTATTGACATTTCTAAGAACACATGTGAAAGAAAATGACCAGTTTAAATTTTTATCTGCAAGTCTTAGATTCTTTCTTTCTTTCTTATGTTAAGTAACCATCACACATTCTGGAAACTTAGAGTACTTGTCTACACTTCTGTACATTACTGTTTTTTCATAATATTTATAGTATTACTAAATTATTCCAGGACGTTATTGGGACCTACCATGTGATTTATTAGGCGTTTTCTAAGAACTATCCTATATAGAGTCTAGGATTTTTCCAGATGGAAAGATAAACATTTCTCATTTTTGTTGACTCCTAGGGTAACTAACCAGAGTCGGGCTATATATGTCAGGTTACAAATATTTTTTATTTTTAAAATATTTATTATATGTAACCACCCTTACCTATTCCATATGAAAATCAAAGACCCTTGCCTACCTTTACCTGGTCCATCATTCATATTTTTAACAAGGGTTCTAATCTTCAATAAGAAACTTCCTTAATAACTATTCATGTTAGACCATACATGTATAATCCATAGTATTTCTATAATAAAAGTATACGTTTTTTTTCATCACACATTCATACACATAAAATCAATACCAAAACTCTTTACGCTCATAAGGGTATCTACTTACACAAATTGTTTATTTGATTATTTTGGAAACTATGTCAAGGATTCTCATAGTCCTCCAAACTGTAAGCCAATACTCTACCTGGCTATGCCCAAGCCACTCACATGTCTCAATTGAATAGTTCTAGGAATATTGAAAGAAAATCCTTTGTTTATTTGAAACTTCAAGAAGCCTCATGCTTTTCAATTTAGGTTCTAACCAATATTTGTCTCCCACTATTTATAAATGGGAATCACTGTCCTTCTCTCACATAACATTTTCCAACACAAAACTTGTCACATGACATCTATCTCCAACCATTTCCTTTGTTGATTTGTATCCGTCTTTTTCATTGTTCATTTCTTCTTCACTTTTTTCTCAAAGAAGCAAAAAGAAAAGAATTCCTCTTTTTAGTTTTTCCTTCATCTAGGCATAGCCAATTTGTCTTGGTTTGTATCATTTTTTTTCATTCTTCATTTTCTCCTTCACTTTTGTCTTGAAGAAGAAAAAATGAAAGAATTCCAAAATTCATAGGAAGTTAACTAGATATGTTACTGGTTGTTGCAAAAGGAATAGATTAGAAATATCAATATTTTCTTCACATAAGTCACTATTCCCTCCTAAAATTACTATCACTAGCAACTCTAACATCATGGTTAAGTAAAATATCTAGTAAACAAAGCCCCACTTATAAACATCTACTTATCATTTATAATATTCCATGGATTATGTATCTTTTCATGTTGCATAATAACATTGAAAGTCATCTTTAATCTTTTACTTTTAAATGCACCTCCAAGTGCAAGACCATAATTGTTTAACAAATGCTACACCTTAATTACTAAATACAAAACCATAACTTTAATAATTTTAATGAAATTATGTGTTAAATCAAAATGTAAAACTATGGGAACAAATTGGCTCAACCAAGACATATTTTTTTTAAGTTAATTCTTCTTATTGACATAATATGAATAAGAATTTATTTATTCCCTTAATACAACACAATTCTTGTTTATAATAATGTAATAACATTGGTTATTTATAAAAATAAAATTAACATATTGTTTTTTTATTCTAATGTGTTATAGAAATGCACATATTTACAAATGCATGTCTAATTTTTCATATTTAGAATGCATGAAAAAATGCATACAAAACCATATACCTATTTTCCATTAAAATAGATACATGGAATTATAAAGAATACTTTTTTATTCAAAATTCACATATTTTAAATATACACATAATTATAAAAACATATTTTTTTATCCACATCATACATGCATTAAATGAAATTCATAAAGAATATCAAGCATGTATATTCATATCCATTAATTAAATGAATAAAATCTCATTTATTCATCGTTATTCCAACTACAATACCACCTTTAGCCATATATTAATCACTTGCAATATGCATGAGAATGAAGAAAACACATGTAATCATGAATTTTGATTAGCATCTCAAATACAAACCATATTTATGGTAACTTGCATGTGAAGAACGTGCATGCCATTACAAAACCTAATATATTCAAGAAATCACCATAATTACCTTGTATTTCTACACACAAGAACATGGTTAACATATATTTCAAATATTTTGAACTAAAATATCATTGTTAACTTTTCTCTATGCAAGAACCATGAAATCTTTTCCAAAAAAATAATATAGTTAACTAATCTTTTTTCACAAGAATCCATGAAATATTTTCTAATTAAGTTAACTTTTTTCACATAAATCTATCAAATATTTTCCAATTAACTTATCTCCCTTCACAAAAATCCCTGAAAATATTTTAATCCATGAAACCTTTTCCAAATAACTTATCTCCCTTCACAAAAATCCATAAAATGTTTTTCAACAAAATAATACATAAGGACCATACAAATTAACACAATTATACTATTTTACCACAAACAGAACCATACAATCTTTTCTAAAGAAATGATATGGATTCTTATATATTTTTATGCACATGATTCATATAACTTAATTACTTCTATTTTTATTTTTATATGCAATCTCTTTCAAGAAATAGCATGGATAAGTATAAGATTCATATACATTTTTTTTTCCAAAAAATTAACATAATCAACTTATCTTTTACAATACAATATTTTCCAAACAAAATAACAAAACTACCTATCTTTATATAATACCACATCAAAATAAAAATAAAGAATAACAAATATATATAGAGTCAATCACTCTAGAACTATTCAGGTAAAAACCGTGACCATCTCTTTAATTCTACTCATCCATTGAAAAGAGAGAATTTGAAATTCAAACAGTGAATTACTCAATATTTACTTGTAATGATTTTCTTAAAAAGAAAACTAAGAAGGCAGAAAAACCCACCTCTACCTTTTATGTACAACTAAAGGTATAGTGCAAGAACCAATGCATGTCTGCCTTTTCTTAACTAACAAAGTCGTATTTGTTAGCATCTCAATAACTGTCACCTTATTCCTCTGCCTCATGGTACCAGTGGAATATGTCTTCCACCTCCTCATCAGCCTGTCAGGGATATGTTAAATGCCAAATATGATGGCATCCCAACTCTGCACTCATGGGATTAATTCTCCTACATGATGGATCCATCACTTTTTAAACCTTCCCACTTGTTAAAAAATAAAACTTTTTCTCCATGTCATGGATACTTATTCTCACTCAAAATTAATATGCCACCATTATAGCAGACTAGCCCCATCCAAAAGTCGATGGTCATTCCAAGAAAAGTTATCTGTCCAAGGGAAATGTCCGCACGTCAAATATATTAACACAAATAATGGTAAATTTTGATATGTAATTCTAGGGATATTGCAGCCCTAATGTTTCCATAGACATTTATGTGTGGAAAATGGGTGTCTTTGTTTTCCTCGCATCATAACATATTATTTAAGTTTAAAATGCAACGTATTGTGGAACATACGAGTTTGAACAAGTCCATGTATCTCTAAACTTTAAACATTTACAAATTACGCACCGGCCCTAAGATTAAAAATGTTAAAAAACTATATATGAAAATACAAAAGGAAATTATAATAAATGTTGTGGAACATATGAGTTTGAACAAATCCATGTATTTCTAAATTTTAGACATTTACAAATTACACACTGCCCTAAGATTACAAATGGTAAAAAAAACTATATATGAAAATACAAAAGAAAATTACATTACTCTGCAAAAAAGTGTAAAGTACATTTATTAACTATATCATTAAAAAAAACATCATATCATATCTATATAGAATTCTTATAGAATTCAGAAAGGGTGCTTGTTTTTAATGAGGGGTCTTTGTTGATTATTAAAGACAATGATTTGTTTCCCAGGGGATTTTGTTCTGACATAAAGTCCTAAACATGGTTTTGAGTAATTTCTATCCTCCACGTTGAATTAAGAATATATTTTATCATATTTAACATATAATAACAGTTTGTTTTAATATACAAATCTTTTAAAATATTTTATTGAAAATTTAAAAATTTCCATAATTCTTAATTATTTATGTTCTGAAATATTAAGAAAACAAATTCCCATATATCTATCAGATATATCAGACTAAAGTATGGTTACGTTAATATATCTGACATACCAATAAGAACCAGAAATATTGATTGATAGTAAAGTAGATTCACAAGAATGTACATATACACTATATGTTTGGCATTTATAACCAAATGCGAGTATGACAGAAATTAGATCAGATGGGGCTATTTATATCCCAATTGGACTCTTACAAATCGGGCCTCCGAATATGTGCGGTGATTTGCAGAGTACAGTACATTTCAAGGTGTGCCATTAAAAGTAGATTCACGTGATATATGTGAATATGGTATTCACAACTTCAAATTTCACTGTCGTCAAATAACGTTAGAAACCTAGTGTAACGTGATCCTCAATTTGTCTGTGCACAGTGCACAGCTTATCTTTACTGCTACGCATTAATTACACGAAATTGTGAGTTCAAGTTATCTAATTTTTTTCATGGTATGCACTTCTTTACATTATTATTTACGTTATTAAAATTGACATCTAATATTTGCGGAGTTATAATTTTATTAATGTATTACGCCAATATATGCTAATCCTTAAATTTTGTTCCCTTAAGAATTGACAAATACCTTCTATACTACCTAGTGCATTAATAAAGCTATAACTAAACAACCTTGAATTAAGTGTACAGTACACAACTTTGTTGCTTGCCTGCGTTTATGCCTGAAAAGTTACGAGCGGAGATGCTGCGTTCTTTGTATCGTGTGATGCCACATTATTCTTCGTCGATGTTAGACAACCGTTTGTTGAAATTACGAATGACATCAGTGAAACTTTTATTTAAATGATTAAAATATAAAATTAACTTATTATTTTAAATAATATTATCAAAATATTATTTATAAAAATAAATAAAAAAATGACTTATAAACAGTTTCTTCTCTTTCAATCTTGATATTTCAATAAAGCAATATAATAATGTATTCTTAAAATCTAAACAATTATTTTTAATATTAAAGTTTTAACATTTCCTTATGTCAGTCCTTTAAGTATTCCGCTAATATTTATATATAATGTTTTTAAAATTGAGATATATTAAATAATATAATATGTTGTTTTTAAAATTGAGATATATTAAATAATATAATATGTTGTTTTTAAAATTGAGATATATTAAATAAAATTGAAAGTTATAAAAATAATATATTAATATTGATGGTTTGTTTTTTGGGGGGGTTGGGGGAGGGCCGAGAGGTATTTTCACTTTCTTTTTACATAATTTTATATAAAGATAGAGAGTAACATAAAGTTAAATAAAATTAAAAAAATTAAAAAAAAATATATATATTTTTTCTAAATATGTCTAGTTTTTATTAAATTGTACAAAAATATATTGTGTTGTGTTAGCCAATTCCGGCAGAAAATAAGATGTTCAAAAACTCAAAAAAATGGTTGTTCCTGGTGGGGAAACCAGCCCAGAAACTAAACCATGTAGCAGGAGGGGTGCTGCCCCAAAAGGGGAAACGAGCACAGAACATAAGTACCCATAAACTAAGTTTACTGTGTGGAAAGTAAGTAGACGAAAAAAACTAAAATTGAGTTGTAGCTAACAAAAGAAAGAGGCACCATAGCGCTAGTCTTTTTGGTCTTCATCATTCTGAATTACCTTTGGAGGTTGCTCTTCCACAATGAAACAACCGTAGTCTGAGAGGTCGTCTTCAGGCTTGGACATCTCGGGAGTCTGCTTTGACATTGAGGTGCTCCCATGGATGTTTCATTATCATCCTCTACTGAGTTGTTGCCACTGTCGCTGCCCGAAGAATTCTCCGCGGAATTAGTGGGCAGAGCCATAGATTTCCTGGGCTGCTGAAGGATGATAGTGACATCGTTGATTTGCGCAATCTTTTCCTTGACCATGAGCCAGAAGAGCTGGAGGGGGCTTCAAGAATGCGCAAGGAGATGAGGGTCGACATTCTCTATTGGTCTGGAGCTTCAAAGGAATTCAGATTAAGGGTGAATTCCCCAGGGAAATCCTCTTAGATAGGAAGCAAAGGATGAGAAGGCTAACCTCGGCCTCTGCGTCGACGACATCTCATGTGATGGCGACGTGGCATTAAGGCTTCAGAATTCCAAGAAGGAGAATGAGAACAGTGAGGAGTGCACACAAAGAGGTGGCAAGAGGCGCTAAGTGGGTGGGCTAACAGAGAATGAAGGGCAGAGTGATGAGTGGAATAGTCGGCCAGATGAATAGAGACACGAAGGGAAAATGATGATGGAGGAGAAATGCCATTACCCATGAAATACAGAGGTATTCAGTGGCAAGGACAGGTGGTAATGAATTCGGCGCAGATGACTTGAAGGGGATTAATGGCGCCAGGTTGGGGGACTGAAAATTTAATGGCGTCCTTGCCTAAGCCATGCACTGCTCAGGCCATGTGGCTAGGACAACTGCCTTGCAGAGGGGGTGCCATGTAACATGTGGAGCCACAATTAGACATCCACATCCACATCAAGAAAGTATGGATCACTTAAAACATCTAAAATTTTGAAATTTATGGTTATAATTTGGATTTACAAAAAATTCCACAAAATTTCTTTAAAATAAAATATTCTGCGCAAGAATCTCTGTATCATTTAAAACACCTAAAATTTTGAAATTTAATGGTTATAATTTGAATTTCCAAAAAATTCCACAAACTTTCTTTAAAATAAAATCTTTTGCGCACTGTCAAGAACATCTCGATCATCTTAAACACCTAAAATGTTAAAATTTCATGGCTATAACTTGAATTTCCAAAAATTTCTTCAAAATTAGATGAATATCATAAGTGATTGATCAAATATATATGATAGTACTCATTGTTAATCTTAAAGATTATTTAAAACTTAGGTTTTAGGGTTTGATAATAATTTTCGGGGTTACAAGATCTCCTGGCCGAGCGGAGAGGTGAAGCAGTAAGCATCATGGTGTATGAAGTGAACGAAAGGCTTTGAGATCTCGTCAATGGTTGTTTAGGAGTAATCAATGATCTAAACAGAAGAGTTGCAGAGCTCGAATCACAATTGGCTTCCACAGAACAAGCATTCGCTGACATTAATCGGCAATATTTTAACCTCTTAACCCTCATTACAAGATGTCATGAAGGTTCCGATCCCAATTTTTACAACACGTCACCGCAAGAGACAGAAGACTATGGAGCGAGCCCAAGCTCAACTATTGTGGACGACTTAGATCCACTTCAGTCGTGGGATCAACTTTGGACATAATCAAGAACTATTCAACCCTGTACTTCGATTTGAGTTTCTATAGCACACGTGACAGAGAAAATTTATTTTCTTCTCTTGTTTTAATTTCTTTAAAATGTTACTTTTCTCTAAATCAAAGTTTAAACCTATATGGGTACTGCAGATATCCAGCAGGACGTTATAGATGGTCGGTTCAAACTATTGATTTTTGTTGGGATAATCCATTATCGTTGGTTAGTGATTTTTCAATTTTGGTTATAAATTTAGGGAAATTCTTTAGTTTTTTTTTAATTGAAGAAATTGTGTCTAAGAAATTCAGAGATATATATAGTCTTTCTTGGAACAATATCACTAGACTTGTGGGTACCAAACCTCCTCATCTAATAGTTCGACCACATCATCAGAATCTAAAATTTTAAAATTATAGATATTAATTATTAGAATTATATAATATATAATAGAAGTAACAAAGGTGTTTCAAAAGAAGTTAAATTCAATTTATATATTTAAAAATATAATTTGAATAATCTAATTTACTTTAGAAAACATAGATGCCTAATACAACTTTTTAGGGGTTATTTTTATTTTGATTATAAATTTCAGAATATTTTAGAACTTTTTAATACCGTGTTTTAAGGATTATTTTTATTTTGATTAAAGATTTCAAAATATTTCAGAAATCTGATATACAAGGTTTATGTAAAACATTTGATTTGTTTTGTTTTTGGCTATTATATTTTTAGAATATTCCAAAATCTGCAATCAAAATAATATTCAAATTAAAAGAGAAACTAAATTCATTTATATATTTACGTTGTAAATATTCCCTCTTTGAAAACAACTCCTCTCAACTGCCACTTGTACCATTGTGTACCATTGATTTTGATGTTAGATGATTGAAATAATATCTACCTTAAGATTAAATATTGTTATTAATTAGTTACATAGAAATAATAGAAATAAGGAAACCATTTTAGGTCCTCCAAACAGCTGCACTATGTGCATGAAATTGGAAAAAATGTCAGGGAAAAATGTCTCTGCATGTTTCTTGGATTTTCGCTTGCATTTTCTTGAGAGCTTTCAGTCTGCGCAGTTACAAGCATCCCACAAAAAAAGTGACAGTCGTTCACGCCATGGAGGAGAAGCTCTGTGGCACAACATTTAAGGTATTTGCAAACTAGATCTCCTTGATTCCTTGCTCTGCATTTCTTTGTTTGCGTAGAGTCTCCGACGTGCGTTTATGGTTTTTAGGTTGAAAGTGAGAGCGTCTTTGCTAGTATCTTTGTAAAATTATTGCAGATATGAATCATCTCACCAGCAGGATGGACTAATTACTCCTAGAATAAGTTTTGATTAATGTATTGTGCATATCTACATGAAAGATCTGGTGAAGCAACGATTGTTAATATGCCAGATATTTGGAGTCCTTAGATATACTTTAGAGATAGCAGATAGGTGTCGTTTGTTGATTCTATTTTCCATTTTTAAGTTTAGCTACTTGGATTTTCTCCTCAAAGCTTCCAACTTGCTTAATTCAATTTCAGAAGGTTTTGATAATGCGCACCAGATTTATGACCACAAAAAGAGTTGGTGCCATGTATTTACGTATAAAACTTATGATAAAAATGAGCTAATTATTTGAGAAAATAGAAATCCAGGTTGCAAACTATATATATATATATATATATTTAACTTGCATGGGGCAGAGAGCAGCTAATTATTTGAGAAAATAGAAATCCAGGTTGCAAACTATATATATATATATATATATATATATATATATATATTTAACTTGCATGGGGCAGAGAGCATATATATATATATAATAATAATAATAATAAATGTATCGCAGTACTTATCCTTTTATCCAGTTTGTTTAAATCCATTTCTAGATACTTGATAAATTGATAAAATTGCGTTGTTATTGATTACATAAACCTTTTTCTACGAACATTATGTTCGAAGTGTGCAGAGATTTAATGGAACATTTTATTTTATTTTATAATGAGGAACTCTATTTCCCATAAAGAGTTGATGCAATGGACGAGATTCAGGGCAATTCTAGCAGCTTTAGGATTGAGGAGCTCTTTGTTCATGCCATGGATGAGATTCATAGATATTCAAAGGTCTTACCGTTTAAAGATTGGACGTTTTCGCTAAAGGTTCCTTCAATCTCTTTCTCCTTTTCCTCAGTTACTGTCAAAGTTTAATTTTTTTTCAATGTATCATTTCAATTTTTTCTTAAATGTTAATTTGATTAATTTATACTTGCTCCAATTTCATAGAGGTTAGAGGTATATCCGTTTTAGGGTGGGAACAAGTTTTTTTGTAACGACGACAAATTCTAGAGATAGGATTAACTATGACTCGATACTAATTTGAGTGAATTTTATGTCATTTTGGTAAATTTTGTGAATTCTCGAAGTAGATTTTGTTACCAAACATCTAGCAAAATGTAAGCCGTGATTATTTTTTATTGTTATGGTTTAAAAGGTTTTCAAAACTCTATTTTTTATTTTTATTTTTAATTTTTAGGAGGTTCTTTAAAGTTTATTTTATTATTTTCTTTTTCTTGTTTTTATATGGTAAATATTTATATTTTTTCCTAAGTGAAATTCCATGTTGTCAACTTCTAACATAATATTTGTATATCTAGAGAGTTTCGTGTGATAAAGGTTAGAAATACTAAGAGAAAAGATATGGTAATTTTATCAAGCTTATCATTTTTTTTAATGTTTTGACTTGGACATTCTTCTAAAATAAATATTGATGTAGCTATATTGAACAATTAGGAGCATAAAAGTCACTAAAAACAATTGTTAATTTTAATATTTTATCTTCGATTGATTCCAAATAACAGTATAATTTATAAATAAATTAAAAAAGAAAACAATACATGTATTTCTAAATTTTATATTTAATAATAAATCTTACAATTATTATTAATATTATGGTGATCATTTGGACACTTAATATTTATTGTTAATATATTTTTAAAATGCTATGATATTTTCATTTATTTATATTTTAAAATATATATTAGTTTATAATACTTGTAAAAAAAAATTACAATTAAATTATAATTGTTCTTACCAAAATAGTCATGATTATAATTACTTGTGATGTTATTATTTTTTGTATTGTTAAAATATATAATAAGAACAATGATAAAAAATTGGTTTTTAAATATATTATAATTGATGGTGTCTCCAAAAAATTATTTGTCATATTGTCATTCTCATTTGTATAATTTTAATTATTTATGATATATTTTTAAAGCTATATGAGCATGTCATATTTATATGTTTGAAATACGTATAGTTGATGATAGTTCTTAAAAACCAATGTATAATAAATGATTAGACTTACAAATAATTCATAATTATAATTAAGTATGATATTATTATTTTTTGTATTGTTGAAATATATATTAATTAAATGACAATATGGAAAGTAATTGAATTTTTGATATTCACATGGTATTTTAAATATTTATATGTATTTGTGATATATTTTTTTAAAGTATTTATATTTTTCAAGTATATATTGGGTGATAAGTTGTTATTCTTCTTGGTTTTGATCTAATCTCTTTTTTCCCATTGAAAATCTATTTTTTGGTACTTCGATACTTATGGTTCTTAGAGAAGAAATGGTTATACTAATCAAACACCTCATTTTCTAAAATTATGGAAAGAGGATATTTCATCTTAGGATCATTGTTGGAGTAGAGAGTACTTCAACCAAGTACCTCACCTTATGGGTCACCTTTACCATAGTGCCTAGGAATACATAAACAAAAAAAAAAATATGTGTGAAAGAATTGATACTTATCTAAAAATGATATTAACATATCTAGTTGTAACCAAATTATGTAACTGAATAGCCCAATCCTGTAACACATATTCCTTTGATAAATGTGATAATATATTTTTTACATTGAAAGGGTTATTGAGTGTTTTAAGGTGTTTATATAATCTCATAGTAACCCATTAATGTTCATGTAATTTTACTGTTGTCACGTAAATTAATTTTCATTTCTTTTGAGTAGGTTAATGTTCATTTATTTTCAATGATATGAGATTATAATTACACATTGAGGTTTATGTTGGATTATTTAAATGATGTAGTTAGTTTTTTATGGTTGAAATTTTTGAAAAATGAAAAATTTATGATTACTCAAGAGGAAAAATGATGAAATTATTTATGTGTTTATCAAGAGATTTTGTAAGTTATCTCATTAAATACCTAAGTTATACCATAAATAAGTGTTATTCTTTCTTCTTTTTGTGTAATCTATTTTTTCCCATTGAAAATATGTGTTTTGGTGCTTTGATACTTATGGTTCTTAGAGAAGAATCAAACACCTCATTTTCTAAACTTCTTGAATGATGATATTTCATTTTAGGACCAAAGAACTTATACTTATCTAAAAATGATATTAACATATGAAGTTGTAACCAAATTATTCACTCTGTATAGTTGTAGTTATCCTGCATGATTCATGTGATAGAATTTTCTCTATACTACTCTTTCTTATGTTACTAGTTATCCTGCATGATTCGTGTGAGAGCATTTTCTCTATACTACTCTTTCCTATGTTACTGTTTTACTGCGTTTCCTTTGCAACATATGGTGCAATTGATAGTTTATATTTTTTTAATAATTTATTTAACAAGACAATGTTTATAAGAATGAAAGAGTGATTCCATACTAATGAAATAAATTGCATGTCCACAAAACATTTGTACGATGGAGATCCGCTTGAAGGGACCACAAAGTGTAGGAGCTTTAATCTTCTAATAGGCTTTAAGAATATGCACTCTACCAATTGAGCTAACCCTTTAGGTTGATTATATTTATTATTAATTTAAGCATTTCTTTTTTAATATTTGTGAATGATCTAGATATAAAGGCTTAATATTAAACCTACTAGTGTAAAAAATAAGATAAGCAGTGCTAAAATAGAATTTTCATGAGCTCCATATTATTTAATTTTAAAAACACTATAACATCAAAGAGTTTATCACCTTTATATATTAAGAGGGTAGAAGAAGAAAAATACTTTCTCTTAAATTTTTGAGGTTATACATTCAAGTGGAAATTATGTTTTTAGAGAAATTGCAAATTGAAATATGAATTGGAATGAAAATAACTCTCCATCTTGTTCTTATACTATCTTATATAGTGACTATGAGTCATTTTAAAATATTTTAATTTTAGGTGGTTTAATAATAAAAAACCATTGTATAAATATCTAAAAATTGGCATAAATATTGTAATTTCTTCCAAAAATTATGGAAGAAAAAATTAATGCAATTCTCCATATTGCAGTATATTGTACAAATGTTGCCATAAAACCTACAAGTTATGGTCCAATAAAATGTCTTGAAAACAAATTTTCAAAAATGTTGAAAAGTAAATATTTGTTTTTAAAAGTTAAGCTTTATAACTTGCATTGTGAATGTTGAACTAATATAAGCTAACAAAAAAAAATTGATTGTTGGAGTTCAAAGAATAATAAGAATCAAAACACTTATTTCATCATTTAAAAATCACAAAAAATAGCTACACTATAACTTTAGTTTAAATTATTATTTTTAATAAAATGATAAAAAAATTTGTTATATAAGTTAAACATATATACATCAAAAAAATATGGAATAAAGTTTTTATCTATAGAGATTTACTCACTTTATTATGAATATTCTTAATTTGTAAATAAACTTTGTTACAATATCATAACTTATCAATACTAAATGTCCAAAAATACTTTTAATTACTTTTACATTACTAACGTTGTTAAACTTGTGAGTAAAAATAAGTATACAATAATCCATGCCAAAAATGTGAAAGAAAACCAAATGAATGACAACCAACATTTTATTAATAAGATACCTGAACATGAAAAGATAACCTCATAAGGCTAACTGAACCAGACACATGGAAGGATAGATTCTTATGAAGTGACAATCTTCAAAAATTCAAATGAGTAAAATTATGAATACGTGAATAAGAGCTAGCAACTCTTAAAGCAGAAGGAGTACAACCAACGAAATATGAAATGGAAATTCTGAGTCAAACAATTTATATTTACGATACATCATTTACAAGCAAATTTCCATATATATCACATATACTGATCAGACTAAAAAGATAGTTACGTTAATGCATCTCACATTCCAATAAAAACCAGAAATATTGATTGACAAACAAATTCCCATATATATCACATGCTGATAAGACTACAAAAGATAGTTACGTCAATATATCGCACATACCTATAAGAACCAGAAATATTGATTGATAGTAAAGTAGATTCACAAGAATCCACATATACACTGTATGTTTGGCAGTTATTTCCAAATGCGAGCATGACCGAAAAATTAGATTTGATGGGGCTATTTACATCGAAGGTGTTTTCTTTGCTGGGTTTGCCTTGGAAAAGATTCACCTTTCCTTCCAACTAAAATTTGACACGTGCTCTGCTTGTCTTCCGTTGATTCGACTTTTATTTTCCACCGTTCGTTTTGTCCAGCACCCTGCCGCACTCCCCGATTCTGACCACGGCAATGGCAGCGGTGGAGCCTGTGCCCAATCCCAACACCATTCCGCTCTCCACATATTCCTGCACGGCATTCTCTGCAGCCAATTTCTTCAGCTGATCCTGCGTTAGGACGCTGGTCTACAAGGACATGGCTCTCGCTGATAATCTGACAGTGTTTAGGCTCCTGTTATGGTTTAAGTGAAGGTGGGTACTTGAATTCCACGGCTCCGACTTATTCAATTCTGAAGAGGAGGATAGCGAAGGTAATGTCGGAAGTGCAGCTCCCGCTGCGTTCGGGATGGCCATGGAACCCTGAGACTATGGGCACAACTTCAACTATGTCGATTGTTGCCTGGATAATGCTCTTCGATTCCTCTGGTATTTTTTGCCGCGCTGGCCTTCTTCGGTGTCCTTTTGCTCCTTTTAATGAGCAATTGCTAGTTATATCCATATTGGATTCTTACATATCATGCGTCCAAATATGTGCGCTTATTTGCAGGGTACAGTACTTTTCAGACTAGATTCACGAGCCATATCTGAATATACTATTCAATTTTGAATAGTATATTCACATATGCCTCGTGAATCATTGAATAGTATATTAATTACATATGGCACGTGAATCCACTTTGAAATGTACTGTACCCTGCAAATCAGGGCACATAATCATACCTTTAAATTTCCCTGTGGTCAAATAACATTGGAATATTACTGCACCGTGATCCTCAATTTGCTTGTGCACAGTGCCCAGCTTATCTTTACTGGTACACATTAACGAGAACCAACTGTGAGTTGAAGTTATTTCTGTTGAGCACATGCTCCGCATGACTACCCATGTCCTCATAATCAAACATCTTTGATTTAAGTGGACAGGATACGACTCTGCTGCTTGCCCACGTTTCTATATCAAAAGTTTTGAGCATTGAAGTTGACTTCATCATATATCATCATATTCCTGTTTCACGCCATATTCCCGTCCCTTGGGGCACCATTAACATGTGCAATATCTGCTCTTAAAACTTGTAAACATATTTATTGCAGGTAAGAACTACACACTTCTTTTTATCGATCAGGCTGAATGACAAATAATTATTAAAAAAATTTATTTGTTTAATATATTAAATGTATAGATGTTTTATGTAGTTGGTAGGAATTAACTTGCCAAGTAATGCTAAGAAAAATTAAGTTGGAGAATATAATATTAACCATGTCGAATCCATCCATCTAAATCTATCCAAGTGTAGTCTAGTTTAATGAAATTTCCCTATAGTCATTTATTGCAAATGTTTCCAATATAATATTATTTAAATAATAATTATATGTAAATAAATCTTAATAATAATAAAAACAACGTTATGCTCCGCAAAACAAAACTACAGAATTTTAATAAAAAAACGTTCTTTCTTCATATAAAATGAAAATGGGCTTCCTCCTTTTAAAAAAAATTTACATGGCCATATATAAATCATATGAATCTCATATCACGATAAAAAAAAAAAAGGCATTAAAGAATTCTAAGTAGCATCATACGCATTTTTAAACCGAAAACATGATTTTCCTTCTTCAAGAATTGCTATAACGCACCGTTAGCCGTCCGTTTGGAGGGCGCGTCAGATGGAAAACTAACGCGCTTCTTTAGCTTTTTCACTTGCGTTAATAACGCCCAAGGCGAATTCTTAGAGTGTTCACCTGCGTTAGTAACGCAATGTATCCAAGTAGCGCAATGTATCCAAATAATACAGAGCATTATCACAACAATTTTTTTTTTTTTAAATCAAACTTTCAGCTGCCTCTTTTCGATTTGTTTCTCCGGCGCCTTCATTGGCTTCACCGTGGTAGCTGACCTCTTCGTTCAGTGATGCTTCTTTGCAAGAGGAGTTTTTCAATTTCATCAAATTTCTGCTGCAATCTTAATGAGTCTTATCCAGACTGGCCTCTTCTTTCTCTGCTGCTTTAACTTTGCTCTGGTTGCTGCTCTCTTGAGTCTTATGCAAACTAGCTCTGATGCCATTATAACTTCAATGAAATTTTCAGGTATTGGAGTTTTGAAAAGATAAAATATTATTCTCCCCTTATATGATGATGAAAAACTCATAAGACAATATGTGGTAGCAGCCCACATACAAGTAATTTCTTGAAAAATTCAAGGACATGCTTAGACAGTCTTAAACAATAGAAGACCAGCACCAGCAAATGAAGAAACAGAGTTCTGAAAGGTACAACAAAGAGAAAAAGTTGAAACAATTTAGAGGCTATAGAATCTGAAAAAAGGAAGAAGAAAACTAAATATAGTTGAAAGTCAAATTTTAAATTGTAAGCCTCGATGAGACATAGACCAGCAGATATCTTAATTAAATTTAAAAGGATATTTAATTCTTGTCAGTTTACATTTAAGTGGATTGGAAATAGTTATGTTGGAAATAGTTATGGACAAGACTGTTACCTACTGAAACTCTTCATTGAGAATAAAACTTTTCAATGGGAAGAGGAAGCGAAAAGGGTAAGAGAGGAACTTGAGACAAACTGAAGTAGATACCGTACAAATTTGAAAAACTTCTGAAACATTTGAACTTAAAAATTCTTAAGCTGTTTAGCTAATGGAATTTCAACTTGTGCTAAGTTTTAAAACCCTAAACTAAGTCGGGTTGGGATTACATAGTCTTTAGGATTGAAAACATGTGTGCTCCCTATGAGAAACCTAGATTAAGTCTACTTGGGTCCAAATAGTAGTTGAAATTGAATTTTTGCAAATCACTATTCTTAGTTATCCGCGATGTTAAACTAGATCAGGGAGACTCAGTTAGGTGTAAAGCTAGCTAGCTCACTAGTATGACTAGTCTCATATGTTGGGTGGAGCATCCTTTCTAGTGTGATTTTGTAGATAAGTTCAATAACCAAAGAGAGATGAAAGCATACAATATAGTATGATTTTGTAGATAAGTTCAATAACCAAAGAGAGATGAAAGCATAAAATATTGTAAAAGTTTACTTTTGTTGTTGGTCATTCGTTCAAGAAATGTGATTAATTGTGTTTAAACTGTGATTTTGTGATTTTGTAGATAGCTTGAATAACCAAAGAGAGATGAACGCATATAAATATTGTAAAAGTTTACTTTTGTGGTTGGTCATTAGTTCAGGAAATGTGATTAATTGTGTTTAAATGTTTCAGGAAACTGTACAAACTGTAATCTGTTAAGAAAACACTTGTCAATAAAATTATTGTACAATACCATGAAACTTTTACTAAACTTGAATTATTTTATATTTTCTCTAGAATCTATAATCTAACAACTTGGACATAACCATATAAGAGAATCGGGTTAGTTCGTGGGCCGAGTCTACGAAGTCAACAACTCACGATCAATTCCTATCTAATTAGAATGCCATTCGAGAAGGAAACTATTACTGATGGGCATCTTCATATAATAATTCTGAATTTCTAATAATTAAAATAACATAAGTTAGAATGTCATTCAAGAAAACTATTACTCATGGGCATTTTCATATAATAATTCAGAATTTTTAATAACTAAAATAACAAAAGTAAATCCGTTCATATAATAATTCAGAATTTCTAATAACTAAAATAATAAAAGTAAATACGTTATGTATTTGGAACAGATTCGAGGAAACTTATCAATTTTAAATCAATTTCACAAAAGCATAAAAAAACATATAGAATGTGGGATAACCTCATTAGAGTAATACTGTTACACAAGCAATAACTTCCAAAAATTAATCTCCCAATATTAACCATATAGTGGCATATAAGTTGGTATTGAATAATAATATTAACCATATAGTGGTATATTAGTTGGTATTGAATAATAATGAGAACTTTATCGAAAGGCCCGTTGGGAAGTATTATCTGTTATACAGTTGTATAGAAACTTGAAATTAACATGAAAATTACATAATAAGGAATGCCTTTCCATATCGAACGCACCTAAAAGTATTATATTTGTTGCAGTTTAAATTATTCAATACCAAACCAAAAAGGTAAGAATAATAAAAGAAATAATGTCTCTTTCAAGGGTTCCAAATAGCATACAATACCAATATCTCATGAGAATCAACAAACTTAGAGTATCTATATCTAGATATATAGATCAATATTTGGAAAAGTATATAGGAAAATTATTAACTTCTGATTAGGGCAATGGTCGTAGGCCCATTTAATTGAAAAGTTCAAATGTATACATAGACTATAGAACAACCCACAATAAAACCAACAAACCATTGACATAAATTAGCTTTAATTCTTATAAGAAAACCCTAATTAGATAGTCCTTCACACCTAAAGAAAACAAGGGATAAATTATTGGAAAAGAACATGATTAGAAGCCATTAACTTTCGTATTGTTCACAGAAAGTTGAAAGAAAATCCTCACGTGGAGGAGAAAAACAAATATTAATAGTTAGGGTAAAACTCACAAATCTAGTGAAATAATTAAATTAACAACTGTGAAAATGGGTTACCTGTATGGGTAACCTCTTCCTTTAGAGACTTCTAGTAACACTACTAAAGGAAGAAGAGACCCAAACTATTAGAATACCTCAAGAAACATAGCAAGGAAAACCTAATCAAACTACAGAGGAAGTTTACCAGTAAATTTTACTTGCAGCAGAAGATAGATAAAGCAATTCTGCAACTTCAACCTCGTCATTTATGTAGCAGAAGGTCTGGAGGAAGAATTAAGGAACGAGATTATGAATGTGTCCTGTAGACTCTAATGCTGATCTCAAAAAGTTCAAAGAAATTAAAGGAAACAAAAAAGTAACCAATTATCGAATTAAGCAAAGTAAACCTTGAGCATTCAGAAAGAAAAGCTTGGATACAAGACCTTTACCTGGTTGAGAAAATGCAGAATAGAAATCTCCATAAGCAATTTATAGAGCCACGTTCGACCAAGGGAGTGTGAAAAATGAGTTGCATGTGATGCTGGAGTGGGAGGGAGGTTACCCTCCAACCACTCCTCTCTATATCTCACCATCCAAAGAACCCTAGATCACGAGAACCATATATCTCACTCGCAAGAATACCCAAAAAGTTAATTTTCAACTGGCCCACAATGGAGGGACTTCGAGAGAGTTCACATTCTTATCTTTCATATCAAATATAAACTTATGTGGGAACCTTTGGGACCTATGTTATAAAGTAAAGGGAAAAATCCACATGTGCCTATGGAAAACTTTGTTAATATAGAATAGTAAAATAATGCATGCATCAAAACCCCATAGTGAATATCCCTCCAATGACGTAAGAATAATGATAAAATTTATAAATTATAAGGGTTAACGTGACAAGAAGAAAAATTGTAGTAATGGTCGATGTATATTTAAATTAAAAAAAAATTGTTGACTTATCTTAAAATTAGTATCAAAGCTAAAGGGTTCAAAATTGTGGCCCGAAGGGAAAATAATAGAAAATTATGTTGTTTTTCACTAAAAATAAGAATTTTAAATATTGCAACACTGCATATGGGATCAAGTTTTGCACATTAACTGAATCAAATCCTGAGTTGTGGGTGCATCTAGGTGAAAAACCACAATCTATATCCACTATCCTCTTTTAAAATAATGTAGAATTGAGGGTAGAAATCACCAATTAAGAGCTGGAAATAAACAATAAATGAGAAACAAAATGAATTTCTATGTTATAAAGGAGGGCACGGAAAAGTGAAGACTCTAATCATGAGAATATTGAAATAAATTCCATTACGTAGTTCAATTATCAAAATACTAATTAAATATCATTAATCAAAGGTATTACACACATTTATACATGAATTAGTCTCAAGATAGGAAATCTATCTTGGACGCACAATAATGCGGTTGAGAGATTCTCTCAACCACACACTAAACTAGGAATAAATATAGTTCTAGCTACTTCCTATAATGTAGGAACAGACTCCTTATGTAGAGAGTCACAATCAACGACAAGTAGGAATTACGTATTCCAACAAACCATTTGTTTTGAGGACTTAAGTATTAACACATTTTAATTAGTAAATCATATCGAGTGACTCTGGGATAATAAATAGAGAGAAATTTATTATTTATAATGATAGGGACGTATATGCGTGGAAAATCATAAGACATATGTATGTAAATGAAGTAATGTATCAAGTTCCATATTGTTAAACGCTTGTAAAATATCAGATGGTATACTAAAAGAAAAAGAGGTGTGTTGAATATGAAATCACCCTACAAAGTTTAGGATTACCCGCATGATTAATTGTTTCTAGTGATAAACATATAATATATATTGTTGAGGAAAGAGATATGTATACAAAGGGTAAATGATATTATTGGTGCCAAAGAAAGTAATAGCGTAATTATTACATTAGATCCAATCAGGAAGATAATAACTTTATTAGTATAAACTACCTCCTTGCACTTATATTAGATGTTGACCAACAACCTAGCTGAGTGAGTAAATGCATGAAATATTTGATAGTAAAAAGAGAAGACTTTTGGATCCTAATAGAAGAGTAATCTTACCTGTGTCTGAAACTAACGGAAAGAGGCTATAGCAATATGGTGAAACACTCACAATAATAAGTGAATTGTCTGGTCAAAAACCTAGCTGAGTGAGTAAATGCATGAAATATTTGGTAGTAAAAAAAAGACTTTTGGATCCTAATAGAAGAGTAATCTTACTTGTGTATGAAAGTAACAGAAAGAGGCTATAGCAATATGGTGAAACACTCACAATAATAAGTGAATTGTTTGTCCATAATACATAAATAAATAAATAAAATATACATAGACTAAAGTATATAAAGACTTAGAAACGAAAATAAAGAGGACCTGGAATGTTGTAGTACATAAAGCCAAATATATGGTCTACTCGTATACCCGAGAAGCCATATGGACATATTTAACAATAAATTTTATGAAAATTGAATGGGAATATACAACACAATAATTTAAAAAATGTATAAATTGCGAAATGTGCGAAAATTGTGAATCATTTCGCGGCAATTTATATTGACTGCGAAATATGTGTTTTGTAGGGGGCTCCACAAAAATTTCCGGCCGACGGAAAATTACACAATAGTTCGGCTGAACTTTTGATAATAAGTTCGGCCGAACTATTGTGACGTTAGTTTTAACTGCTCGTAAGCGGAAAACATAGTTCGGCCGAACTAACGCGTCACCAATTACGCAGACCCAGGCTCTGAAAATGGTTCTGCAACTTTGGACTGATTAAACTCCTGAAAACTTGTTAATGAATCGTTTGGAATCCAAGACAAGCATTTTCTAATTGAATCTACTTTCAGGAAATATAACTTTTATGGAATTTCGTAAATGTTTATTAATTTTAATTATTTTTCTAATAAAATGAGTGCAAACAATTTCTAAGGGTCATTGTGATTCAGTGAAATCAAAATTTTGTGTCTCCCAAAATACATTGTAAAAAAAATTGAAAAAATTATGGGGCATTACATTGGTCCGTTGACTCTAATGGGTAGCTTTTAGATTTTTAGTTATAACTTATATGTTAAGAAATTTGTTGCCACGCGAAACATATCAAAAATACGTAGTTTTTCGTATTGGACCAGTTCAAAAAATTCTAGCAATTATGATATGCATCCATTGGCTTTGTAAATATGACGAAAACAAAGTAGACTCTGTCTAGATTGCTGTAACACATTTTGTTTTTTCAAAAACACAAATTTTCAATGAATACAGCATTGCGACATAACATGACTTCTTATGAATCCTTTGATTGTTAAGAAACACACACTCAAAGAAACGCGGTTGACATACATATCAAATCCACACAAAAAAATTTCAAAAAATAATAATAAAAGTCAATAAAATTTCTCACAACTTTTATTTTTACCGCAAAATGAAATTCTACACGGAAAAATTGTTATAGTTTGCAGAAAGTTGAAGAACCCAAAAAAATGAAATTTTTTTCTCAAAAAAGGGCAAAAAGTGTAACCCAGCTTCACATTTTCACCCAAATATGAGTTAATTGGAGTTATTTTGGGTGATTGGTATGTATAATCGAAATCCTTTGCAACTAATCAAACATTATCAAAGTAGCGATGGAATTGAAATTTAAAAAAAAACTATATCTAAACAATGTACAGTTATAACTAGCTAGTATAAGTAAGTTGAATTTCTTGATTGATGAAAACAAAATTAGTAAAAATGTTAATAAACATTCACACTGAAAAAGTCTCTTCATAAAGGGAACCATAGAAAGACTAGTTATAAAAGTGGAATAAATGGCACAAACCATCAACATGGAGGTTTTGTAAAGGTCAAGCAATTGAGAATTGATTCTTGTTTAAAAATAAGTGAAATGGATATCATATGTAATAAAATTATCATAATAACTTGCGATGGAAAGGAGATTAGTCTCGTGATGGAAAAGAGATCAGTCTAAAAATAGGGAAGTGATCAAAATAGTAGATATTTTAAGTTGAAAGTGACATGATTTGAGTTACTTGAAGGAATCAAATGAACATATGAGCATTTCATAAACATTTTTGTTGTTACTTAGAAGATATCAACTTCACACCATATTTAGTAAGTATAAACTAAGTAAGGTTAGATTCATTTTCAATAATATGGAATCTACTGGGGGAAAATGTAATGGCCACAAATATATAAGTTAAATCTAAATAGATTTTGAATTTCCTATACCTAATGGACACAGGGAGCTCAAAATTGTTGCTACAAATTCATAATATCGATTCATGGAATGAATCGCTAATTGGTTTATTTTATAATCACCTCGCTACTGGAAAGGCTAAGTCTGATCAAAATCAATATGATAAGTGAATTTTATGGATTGTGATGACTTTTAACATTAATTACAATATCTAAATATTTTATTTCAATTGGTACAATTAAACGAACAAAAATGGATGCAAGCTAAATTTCATAAGGAATCTAGAATAACTGTAGGAATATATATATATATATATATATATATATATATCAAGGAAAAATGATATAACCATAAAATATAAGGGGAAACTCTTAACTTGGTTATTGCTAGTCTAATGTTTTTTCTTAAAGATTTGGAAAATAGCATAAGCTATAAAAGGACAACATAGGAAATATGTGTTTATGCACAGAAATATACACACAGAAATAAATGTGTCTATTATATACTATGAGGAGTCTATTTTTCTAGTGTGGATTTAGGGATTTATGGTGAATAAAGGTAAGAACCAACCAATAAAATATGATAAATAAATAAATAAAAGGTTTGTTTATAAAATAGAGAAATAGTCGAGTAAGCTAACTAAGGAAATTTTAAGAAAAATTAAAGTTGTGGTTAAGAGTATGTTGTTAGCATATTGGCACAAGAATTACCTTTGCATGTTATCATGTAATATGTTAACAAAGAAAGGGTAATGTGACACCAACAAATGTTACCCCACATAAGTATATTAAAGAACTTCAAATGAAGATATGCCTACAAAATCAATATTTTAATATAACCACGCTAATATGATGTGATGAGGCAGTTGACAGGAATGAAAGATGCAAGGGGGAAAACCCCATGTAACCTCCAGACACCTTAATCAATAATTTGCAAAATAGAAGAAGATGTAAACCCCAAGAAGAGAGTCAAGAGACAATCATGAGTGAGGTGGGTCAAATAAGTACCATTGTAAAATTGGTGATGTAAATTGCATGTTACATTTTGTTGATTTTAAGTATGCTAGTACTACATTATACTATTCCCTTGAATAGTCATAGTGATTTCTTTGTGCTTCTAGCCTCGATGGCCTTCTAGGGAAAGATGAGAGGGAAAATAATAAGATAAAGAAAACTAATTGAATTAAATAATTGACGAATAATTAATGTAGAGAGAACCATTTCCAATTGAACACAGGAAAAAGATAATGTTTGTCGTGAAGTTGGTGATTTGAAGTAATTGGTGATGTTTGGTTTGGCGTATTTAATATCATGAAATTATATTGATGGTGCATAAAAGAGGGTTCACTGGTTGCCGGCCATAATGGGGACAAGGTAAGGCAATATTTCTTGAAATTAAAGAAAGAAAAAGAAAGGAGATGATGATACCAAGTGTGATCATTGTGTGAATGGTATAATAAGATAATTAATTATTCTCATATTGGGATACAATTATTGTCCACGGGATCTTATAGGTTAAAGGTAGTGAAATAACCTACTGTGAAATGAAGTGAATAACATGTTGTGAACCAATGCATAATAAAAGAGCTATACTATATTAATATAGTGAATGTAGATAATCAATACACATATGGGTGAAAAAGCAAGAAATATCACGAATGTATACAAAATAAAATTTTGTATATAACTTTGATCAACAACCTATAATACAGGCTGAAAAAGGGCCAAAATTGAAGCAAAGATGAAAATTCAACTCCTGGTTTTGCACTAAATAAAATAAAAAATGACCCAAGATGGGCATAAATACGTTTATTTGTACAACATAGATAGTAATATAGCCACATTGAAAATGGCATGAAAAAGAATTTACCCTAAACTTTACTCATGTATAAGTAATGCATATGTAATGTGGAATTAAGATAAAAGCATAGTAGTGAGATACCTATCATGATACTAAATTAGTTTCAATTTATCATAAAAATAAAAGAACAATAAATGGTTTCTCGAATATTATTTAATTAGTGCAAATGGAATTGGTACTTCTGTGATTTGACATTTAAAGTGGGACCATATGGAGAGGTTCTTATCAATTGGAATAGTCATTAAGTAAGTAAAAATTATTTACTATTATTCTTGTTTAACTTATAATCATGTTGCTAACTCTTATTCAATGTAGGATGCTAATTCTTGATTGGGTTGTGATGCATGCTAACGACCCTTGTTGGGTACATAAATAGTAACTAATGCTGTTTGTAATAAAGTTTCCAATGATATGTATAATTTTTTAAATAACGAATGATGGATAGTTAATGACAGCTTGATAATTATGAATATAGGCCGAAGTATACAGAGAATTCATATTGGAACCTCAATGTATTCTTGAATGAAGATAAATAATGTTACGGAAGTGAGCCATCACCGAAGTTAAAGTGCGGAGGAAACACTTTAGCCTAGAAAATGCTACCTGGGAGGATGATCATTTTATGCAAGAAGCATAGCAGAGTCTATTCTAGAATCTAGAAAACATCGAGGACGACGTTTCTCTCAAGGGGGAAAGATGTAAGATTCAATAATGCATTCAATATATATAATCTATTGAATGCATTGATTTAAATATATTGAATGCATTTAAAATATATTGAATGCATTGATTGCAAATTTGATTTTATTCAATTGATTGCAATCAATGCTTTCAATATATTTGAATGGAACAATAAATTGCATAGAATGAATTCATAGCTTCAGTTTATTTCAATATCGACATGCCAACACAAAAAACTAGCAAAACGATGGCCTCAGACATTGCTCATACACTGCCGTCATATTTCCTCAACTTCACTCCAACAACATCAGAACGTAGGAACCTCGTGACTCTGGACTCGAACGAGACATAAATGTTGTCTGCAGTGATACACAACATCACCCCATCATGGTCAATACGCACAATGAATGTAACACTCAACTCAAACCATTCGCTTCTCCCATCGAATTTGATAATCTCGTTAAATCCAGTCAATGCCAAACCTACACCGAACCCAACACCAAACCAAACATTGTTAACAACAATCAACGCTACAACTCGAAAAACAACTCTATTATTGAATTGCACCCCATCTCTTCGCATAATCACAATAAGTGTGTTACTAATAATGTTATAAATCTATCTAACGTAGAACTTGACATTCACCCTTTAAATATTTTAGAAAAGGGTATAAATTTCTCAATTACCCCTAAGAAAATTCCATTTGAAGACATCCTTAGCCATGTAGAATATGGCATAAAAGACTTTCCCAATAACAAAAAATAAATTATAAGACAAGATTGCTCGGTCATCATAAGAAAATCGAAACCACCTAAAAGCAACATTAGTAGATTCGAGTTCCTTGCATTAAAATATTGAAAATCAAACCCCAACATCGTAATACTAAATGCAAATAAGTGGGGAGACATAGTAATCTTAAACACTAATTATTATAATAAAAAAATTATGGATCACCTCCTTAATAGTGGTTGTTACAGAAAATTAAATAAAAATCCCTTGAAAAAAATACCAAAGAAATCAATAGCTTAATCAAAATAAGAAATTTACGTGACATCAAGAACCTCATTGAAAGAAACCCCTATACTCCCAGAATCTACGTTGCTCATAAAATCTACAAGGAAGGCATTCTTATCAGACCCATATTAAATACTATTGGTGTTCCTTCTTATCATATTGCTAAACACTTAGCCAAAAATATTAAACCTCTTGTTGGAAATACATATTATTTTATTAAATAATCCACTCATTTTATTAATGAAATTAAAATTATTAAACTTGACCCCAATTACATATTGGTCAAATTTGATGTGACTTCATTGTACACCAATATCCCCATCAATGAAGCCATGGATGTCATGAGAAAATTGACTGATCTGGACACTTGCAGACTCATCGAAACCTCCTTAAGATCAAATTTCTTCAGTTTTAAAGATGAAATTTATGAACAACCCTGTGGTGTCACGATGGGATCTCGCCTATCCCCCATCATTGCCAACTTATTCATGGAAGACCATGAAACCAATGCTCTTAATTCCGCCCCTTCAAACCTAAATGGTGGAAAAGATTTTTGGATGACACCTTTGTTATTTGGGCCCATGGGAAAGATGCACTAGAGGGTTTCAAATAACACCTCAACGGTCTATCTAACTTGATCAAGTTCACCATGGAAACACAAATTAACGCATGTTTTCCATTCCTTCACATTCTCCTCTCTCGTAACCCTAATGCTTCCCTCTCCCACTAGGTCTATAGAAAAAATATTTGCACTGAGAAATACCTCAATGCCACCTCTCACCATCATCCCACCCAAAAACATGGGGTCTAAAATACCTTAGCAACTAGATCTATAAGAATTTCTGACGAAGATCATTTGGATTCCAAAAAACCACATCTCATGGATGAGTTTTCTCGAAATGGGTATAACAAACATCGAGCCATCCGAGCCTTCCATAATGCCAGCATACCTAATAACAAGAAAACAATAAATAAAGATAATAGTGTTGGTAGGTTCAACTTACCTTAGATCCAAGTTATCGACGATAAGATTTCCAACATTTTAAGGAAAAATAACATATTTTCCACTTTCAAGCCTTTCAACACTATTCCAAGGAACCTCTTGTAGGTTAAAGATCCCCTCGACCCTAAATTCAAAAAAGGGGTTTATCTCATCCCTTGATAATGTGGGAAAACCTACATTGGGGAAACTCGAGGCTCCATAAAAACTAGAATCCAACAACACTCCGCACACATAAAACACAATCAATCCAAAATATCTACCATAGCTAAGCATTCAAACAAAACCAAACATCACATATGCATTGAAGACTCTTGGATCATTGCCAAGGTTGACCATTATTTTCACAGGAAATTCAAAGAGGCCCTAGAAATTAATAAACATCCCAATAACCTCAACTGCGATGAAGGGTGGAACATTAGAGAAAATTGGATTCCCACATTGTCCTCTATGATAACCCACTCCCATCCCTAAAAAATTATTGATAATCGGTCCTTTTACATTATTATCATTTTTACACCTTCATGAAACCTAGATAATCTTAATCAAATTCTAGTCTTTTAATCAATTAATAACATACCCCATCTCATTTATAATAAAATACATTTTTTTGTCCTTCTCGAATTTAACTCTCATATGAATGATTTCACTTTTATCATTATCTAAAAACTTTCTCCTTTTAAATTTATCATTAGAATTTATAAATATTATAATGAGACTTCTAAATAGACTCATTAACATGACACATTTATATAAATTGCAAAACCTAACTTTACAAAATTTTAGAAATAAATTTGAAATTATAATTTATTAAACTTAATATAATCTAAATATGTTATAAACATTGTCATTATAATATATATATATATATATATATATATATATATATATATATATAAACATTAACAAAGCTCATTTATATAAATTATTAAACCTTACTTTACAAAAATTTAGCACTAAATTTGAATTTATTAATAATATATAACATTATTATTAAGACTTGTGAGGGTCTTATTTCTTTTCGTTACCCTATTTATTCCTCATGTATGAGATATTTCTTTCTCAAATTCTTATCTTAATAATGAACCCTATTAGATGGTTTGAAACGTCAGTATAACTAATCACCCAATGCGATGGATCCAAAAGATACACCACAACAAAATATTACTCCCAGAAGTTTGAAATATGAAATTACATACCTATATGGAATGGAGAGAGCAAAATAATGCGCACATTTGAATGCTACAGATCTCTAATTGCTAGAAGAAATTATGATATCACTTTCCTTAAATTCTTCAGTGACGCTTCCATCAACCCCATATTCGCCATTAGAAGCATTCCCTCATAAATCATAAAAATGATCATAGTTTCTCCAAAGCTGGCTCATCCCTTCTCTGCAGTGAAATTAAACGAACCAGTCATGACTTAAGCATCCTTTCTACCAAATAATTTAAGCTACACTTAATTTTAGAAAATAATATCAATTCGGCCCTCTGGTCAAGATTCGATGCAACCTCTGCTCTCAAAGCCCTTAAAATTGAATTATTAACATGTAAAAATCAATTCGAGAAATTCAATATATTGATCCTAAATAAATTTCCTGATTCTTGCAACCTTACAGCTCCTTCCATTTCCCATCGACCCAATTCCTATCTGAAACCTTCACAAATTGATTCTTTAAAATCCATTATTAACTCCTTTTTGTTGCATAATTTGCTATGCACCTCATGCTCATTGAATTCTTTACCTGTAAACTCCTTGCTGCCACCAACTCAAGAAGAGTTGGATAAAACTTATCATTTTCCAGTTCCCTCCACACCTCTACTTGAGATTCCACTATGAAAATCACACCTTGACCTCTACACGAACACTAACGCAAACCTTTCACAACATCCAGCTGACACTGTCAACATTCCCTTATACAACTCAAGTGCCCATTTCTCAAATCCAACTTCTTACTTATACCATCATAACATCAGACCCTTTATGATCATTGCCCCCAAAATTCCTCAAGATCGATATGAAAAAACATAGAACCAATGGAACTTGGCCTTGGACCTTGCTCACACACTACCCTCAACATTCCTCAAATTTAGTCCAATGACATCAGAGCGCAGGACCCTCGTGACTCCGGCCTCAAACTAGACATAAATGCTGCCCCTAATGCTCCATAACATCATCGCGTAATGGTCAATACACACAATGAATGTAGTGCTGACCTCGAACCATTCACTTCTCCCATCGAATTTGACAACCTCGTTAACTCAAGTCAGCACCAACCCAACACTGAACCAAACACTGTTAACAAAAATCAACGCTCCAGCTTAGAAAGAAACCCTATCATTGAATCACACCCAACTTCTTTGCATAATCACAATAATTGTGTTACTAATAACGTTATAAATCTATTAAATGTAGAACTTGACATTCACTCTTTAAATATTTTAAAAAGGGGTCTAAATTTGTCCATTACCCCTACATGCATTCCATTTGAATACATGCTCAACCATGTAGAATATGGCATAGAATACCTTCCCAATAAAGTAAAATAAATTATAAGAAAAGATTGCTCGATCATCATAAGAAAATCGAAACCACCTAAAAGAAACATCAATAAAAATGAGTTCCTTATGTTAAATATTTAAAATCCAACCCCAACATTGTAATAATAGAAGAAGATAATGGGGGGGCACATTAATCTTAAAACTAGTTCCATAATAAAAAAATGATGGATAACCTCCTTAATAGTGGTTGTTACAGAAAATTAAATAAAAATCCCTTGAAAAAAATCACCAAAGAAATCAATAGCTTAATCAAAATCAACAATTTAGGTGACATCAAGAACCTCATTGAAAGAAACCTCTATACTCCAAGAATGTATGGTGCTCCTAAAATCCATAAGGAAGCCATTCCTATCAGACCCAAAGTAAACACTATTCATGGTTCTTCTTATCATATTGCTAAACACTTAGCCAAAAAACTTAAACATCTTGTTGGAAATCCACATTCTTTTATTAAAGACTCCACTCATTTTATTAACAAAATTAAAAGTATTAAACTTAATCCCAATGAAATATTGGTCAAATTTTATGTGACTTCATTGTACACAATCATTCTCATCAATGAAGCCATGGATGTTATGAGAAAATTAATTGATCCAGACACCTGCATGCTCATCGAAACTTGCCTAAGATCAACTTTCTTATGTTTTAAAGATGAAATTTATGAAAAAGACCTGTGGCGTCACTATGGTATCTCCCCTATCCCCCATCATTGCCAACTTATTCATGGAAGACTATAAAACCAATGATCTTAATTATGTCCCCCTCAATCCTAAATGGTGGAAAATATTTGTGGATGACACCTTTTTCATTTGTCCCCATGGGAAGGATACACTAGTGGGTTTCAAACAACACTTGAAAATTCTATCTAACTCGATCAATTTCACCATGGAAACTGAAATTAACGCCTGTTTTCCTTTCTTTGAAATTATCCTCTCTTATAACCCTAATGATTCTCTCTTTCACTAGGTTTATAGAAAACACATTCACACTGAGAAATACCTCCATGCCACCTCTCACCATCATCCTTCCCATAAGCATGGGGTCCTAAATACCTTAGCAGCTAGAGCTATCAAAATTTCTCACGAAGATCTTTTGGATTTCGAAAAATCATATCTCATGGACGTGTTTTCTCGAAATGGGTACAACAAACATTAACCCATTTTAGCCTTCCATAATGCCAACATACCTAAGAATAACAATAACAATAAAATAATAAATAAAGATAACATTGTTGGTAGTGTTATATTACCTTACATCCATGGTATGACCGATAGTGTTCCCAACATTTTAAGGAAAAATAACATCTTTTCCACTTTCAAACCTTTGAAAACTATTCGAAGCAACCTCAGGTTGGTTAAATATCGCCTCGACCCTAAATTCCAAAAAGGGGTATATCTCATCCCTTACTCTTGTGGGAAACCCTGCATCGGAGAAACTAGACGCTCCATCAAAACTAGAATCCAAGAACACTCCAGAGACATAAAACACAATCAATCCAAAACCTCTGCCCTATATGAGAATTGAAACAAAACCAAACATCACATATACATTGACGACTCTGGTATCATTTCCAAGGTTGGCCATTATTTTCACAGGAAATTCAGAGAGGCTCTAGAAATTAATAAACATCCCAATAACCTCAACAGTGATGAAAGGTAGAGCATTAGTGAAAATTGGATTCCTACATTGACCTCTATGATAGCAAACTCCCATCCCTACAAATGTATTGTTAATGGGTCCTTTTACATTATTATCGTTTTTCCACCTACATTAAACTTACATATTCTAAATCAATTTCTAACCTTTTAATATATTAATAACATACCCCATCCCATTTAAAATAAAATAGATTTTTTTTCTTAACTATCATATTAATGATTTCACTTTTTTATCATTATTTAAAAACATTCTCCTTTTAATAAAAGTTTACATAATAAATTTTTTAATTACTAACATTGATCTTTATATAATTAACAAAATACTATTATTTAAATATATTACAAACATTATCATTAGAATTTATAAATATTATAATGAGACTTATAATATTTAAAGAAAATCATTAACATAACACTTTTATATAAATTGTAAAACCTATCTTTACAAAATTTTAAAAATAATTTTGAAATTATAATTTATTTAACTTAATATAATTTAAATATATTATAAATATTTTCATTATAATTTATAAATCTTATAATAGCTATGTATTTAAATAAAAAAATTAACATAACACATTTATATAAATTATAAAACCTTAGTTTACAAAAATTTAGCAATAAATTTGAATTTATTAATAATATATGCCATTATTATTTAGACTTGTTGGTTCTTTTATTTATTTTCCTTATCTTATTTATTCTTTATGTCTAAGATATTTTTTTCTTTTTCTCATTCTTATCATGATAATGAACCTCGGTAGATGGTTCGAAAAGTAGGTATACCTAATCACTTGATGCCATGGATCGAAAGATACACCACAACAAAATATTACTCACAGAAGTCTGAAATTTGAAAATATTTCAATTCATTAAATTGCAAGAAAATTTGGTTCATTTAGATTTCCTTTGCATTAGTTTAGCCAGATTTAATTATTTGTATTACATTCAATTAATTAATTAAAATTATTGATTAAAACCTATTAAATACATAAGAATATACAAATTAAAATAAAATATATTAAATTAAAATATAAACTGTTAGATTCTACTCGATCAATAAATTCAATTGAATACATATCTATAAAAATGCATTTTATACCATTTATAAATCTACCACATAAAAATATATAGATATATAAATATAAATTGCATTTATATATATTTTATAGGATAGATTTATAAATTGTATATAAAAGATTTATATATAATTTATTAATCTACTATATAAAAACCAATAATATAATTTAATTCACATTCTTAATTATTATATTGGACATATAAAGTGTTAATAAACATTCATTAAAAAAGAAATCTATCAAAATTCTATATATATATATATGATAAAATATATGCATCCCATAAAATCGAATGCACTAAATACATTAAATTTAATAAATATAATAAATCTATTCAATCTAAGTGAAGCAATACAAAGTAAAACTAAATGAACATAATTTTATTGCAATCTAGTGCATTCAATCTACATAATCTATTGATGCATTCAAATCTATTGAATACATTAATTACAATATTTTAAATGCATGGATTGCAAATTTGATTTTATTCAATTGGTTGCAATGAATGTTTTCAATATATTTTCATGCAACAATAAATTGCATATATTGAATGCATAACTTAAATGTATTTCAATAGATTGTAATAAATTTGAGTACATTAGATTGTAATAAGCTTTAGTTCATTATAGATTTAATTTGTATTAGTTGACTCATATATAATTAGATTTATTATATTCAATTAATTAATTATAATAATTAATTAAAATATATTTAATACATACAATTGTATTGATTAGAAATAAATATATTTAATCAAAAAATTAGTTAAATTATTTGTTTATGATGCACAAATGCCCTGAATCAATTAAAAACATAAATTAAACTATTTGTATAACATTAAAAAAATATATATAAAAAAATAAGTGAAAAAAAAAATGAAATCATTGTACACAATGTATAAATGTATGAAAAATGTACTATATATAAAAGTTTATAGAGAAGCAAAACTATTATTCATAAAACTTCCAATATAAAATAGCTATTCCCCAATTGCTTTATAAATTGGGGAGTGAAATTCGTGGGAAAGAGTGATGGCAGCTTATTATTGAATCTTAAAATGAAAATAAACGAATTTGTGTTATTATTAATGGATTGAACAATACCATTGTAAAAAAATCTTTTGTTGAATGTTTTGATTGCAAACTTGATTTTATTCAATTGATTGCAATCATTTTTTTCAATAGATTTCAATGATCAATAAACTACATATATTGAATGCATTGTATCTATTTATTAAAATATATTGTATACAAATGTATAAAATCTATTTAATGTATAGAATTTATTTTATTTATAACAATAAAATAGATCCAAGGTATAAAAAACTATTGATAAATATAAATGAATCAAAATATATAATATAAATTTATTACTAGATTTCCATCAATTAATAAACTCTGTATTGATCAAAACACATTTTATATACCATTTATACATCTACCCTATATAAATATATTAATCTAATTTATATAGTTTTATAATGTAGATTTATAAATGGTATAGGAAAGATTTTATATAAAATTTATACAATAAAATTTATTTCACATTTTGAATTATTACATTGGACATATAAAGTGCTAATAAACAACCATTAAAATACGAATCTATCAATTAAATATAACAAAATATATTTAATAAAATCTATGCAACCCATAAATCTAAGGCATTAAATACATTGAATGTAATAAATCTAATAAATCTATTCAATATAAGTGAAGCAATATAGAGTAAATCTAAATGAACCTATTGTAAAAACAGAATCTATACAGGTGAATTAAATTTCAAAAAGAGAAGAATAACCTCTTTAGATATTTTTGATCAACCCAACTTTTTAGACTTCTTATGTGACTCAATCTTCAGGGTAAACGCTAAATAGGAATAACCAAATAATCTAAATGAACCTAATTCTATTGCAATCTAATGCTTCTATACAATCTATTGAATGCATGGATTGCAATCTATTGAATGCATTTACAATCTGCTAAATGCATTGATTAAAAAATATATTTTATTCAATTGATTGCAATCATTGTTTTCAATAGATTTGAGTGCAACAATAAATTCCATAGATTGAATGCATAACTCGAGTGTCCTTCAATAGATTGCAATAGATTTGAGTGTATTAGATTGCAACAAAATTTGGTTAATTTAGATTTCGTTTGTATTGATTCAATCACATTTAATTAGATTTATTACATTCAATGTATTGATGCATTAGAATTATTGACTAAAATCTATTCAATCCATAAAAATGTATTGATTAAAATAAAATATATATAATTAAAATATGTTGAACTATTTGTTTTTATGGAAAAATGACATTATTCAGAAAACTCAATGAAAAACAAAAATTCAATTATTTGTTTATAATGCACAAATAAAACCAATAATTTTTTTTTTAAATCAACTAAAAAAAACAAAAAAATTCATGAACTAGATTCCAAAATATTAATATTTTTTTTTTTTTTTTTACATTATATCTAAATACATCACTCAAATATTATATTTTTCTAATAAAAATATAATAGAAACTCAAATTAATAATTATGTACTCCATTCTTTTTTGAAAATATCTATATGTACTTCCTCCATATAAAAAAGAGTTGATCTAGAAACTATTATTCCTCAAATTTTCATAAAAATAAATTTTCCTCACATTTTCTATATATATATCCTTATATTATATATAGTCTTACGATTAGAATATATATTTTATACATAAATCTCTAACATTTATTTACCTCATTTTTAAATATTTATCGGTTCTTAATATAATATATTATTATTCATCCTTCTAACACAATTTGCAGTGTTAAATGTGTTGAATAAGATTTGTGCCTCAAATGTATGATTATTCATGTTGAAAAATATTTTGGTGTCCAACTTTGGGATTAAAAGTTACACCAAAGGTTTTGGATAATGCTTATTTTACATGGATAATCAATAGGTGAAATTATGTATATAAAGATAAAACTTAACAGATTGGATTTCATCTCAACGATGTGGTTCACAGATATCTCAGCGACGCGGTTCACTAACAACGGAAATGCAACGTTTTCATGGCAAAAATTTGGAGGCACCATGAAATAGGGAGGAAAATCGAATAGGGAGGCTAAACTGGTTAAAAGGGAAACACTTTGGGATCAATCCAAAGAAGTAATCACCCTTAAGATGATCTGTAGAGACGTATGTCAAAAATTCCACAATGTTACAATTTCTTTTAACCTCTCCTAAAAGTATTCACAAAAATACTATTCTATCTTAAAACAAAACTCGAATTTTAACGTTTGATTACAATGACACTATAAATACTAATTAGATATATTGCAAATTGTTTCTCTTACTGTTCATGCAAATCTCCCACATCCCTGCTTTCCTGTCAGGTGATAAACTAAAAACTACATATCAATATTTGCATGCTTTTGGGTTATCCGTCACTCATTCTCTAGGTTTGATTTATATCAGAAATTGTGAGAGAGCAGAAACACACAGAATAACACACAATAATAATTTCTATATTTTCAATAATCAGATACATCAAATATATAATTAAACTAATTCTAATTTTAGAGAGAGAAGTTGAGAGATTCTCTCAACTTCCTCAACAAACCCAATCCAAGATATACTAAAGTAAGCATAATCCTAACTAATTCTAATACCCTCCCTTAATGCTTACTTTACAAAACATATAATTAATCACAATTACAGCACTTTAAAATTTTCGTGTCTTTGTCTGATCTGGTCTTCATTAACATCTGTATCCACTCTAAGATCTCATAGGAAACGCTCTTTTCTCCACCATTTTCGAGCTACCATTCAACCCATTTAAAATACATTGTTTCTGACCAGCAATAATGAACTTTGCAAGATCAACAATATTGAAAACTCGGCTCATCAGGGCTTCCGCGATAGAGCTGAAAAGTGATGAACCATCCTATGGACCAATCACCATCTGTCGGATATTTCGGTATCGGCTATCCATCAGTGGCTAGGCAAATGGTCTAAATACTGAATGTGTTCAAGAGTTAATCTAACAACTTGACCTGCTTGTAACCTGTAACTGATGCTCCTTGGCCCGTAGCACAACAAGATCAGCATATAACAAATTCACACAATCAAATTAGCCAATTGTTCTCTCGTCCCTGTAGGACGTCAAGAACGACTAATTTAAATAATGCTAATTTGTTCAATAATTGGTTCTCTTCTACATAAATCTCATAGCAATAAATATAAGGCACTCCACACTATATTTCACACACTTGCAAATCCAGGCCACACAATATTCTTTACACCAGACACATTGTAAAACAGTCCCATGCCAGTGCTAGCTTCAACATCACCAGCTCTTGTGTATCCAATCTGAGAAGCAAACTCACCTGCAATCTGGTTGAATATTTCTTCGTTTAAGACAGTGAATGTAGTACCCGAATCAATTATGGCTCCTCCATTGCCTTGGCTATCGAATTATAATAAAGGCAACAAGTTAATTGAAGTTGAAGCAGAGGTTGTAGAAGGCGAAGGAAACAAGGTAATTGAAATTGAAGCCATTGAAAGCAAAAGTTGAAGGTGGCATTGATTAAAGTTGAAACCAATGAAATCAAAAGCGACGATGGAGCCCATGGACAAGTAATTTCTAGTGAGCCTCAGAAATCCTTCAAGAATAACTATTTTCATGACTGACTGTTGGTTTGTATGTTGTCCTCAATGACTTCTAAGTCTGGTTTGTATGTGAAGTACTGCGCATTTCCTGGTATCTATAATTTTATGTAGCCGCGTTACATCAGAACTAAGTGGGCATGTCCACTCTAAACAAATCTGGAAGCTACCTCAAATGAAAAAAGAACTGGGGCTTTAAATAAGAAAGAGGTGCTCTGAAATTGATTAAAAATGGCATGTAATTCAAAGGGATATCACTAGGGAGCGCAGTATCACCGAGAACCATGAGGCTTTTCTTGTCTTCTTCGTCAAGTCAGAAGCATGACAGGAAGCATATATCAAAGACAATCAAAGTATGCGAGACGTGACCATTATGCATCGCACGACCTCCCGATGAATGCTTCTGTCTGCCATCATTTGAGGACAACCGCCTATGAGCTCGCGTACGTGCGGCTCGCCATCCATTCTGGTGAGTGGCGACTGCAGTTTTTCTGAAGGAAATACGCAAATAAGAGCTCCTTTGCCAAATCAGATGAAACTATTGAACATCCCACTGCAAAATTGGTTATTGCTCGTTCCCAACTGTACAAGATAACGGAAATTTTCTCCTCGGCCTCCTTTCTGGTAAAAATGTTATTCAACATTTATGCACTATTCGAATGCCTCGGATGACCCTTCCTACACAGCGAATTCTAGAACAATTTTCTCAAAATTAAATCTCTTTCAGAAGTGACACACATAAATTCACACAGTAATCTACACAAATCCTATTTCTGTAAAATCAATTATCACAATTTCCTCTTCATTTTCCTGAGCACTCCCGTGAGGGATTAAGCTCAGCTTGGCTCTGATACCATATCAGAAATTGTGAGAGAGCAGAAACGCACAGAATAACGCACAATAATAATTTCTATATTTTCAATAATCAAATACATCAAATATATAATTAAACTAATTCTAATTTTAGAGAGAGAAGTTGAGAGATTCTCTCAACTTCCTCAACAAACCCAATCCAAGATATACTAAAGTAAGCCTAATCCTAACTAATTCTAATAATTTACAACATAAGTATGCACCTCTTCAGTTGTATAGATTAAATTTCATTCTATAGTTCAGAAGTTTCTATATAGTAAATTTGTGTTATCGAATTTATTTTCATGAGATATCGAAATAGGTTTATTAAATCCCTTTCCAATACATTTTTAATAAAAGTAACTCTCTATTTTTATTAAATACTTTTTATATTCAAAAACACTTCACATTCTTCATTACCTACCATACATTAATTATATTTTCATAATTATAAAACTTTTTTTATAAATAAATAAGATAAAATATTCTTAAATAATATGATACTCCCATATTACAGTCGATTCATAAATCTTCTTCTATAATTACAATGATAATCATCTACATTACATAAATACATTTGCATCACATAAATATCTTTGATTACGGTGGTATCTAATCAAAATTTGTTTTTGCTGACTTTCATTTAAAATGTCACGCCTCCCAGACCCATCTTTCTCAACTTGGACAAAACTCAGATATTCTCAGCTTTATACGCCAGATAACCTTGATAGTTTATATACTGATTCAGTTACAAATTCAGACTGTTATCCGGGGTTAGATTTTTTTTTTTTTTCATGTACTTATAGACAGACATGGAATATAAGTATTTTCCATGAGAAATTTTGGGCTTGACCTCCCCTCTTCTCAGCCCATCTAGTAGACTTATATATCTATATATAGGTTACTTTGTATTTTCTTAGGTTTTTCTTTTCAGAGTTTTGTCCAACTCTGGATGATTACTAGGCTCTTCCTCAAACATTCCAGTTTGCAGGCCTTATAACTTTTCAACATTTGAAAGTTTCGGCATTGAGGTATAGATATATGCCTCCTCGCATACCTCTATCTATACTCAGTTAACCTCCCTTGCTCCAACTGCTTCCCCAACAGTTTATATGGACGGTAAACAAATGCTCTATTCATTTTATAGTTTACATAGGCTTACAATATTACCTTACACACCCTTTTATCACCCAATAGATTGTTCCATAGGATTTCCCCCTTATTTTACTGTTACACATTCAACATGTGTGACACTCTGGTACAGATTCAATTGTTCCATGTGAAAACTAGGAAACAGATCCTCTTGCTTCAATCAAATGGGGGTAGAGGATACTGGCTGGATAGTTTAGAATTCTTGGTATTTGATCCTCGTCCTTAATTAGGGTTCAACCTCTACTTTCATATGATTACACTTACATTTAATAGAATATTTTAAATTCTAACTGTTACAATTCTCTCCATTGGAACGTACATACTGAACCCACATGTTTATTGTTTCTTACTTTATGTTATTGGTTACAGGGGGTTCTGTGCCATCAGTATTGTTATGATAGGTTTAGTTGGTTGGAACTTGTTGTTCATGGTTACTGGTTTGTTAACATTTTCTGTTTCTACACACAGAAATTAAATACTCCTTTAAAAGATAGCAAGCTATACCTATACATAGTTATTAGAGTGGCTGTTCAATTGATCTATCATCTCCAATCTCATTATTACAAGGTATTCATCCCTACACCCAACCATTTGTCTCTACTATCACTAGCTGTAGTTGCAATTACATAAGATACTGAACCATTAATCCATCTAACAGTGGCATAATGCAATATAACATAACAATTCATAATTTCCATAATAAACTATAACATCACAGTTTCATAACTTGCATAAAAGAACTATAATATCACAATTTCATAAAACAGGGATATGTTTAACACGGACTTACAGATATCTCCAAATTTATGCATGCACAACTCTACTATGACCAGTCCTCCCAACCTTTGAATCCTCTTTATCTCCCAGGATTCACCCCCGAGCAGAGATCCTCCCAGAATAGACTAGCCTCAATCTGTTCTAGAGCAGCTTATTTAAGCTGTGCTTTCCCCAAGCCTGTTTCCAATTCTGCGTCCAGAATTTCAGGATGCTTTATTCATGTTTAGCCTAGGCTTCCCATTCTGGGACTCTTTAAAGCTGCTTTAAGCTTTTCTTCAGCTTTTCCAGCTTTTTCTCACCTCTTCCCAACTACTCCTCTTCATTGGGGAAATTTAGATTTTTCCTCAAAATCTAAATTAGAAATAATTTCTTTCAAGGATTTTTGAAAGATTTGGGGAAAGTCTTTTTCCTTTTCCATCACCTCATGGATTAGGCATATGATCTCATTTCCTCATCTGGTCATAGTGCATACATAATATTTTATTTATTTTTCATAATTAAATAATTAACCACATCCACACAATAATCATCCACTGGGGTCCACTCCCCTTTGGATTTATGTTCAAATATCTCATTTGAAAAGCATAGAACTTGGGGGTGTTACATAAAATCTCCAAATTTTATAATAGTTCCATGAAATAGACTTCTAAATACAAAATCTTGCTTTCTTACAACATTGTAACACCCCTCGGTAAACATGTAAATATTTGAATTACTTGAGAGACTATAGATCATGTTAAAGAGTCTAAAGTGAATTACTTACATGAGTGTTTATTTGTTATTAATGAAAAAAACTTATTGAGATATTGAGCCAAAAAATTATGGAAAAGTAAATGCTATAATGAGTTTCATATCTACATCACTTAAAAATAATTACAGGAACATTTACAAGAACAAAACATCTCAAAGGGAAAAGGGAGCCACAGTGCTAAAACTCATCACATGGGGAAATATTGAGGAGAGACTGTGAGACTAGAACCTTTGTTAGGAACTTGTAGAGGGATGAAAGACGCTTCTAGGAAAAAATTTTCATGAAATGGATGACCGATGGAACTCTTTCTGAAGCCCAAGGGCTCAGACTAAAGGCCCCAAGGGCTTAGAGTAAAGGCCCTATACTATAGTTGATTGGGACCATGTGGTTTTGGGTGAGCGTGTGAAGGATATGGCAGATTGGGACCATGTGGTTTTGGGTGAGCTGTGAAGGATATAGCGGATTGGGACCATGTGGTTTTGGGTGAGCCTGTGAAGGATTTTGATGTGAAGCTATTCTGGATACAAATATGGCTCAGGGAGAGTTTCAGTAAAGGTACTGATTCTCACAGGTTGGGAAGAGCATTCTAAGTCCCATATTTTTGTGGGCAACTTATTCAATTAAAAGAACAAAACAGGTAAGTCACTACTACACTAAGGGAATTTTAAGACATTTATTTAAGACAAAATAAATCTTCTGTCTTAAAAAGTCACTTTTTATTTTAGTTATTTTACATTAAAATTTAATACTAATTGAATTGTCTTAAATATAAAATTTAAGACAAAAGTGTGTGAGACAAAACTTTATATTTAAAACAAAAACAATTTGAGACAAAAATATTTTAAAACAAAAATATTTTAAGACAAAACTTTATATTTAAGAAAAAAACAGTTTGAGACAAATATTTTAAGACAAAAATATTTTAATATAAAAGACAAATAGTTTGAGACAAAAATATTTTAAGACAAAAGTAGTTTGAGACAAAATTATTTTAAGACAAAACTTTATACAAAAATATTTTAATATAAAAGTTTATATTTAAGACAATGGCAACTTAAGATAATGACAATTAAGACGAAACCCATTTAAGACAATTAGCAATTAAGACAAGACCATTAGCAATACCTCATAACAAGGTGATTGTCAAATCAATTACATTCCATGAACTAAAATATCTTATTTTTTTAAATATGTGAAAAATTTTAAATTACTTCATCTAAACTTTGATATAAATTTGCAAGAAATTAAATACAATATAACAATAAATTTTTTTCTCAATTGTTATATATATATATATATATATATATATATATATATATATATATATATATATATATAAACTATAAATAAAGAAATAAAATAAAAAATACAAATTCATCCATATATGGATTTTAAGCTTTCATTCTTTTCACTGAAATTCCATGAGTGGATAGTGGATAATTATATTTTTAATTTTTGAAAATAGATATTCAAACCACATGAAATTTGATCATGTCAATTTTATTCTTTTATATTCTATTTTTCCTTTTTCATTAAACCACATTCTAAAATTATAATAAATAAATAGATTAAAAAATATATATATTATTTTTTGGTTGGCCACTCAAGGGGATTTAACTTTGAATCTCATGTTTGAACATAATACTTCATAACAAGGTGATAGTAAAATGAGTTACATTCCATGAACTAAAATTGTTTATTTTTTTAAATATGTGAAAATTTTAAATTTTTTCAACTAAACTTTGATATAAATTTGCAAGAAATTAAATACAATATAACTATATAACTATATATATATATATATATATATATATATATATATATATATATATATATATATATATATATACATATATATATATATATATACATATATATATATATATATATATATATATATATATTCTCAATTGTTTTATATATATATATATATATATTTTCCAAAGAAAAAATCAGCAACTTTCTACTAAAATTAATGAAAGTTACAACTTTGGATATGCATTTAAGCATTTCAAGATGCCCTATGGGTCCATGTGAATATGTACACTAGCCACTATAGATAGGCTACCAAAAATAAACTTACAACAAGCCCACTTGTCATTCTTTCCCTTTGTCATGAGTGGTAAGAAAAATAAAATACATGGGGAGAAAATTAAGTTTCTCTCCTTTTATTATTTTCAACCTTCCTCCAACCACCTTGTGATGGAGTGGCAGTGATAAGGGCTAGTTGGTTTTCTTCAGTGTTTGTACCATTTTCCTTATCTGAATCTGAATTTTCTGAAATGTGTTGTCTTTCGTTACCCCCGGGGTCTGTTGCCACTTGTTCTTTTGCCAACTGGGTTGAGGGGGTGATGTCGAAGGGGTCTTACATCTCCTGTTCTTTTGAATCTATATATGTGGTTTTCTATTGATGTTCTTTTGGTTTGATAAAATATTCTTCTTCTTCTTTCTCCTCCTCCTCTTCTGGCTCGCTTATGGGAAATTACCACCCTTTCGGAATTTTCACTGTCTTATTTTTTTTCCTAATGTCTCTTTTTTCTTCCGAACATACATTTTGCAAATGGCTGGTGTTTCTGCAGATTCTGCACCTGAATGCATTATTTTCAAATTCAAGATGTTGTATCCATTTCTTTTGTTTGTGTGTCAAATGTATGCATTCTGGTAGTCCTTTACTAAGGTCCACTTCCATGCAAATACGAGCAAAAGTGTAGATACGCTCCTCTAAGCGTTGTGTATATATTTTGATGTATCACCCCAGAATGTTCCCAATGCAAGTAAGAACACTTTTGTTCCAGAAATGCAAGGGATATTGTAAATCTAGACCCAGACTGGCATTCTGGACATTTCCATGGTGTTTGCATCGAAATCTGGGAACCAAGGTGTGATGAAGAGCCTAATGGAGCCCCAAAACCATGGTCCCACCCTTAGAATGTTATCTCTAGCTTCCAAGGATGCAAACTTGACGATGAAAAACCACTTTGAACAGAGGTGGATTTCACAGTCCATAGTCCAGTTTGTGAAAATCCAATGGAACACCTCCATTGGTTTTGGCCAGAAACTATTGAATATGCAGATAATCGCTTGTGCTTCATAAACAATTCAGTTTTAATCTACTTCTGTAAGCTCTATGTTCACTTCTAGTATGCTATTAATTTTCTCAACAATGTAAGGTTTGGGAGCATTGTCTGTTGTTTCCGTTGGAGTAGCGATTTTGAGTTTCCCCTTTAGAATATCCCTGTAGGAGGGACCTTTCAAATTTTCATGTCTTGAGGTGCTAGTTCCTTTATCATTGCTTGAAGTTCTGTGTTGTTCAGTGGCTTCTCCTCTCGGTCTCAGATTGAGAATGATAATGGAACTAGAGCATATGGAGTACTCATGTAAAGTGAAAATCTCTTGTAGTGACCATCCCCTGTAGGTCAAAGATTGTAGTTGACTAGGATACCCGGTAACTTGACCAATTTTGAGTTTCAAATCTACGACCTCTTCATGGTGTTGTGCCCAAATCAAAATATTGTTTCCCTTAGGGGGCTTGATGAAAATCTGAAAACAGTCATCACTTACCTCATTTTCATTGATGGTTGCGAGATCGTCCCTGGGCTTCAACACTGGTTGCAGGGTTGGCGAGTGGACAAGCATCCAAATGCTAGAGAGGAACAATGTGGGAGGAAAAGCATCGCCACCCTGTGTGAGAGACAGGGTAACCCCCGCAGCCAAATGAAGTGGTAAGTGCATAGTACCTTGGAAGCGAAACAGAGTCTGTCATGCCTCATCCGCAACTGAACCTAACGATTCATAAAGAGCCAGACTATGGTGCTGGTTATGTGGATATTCACCCCCAATTGCAACGAAATTTATGCTCCAGCATTCGCTGATCCATTGCATCTGCAGTATGTAGCTTTCTGGGGGAATCACCTCTCTTGAGAGGCTGAGAGACTTGAGAAAACAGTGGTAATCAACCATAGTTGGTGCCAAGGAGCAGCAATGCCAAACCTAAGCCATCGAATGATAGAAAGCAAGCAGCCGGAGCCACCATTTGGTATTATCATAGGAAAGGGAAGTCGCTGCCTTTTTTCCTTGATGTTTAAACCCATAAACCCTAGCCGCCATTGTTGTTCGCCCTACTCTCAAAAATCCTTCAGGGTGAATTGTTTTACACACACACACACACACACACACACACACACACATAGATATATATAGATAGATAGATAGATATATGAAAACTATACATAAAAAAATACAAATTCATCCATATATGCATTTTAAACCTTCATTCTTTTTTTTCTAAATGAAAAATAAAAATTTTGATTCTTTTATGTCTTATAGTCACATCTCAATTTTCTTTTCACTGTTGAACAAATATAACGAAGAGATAAGTAACAATAATTTAATTATTTCTTATATAAAATTTTAGTATTTAACTATATATATGAATGCATTATTAAGAAACCAAGTAATATTAGTAATTGATATCATTACCATGAATGCATTATTAAGAAACCAAGTAATTTTAGTAATTGATATCATTTCAAACTAGGGAATAACGATTATATGGTTTATCTTCCTCACTTAATAGAGATATATGTAAATAAATTGTGAAGGAGGTTGAAAGAATACTCTAGAATTAATTTTAATTTAACCCAAAGAGCCATTGTCAAGCCCCTATAGTCACCCATATCGAAGACTGAATTAGTGCACCCAGATGGCACATCACTATAGGTTTGTGGTGCATCTGACTCATTTCATCTCATCTATTTTCTTATTATGAAACTATGTGATTATATACTACACCTCACTTTTTATATTTCACGATCATTAAAATTCATAATTTTAACACTTATTTAAGTATGTAGATAATAATTCCATACAATTATGCCTTAACATAACCAATATGCAAATGATATGAAAGAAAGTAATCTTATAGAATAAACAACCTAAGTGGCCTAACAGTTATCAAATATTCAAATGTGTTGTACAATCATGTAAACTCTAATCTCGTATAACAATTTAAATTATAAGAGCACACAATTCATACAAACCTATCACCAAATTTCCTATTTAATTTACAATCATCAATGGCAACTTTGTCATAGATCAAAATTGTTTCACGTAATAGAAATAGTAAGTACTCTTGTATGCATGGAATGTATGGAGAGTTAAACTAAGTGAAGGAAAGCAAGTCAAATCTAATTAAGTCTAATATTAAAAGTCAAGTGAGTCAAATTTAAAAAGGTAATGCCTTGTTAAGAAAATCTAAGTGAAGGAAAATAAAATGTCAATTTATGTTAAAGTGAAGTTCGAAAAGTTTAGTTAAAGCGTTAAGTCATAGTTTGCATGAAGAAAATAAAGCTAGAGTTTGCATGATTCCATATTTAGCAAGGTTTCAAAGCACCAACCAAGTTAAGAAGGTCATGAGATACTTCCACTAAGATCCTTGGTTATTATGAGTACTTTTCAAGTCGAAGTTTGCATCCATTGGTCCATAAGTAGAAACCAGAGGTCGTTGAGAGTTTGTAAACCCAACTACTAAAATATTATGGTGAGTAGCCTATAGAGCCACCACCATATCAAGAGGAAAGAGCCACCACCACTGAAGAAAGAAGGAGTCTCCATTATAATTTGTAGCCATGAGCCTCCATAAGAATATGCATAGAAGAGCTTAGCAAACTTGCTAGTAGTTGTTGGGAGCCATTGTTAAAGTGAAGGTTAAAATGTTTATTTTAAATATAATCAAGTGTATGTGATGTTAATTTCTAGAAGGTTAACACAATAAGGAAAGAAGGTAGAAGACAAAAGAAAGACTACAACCATGGGTGGAAAATTAAGAATGAAGCAAACCGAGAAAAGAAATCGAGAGGAAGAGCCAAAGTATTTTGAAGATCTCATAGAGGTTCTCTCCATAGTAGAGGCATATAAAAGACAAGTAGACAAAATTCGAGGATGAATGGATCAGGATAAATCTGGTAACACTTCCAAAATTTACTAGTAAAGATTTATTTTTAGGAACTATGAAAATGAAAACTTTTCTTCGATGTAAAGAATTGATTGATTAGCGGTCTAATAAACCATGTGTTGGAGTATGTGATATCTTAGTATTGGATCTTATAAAACATGCATTGGATGAGAAGTCCTTCTGTAAGGTAGCAAAAGATACATTTTCCTAGGAAGCATGGAAGACCCTGGAAGTATAATTTGGTATAAAGGAAGTGACATAAAGAAAAAAATTATGTTACAGTCTGTTGAAGAATCAATAGAAAGTTAACTACAGTTCTGAGATTAAATGAGCAAGACTCTAGGAGGAAAATGAAGATTGGAGAATCCCACTCAAATGCGGATGATGGTCATAAAGACTATAAAAGTGAAACCCATCATGAAGACATGCATATGGATGAAGAAGACACACAAAATATTGCAGATTGATAAGTTGAAGCCCGTACATGTGAGGTAGAGAAAAAAATATAAATCCTTGAGAACCCCAATGTAACAGGGATGCTGAAGATGATGAAAAATCCCATTCCAATGAGACACATGTGGATGGTGACTGAAAAGTGAGTAGTGAATTAGTGTATCCAACAATAGTCCTTATTTATGATGGTGAAGCTTCCAATAAAGATGTGAATAACATGTGTGATCTAGTTGGTTTGATTTTAGTTTATGATGGCCTCTTTTCATCAGATTTTGAAGCATTTAAGTTTGAAAATAACAAAGAAATTTTTTCATATGAAGTAATGATTTGTAGAGCTGAATGTGCATCTCTCATCAATCGAGTAAAAAATGATGAATTTGATGAAGTTGAAATTATTAATGAGCACATGCATGCTCAAATATATTACCACAAAGTGGATGAAAATTATGTTGATGAAATTTGTGGTCTCTTTTCCGAAACAAGGATTGATTGTGGAAATATGGAAAGTGCCATGTTTAATGAAGAATTGAAGGTTTAAGCTACCACTATAGGAGCAAGTTTTAACAACCCTAGTCAAAAATCCATGTAAAATTTAATAAAGGTAAAATAAGACCTTGGTTATGGGACATGTATTCCAAGTTAAATGTTGCAAAAAAAACATCCTAGTGGGTGTTCATTTCGATTTATTAATGGTTAGGTAAATTGGCAAAGGAAATGACAAAGGCTTTGGAAAGGCATGAGGAATTTATTGGCATTTTATTTATGAAAATAATGGAAAACAGGAGAAAAGGGAGGTAAAAGGTCACATGTTGCATGTGAGGAGGAAAATGAAGGAAAATAATGGAAAAATGAAGAAATTATAGGCCTCATTGATAAAAAGGCTTATGAGGATTAGTTGGTAGCTTTTGCACAAAATTTTTTAGTTTAGTTTTTGGAGCTCTCATTCTATTATCTCTCTCATACTCTTGGACTCTTTAAGCTTTCTTAGAACACTCTTGGAGGATTGTGGCATACTTTGGATTTGGAGCAAGAAGGTAAAGGAAATGAAAGAAAGCACAAGAGGACAACGAGATCGATAACTATAGTGGGTTTTTCTTGTAGGTAATGAGTTTCATGTATGGTTCTCTTACTAGTTTTTGCATGCATGGCATATGCATGTGGTTATTTGGTTATGATTTGTCAATGGCATGGGGGAATTGCATGGATTGATAGTGGTTTTGCCTAGCCTTGATATTTCCTGGATAGCCATGTTGTTGTGGGTTTTAATTTTGTTTTCTGGTTGGTTTTCTTGTGCCTTTGGTTGTCAGTTGAGTTATTAGTTCCTAGAAGCCTTGGTTGGAAAAATGCTCAGGAATCTCTTGGTGGGTTGAGTTACTATTCCTAGAAGCCCTGGTTCGAAAAATGCTCTGGAAGCCCGACAACAAATATGTGTTGAGTACTAGTCCTAGAAACCCTGGTTGGAACAAACGCATTGGAGCCCTGGATAGCTTGGTTAGAGACCAATATGGTGATGGTTAGTGATGTTCGACTGTGAAGTGGAATCACTGATTGAGGGTTGAGATGGTTTGGCCTCTAAGAATCCCTGGTTTGGTTTTGATTGATTTGTTCTATGAGATCACACATTCATGATTGGAATATGGCATGAGGGTGACTGGATGAAAGAAATATCTGGTTCATCCTAGCTTATGGTTGGGTAGTTCATGGAAGTCCCATACCTAGTCAGACTATGCAATCATCAATGAGAGCTCTTTATACTTGGTATTTTATGGGTAAATGTACTTGTTTATATGCGGCTTATATCATTGTTATATCCTTGATATTTATGTTGGCTATATGTTGGTTATGATTGAGTTTTATGAAAATGATAATGTATGGTTCTCATGATGTTTTGGTTAATCACTGAATTTACAATGACTATATGGCTTAATAGATGGTAATGCAGTTATTATGATGAGGTATCAATGCCTCTTAGTGATTCTCAAATAATTGTGAGACCCTTGTACTCATGTATATTATTTTAACCTGTAGAATGCGTATTTGTGACATGTTTGACGAAATGGTTGTCATGGCTAGTAGGGTTCCACTCAATTCCTTGTTCAAGTATTTACATTTTCATCATTCTTTTGATGTTACTTTTAATTTCTAGAAGTTTCGTGGAGTTTTGGGCAGTGGCATGAGTCCTGGATCTGAAAAAGTGGCTTATAATCCGGATTCATTGACACATAACTACCTAGAAAACTCCCTAGTCACAGGCATGCCTTTTTGTGGGAGCGACTAGAGGTTCTAAGTTGCAAGCATGCCCATGTCAAGGGAGTGATTAAGTATTTGATGAAGAAAAATGTCAGTTTGTGTCAAGGGTTGGTCACCTAGATGGGTTGGATGGATCGTGGGGGTTCTGTTGCAAGTGGAGAAGGTCGGTTGGTTGTGTTCCGTTAGTTCCACTTCCTTAACTAATATATAGGGAGTTGAATAAATATCATAGTAACTCTTCATCACATGTTTGCCCCAGTTGGCCAGATACTTGGGTAGATGTGGGAGGAGATTGTTATATAGTGGTATCATAGCATGGTTCCATTCTCCTTGGGTGATGTCTGGTTTATGTTCCCCTTGGATGGATGTGTTGTCATATGTACATGTCGGTTAGATATAGGTCCTTGTGCTTGTGATCTATGTGCTTTTTGTGTATGCATGGCATTGGTCATGAGTAATGGTGTCTCCATGTGAAATTTGATGGCGTCGTTGTTGAATGTATTTGTTGTGACTTTATGTCAGTCGTGCATCAATTATGTGTATCAGTTGATAACACATATGTTGGTCATGCATCGATCATGCCGGTCGTGCATCGATTATTTCACATTATTTGAAGGAAATGTTAGACAAGGGATACATTAGGGAAAGAGTATCATGATGGGGCACACAAGTATTATTTGTGAAGAAGAAGGATGGTACTCTCAGATTGTGCATTCATTACATTAAATTGAACAAGGTGACCTTTAAGAATAAGTATCCATTGTTGAGGATTGATGATTTTTTCGATCAATTGAAGGGAAAAAAAATGTTATCAAATATTGATCTGAGATTAGGATATCATCTGAGATTAGCCTACTGACTATTAGCCTTTCTCCTAAGGGTTGCAGAACTAGGGTTCATAGATAAACTTGTATTCTATGGTTTCAAACCCTTATCGTCTCCTTAAAGGGGGTTTCTTAAGCCCTTCACAATGACTTCCTTTTGCTAACCAGATGGATTGTTTCTTTCACACATGTATGGATACATACTTTGCAAATCATATTGTAATATATTCATAGGATTATATTATTGGTATTGACTATACCTTATTTGGAGACATAATTTTTATTGTAGGGGTTGGTACCTTTATATTGGATGTGGTTGGTGATGTGAAGACTACTCACCTTCTCGTAAAGCTTCACACTAACTCTAACAAGCCTATGGATTCTTGTTTATAAAGGGAGGCCCCTCTCAGCTCAGCTCATTGGATTCTTTGTTTGTTCATGCTAATTGTTTTTTCTCAAATTTCCTTCTCCAAGGGGTTGAGACTATTTAATTCATTTATTGAGACTAAGAAAAGGTTCTTTCAAGTCAAAAGTATAATAAAATGTTGGGACTACCTCTAGGATTTTAAAATTCATAGGGTGGTTGGTTTGGATTGGATCCACTTTTCTTAAGCTATATCATATCTACTAATTTACCTTCCTCTAGCTCAAACAATTAGAACACATTAGTAAGTGTTTCTTCCACTTATTTCTTTGTGATGATATCTCTCTCAATATGTGAATCAATGCCTTGCAAACCGGGGCTTCTTAGTGATGGAATGGCATAGTTTGATCTGACCATTTCTTCTTATTTCAGTTTGCAAGAGGTTCTTGATCCCACCATTTATTCCTATTTAAGTCTTTTAATCCAGGCTGAAGGAGCTAAGGGGGTTGAGTTGCAAACGAATCCAAAGAGGATGCGTGGACTACAAGTTGCTCGAGGTTCAGGATCCTGCCTATTTTTCCTATTGAAATTGAAGCATTTTTATCCTATTTGAAGGAGATGAGGGTGAGCATGGTGGGTTGAGTCACAGGAATAGTCAAGGAGGATGTAGTGATTGTAGCTTACTCGAGTTTCTTCATCCCATCGATTCTTCCTATTGAAATTGGATCCTTTTCATCCCGGTTGAAGGAGTGGAAAGGGGTTGAATTGTATGTGCAGTCAAGGAGGATGTATTGACTTAGGTTAAGGGGACATGATAATGACTGGGTTAACTGGGTTTTCCTTTTATTTCATTCATAAGAAGTTTAGGGTTATAATACTTTGATCTATGACATATTTGCATAACATAAATGGGTGTGTGGTTGGGAAATTTCCCATTCCAAAGTTTCCTTGAGTGCCATCGTGCCACTGTACGAATATGGTATACAAGATGAATATTGCGCTCCAACTGAGGAGTGTCGAGCTCATCGGTCATATAAAAAACCCTCATTTTAAAAATTCCTCATTTGTGAATTCAATCACTTGCTAGGAAACATAATGAGAGGTGTTGGATTATAAATTACCCTTTCGAAGGCGCTTGCAATATTCTATTTTTTGGGTGCACTCATGTGGTATTATTGGCGAGAGAATTGAACAAAGCTTTCACTCAAAGAGTTCGACAGAAGACAACTCTCCTATCTTCCCTTATTATTTGAGCCAGTAAGAGTTGGGAGTAAACATATATTACTCAATCTCAAATTGTAGGACCTTGTTCAAAGTAAAGATAATGAAAACCTATGGGATTTGGATGAGATCATTACTCATTCATAGTTCTCCTGAATATGAATGGGGAGGTCATCTAGAAATACCAAAACCTACCATCAATAGCATTAGGGTGCATCCTTTAGAAAGTCAGAGGTTTTATCATTTAGAGGTTTTTTGATAAAAATATTGATGGGTCCCTATAATGCTCAAGACAGATCTTTTTTTGAAGACCAAGCTTTAAAAAACGATGACATCACTCGTATCAGAGGAGAATGGAAATTTTGTCTCACACCTCCATAATATATTTGGCAGATAACTTGCTTGCCCCAATACCAATGGCACAAGACTCATTCATTAGTTGGGAACATTCATTACAATAGATAAGGAAACAACTACCGATATCACGGTCATTTGCCATAATTTACCATCACCCATGGGGAAGCAAGACTCAGAGGTATGGTGGGAAGTGATTTTTGTTCTTATATATTGTAATTAATTGGATGTTGACCTTTCTTATTACATTGATTTCTCATTTCCATATTTGTTTTGGGTTTCCTCTTGCTACAGAGGACAGTGCTAGGTGTACATAGAATAAAATCTTGCGCCTTCCCCTTTGGTTCAGATTTCAAGAGCCCAGTTTTTTTCGGTGGGTAAATTTCCTTCCTTTATAATTGATTGAAGTAATAAATACAAGCCAATGTAAAAATTTTATATGCACTGAGAGATTGCGAGGGTCGAGCAATTTAGAGGCAAAATTTTATTGTGTTGGTGCATATTATTTATATTTCATTTTTTCCCTCATCCTTTCTCCTCTATCTTTTCAACCAATTTTATCTAACTAGATCTCTCATGAAAACCTTTTTTCTAGAACTTCTACTAGTTTCGGAACAAAGTATTTCCTTGGTTGCGGGCCATTAACATTTTGGGTATATTTTAGAGCATCCAGGTGATGTTGTACATATCCAAGGTTTTTAGATGTGTCTTTATGAAGATTGTATTCAATTTAGCAAGTTTCATAAAATATTTCATCTATCCAGATTTAATGAACATGGTGCATAAGCCTTAAATCTACTCCCAAAATTTTAGGCCCTTCTTTTATTAGATTAGCTAGGTTTGGATTGGTTTTCCTTTAAAATTTATTTCCTCTTAGGTTATGATCCAAGAAAAATTGGTGGTAGTTTCCTCTTATCTTAATGGAGGAATTACCATACAATATGTAGGTGGTTTTGTGTTGTAGATGCACAACATGTATGTCCTTTTCTCCTCCAATATATTTCAGCTCAAACGTCATATTTTCAATGTTCATTACAAACCTCTAATTTATTACAAAGAACATTTAACTTTTCTATATATCATTGAGCTTCTCGTGTATTAAAATTTCAAATATGGAACAAATGCTTCAACAAAAATTTTTTATACCACATGGGAGAAAATCTTGTTATATTGTTGTTTTAAATGGTGTAGTTTGATCCTTCCATTTCTTCCTATTGTAGTTTGTAGGAGGTTCTTGATCCCATCAATTATTCCTATTTAAGTCTTTTAATCCAGGTTGAAGGATCTAAGTGGGTTGTGTTACAGACGAAGCCAAGAAGGATGCATGGACTACAACTTGCTCGAGGTTCCCAATCCCGCATGTTATTCCTATTGAAATTGAAGCCTTTTTATCCCAGTTGAAGGATATCAGGGGGAGCTGAGTGGTTTGAGTCACAGGAATAGTCAAGGAGGATGCAGGGATTGCAACTTACTCGAGTTTCTTCATCTTGTCGATTATTCCTATTGAAATTGAATCCTTTTCATCCTGATTGCAGGAGTGGAGAGGGGTTGAGTTGTATGTGCAATCAAGAAGGATGCAGGGATTGAGGTTAAGGAGGATGCATGGATTGAGGTTAAGGAGGATGATAATGACTGGGTTAATTGAGTAATGATGCAATTCAACCTAGCCATATATGCAAGGTTTCTTTTCTTCATGAAGTCAAATTAGATGTACTTTCATCCACACATGTTAATTATTACAATGAGAAAGGAAAATATTGAGAGGTGATGTAGTCAAAATGGATTATTATTGGCATATTTTGTGTTTCAACCATTCAAAAAGTTAACAGTCTTGGAGAGGGTGTGCTCAAGGAGAAGAATTCTAGGAAATGTTTGTATTTCATCCATACAAACGACAATCAATAGACATATATGGTTACTAAAGGAAAACAACAAGTTATTACAAAGGGGACACCATATTAAACTATTTCTAGTAGGTTGGAATTTCATAATAAGAAAAAAATAGATATCGTGGACTTGATTGTGCCATAGTGTTTTGTTGACTTGTTGATCATACATTTAATGCATTATCATGAGTATTACATGCTAAAACAACACATATTTTAGAATACATGCACCTCACTAAAGATACTTTCAACATATTTGTCAATTAAAGGAAAAACATTAGCTACGAAGTGTTTTGAATAGGTGTGTACTTTCAACAAACCTAGTTTTGAAAGAGTGCAAATTCACTAGAGAGGAATTGTGACATCCAAAATGATCTAGCACACAAGCCTTTAACCCACAAATTGATCCTTTTCTCTTTCCTAGACTACATTATCTATCCTCCTATCCTATTCTATAAAGGAGAGGTGCAAGTCCTCGTTCTAGAGGGTGGATTTACTTACAAAGGTGTCAAGAGCTTCTCATCACCTACCCTCGTCCATTTTAGATTTGAGAGCACTTCCACTACTGCATGTAAGAGCTTGATAGGGTAGCCCATGGTACAATGTATTTATGATTTACTTTCTAACAATTCATTCACATATCAAATGGTTCCTAATATGCTTATTTTATAGCTCTCTAAGTTCATGTGATTTTTTTGTATATGTTATTATGCTACAAGGATTGTGTTGTCATTAAAGTGCACTTATTTAAATTTTACTTTCATATAAGATGCATATTCTTTTCTTCTTTTCCATATAATCACTACACATATTTTAATTAAGAAAATCATCACATCTCTTTATAATCTAATTTTAACTTTAATCTCTATCCTCTTTAAAACACTCAAAAACAACATTTTATGTTGGATTATTTTAAAATTATGCCTAAATTATGCACAAACATATCAAAATAATCCTCATGAATAAAATAAAATAGTAATGCTCTATTTATAAAACCAATTAATGATTAAACCAATTATATCACTACTCCACATAACAATTATATCACTATAAAACATTTTTTTTTAAGAACGAGTAATATTTTGTTTTAAAATCTTAAATTATTATTTTAGTTTATTTTTATATCACTCTAAATTTTTTTTAAGGTCAACTAATATTTTATTTTAAAATCTTAAATTATTATTTTAGTTTAAAAATTAAAAGTATTTTAGTTATGGTAAGTTATAAATTAAGACTACCGACTAATATTTTGTTTTAAAATCCTAAATTATTATTTTAGTTTAAAAATTAAAACTATTTTAATTAAAACTATTAGAAATTAAAAAAATTCGTTCAAGGAGTAAAATGACTAAAACTAGTAGAAACTAAGACAATTCGTTCGAGTGACTAGAAATTAAAACAATTCATTCGAGTGGAAAAATGACGAAAAAGAAGAGGGGAAGTAAAGGTTGGAAATAGGTAATTGTTACAAGAAGGTCGAAAGAGGAGCATTTTTTCCCTCTCGAATCTAGGACAAGGCAAACCTCGTGACAGTGTCAACCTCACCTTGCCTTGACAGGGCCAACCTCACCTCCTTTTACAGGGGTGAAGATAGGGCTAGCGTTGCCTCTTGCCTCCATTTGCAGGGGTTTTGATAGGGCTAACATTTCCTCTTTCCTCCATTTGCAAGGGTTGTTAGGGACAAGGCCAACCTCGCCTCTAGTGACAGGGCCAACTTCACCTCGCCTCCACTGATAGGGAAAACCTCGATTTTTTTGTAGGGTTTTGATAGGTCTAGCCTTGCCTCTAGCTTCCATTTTCCTTTGCAGGGGTTTTGATAGGGCTAGTCTTGCCTCTTGCTTCCATTTGCAGGATTTTTTTGGTTTTTCGTCATGCCTCTAGACTTTGAACTTTACCACTGTGTCTAAAAAATTGTGGAGCATAAGCTTCTAAGGAGGTAGTGCCAGGAACATTTTAGAGCTTAGCCGCTTTGATTGGATGATTTCCAATGAGACGGTGCTAGGAAATGCATCGATTCTTAGGTTTATGTCTGTGGTAGGTTCTCGGAACATCAAGTGGACAATGGATTCGCAACTTTGGGTCACTCTTCCGATATTGGTTGTGGTTGCGGTTGTGATTGTGGTTGTAGTGGATGTATCGCAGATGGATATAACCCTATATGTGGCTTTCAGGTCACTGATTTTGGAGATCTTAAAGGTTCTGTGTGCATTGAGATATGGAGAGTTGGAGAGCAGTCACTACACTTGCAATGTTTGTGGTGATTGATGTTGACATTTTAATTGTTGATCCTATTAAGAGAGAAGTTGCAATGCACGAAGGCAGTATTGGGTTCTTTTGGATCTTGCAAAGTCGTGCCAAGAGAGAAGCAGTAAAGGTACAAAAGTGCATTTAATATGTTCTTTTGTGGGCCTATGTTTTATTTTCTTTATTTATGTGTGGTGTTATCTGATATTTCCAAATGTCGGACATCGAGTCTGTAATTGAAAGATTCTTTTACCTTTTGCTATTTCTATTGGAAGATATAAATAGTTTAGTTTCTGGAAATTATAATCGGTGGTAGTTCCACATGGAAATTTTGGTATTAAATGTATTGTTGTTCGATTCGACGTTATTTTCTTGTTTTGGTCTGTTCATTTCAAATGTCGAAATCTACAACAATAATATTAACATATGTTATCTGCCTCTCAAAATACCATACAGGGTTCAATATCACAGGCTGCAAACGGTTTCTAGTGGGGCTTGTTGTAATTTCCAAGATGAATCCATTTAACATAGCTTTATTTCCTTTAATTATGTGATCTAACACTATGCTGCGAGTGAAGATTTCAATCTATCTTCTGTGCAATTCTGCAATATTTTTTTATCAAAATTTGAACTCAGGTTTAAGTCTGAACCCAGAATGCATGTGAGTCACTGAGTAGCATATACTTGTCAGTGATCTACGACAAACCGAGGCTAATATGATAATACAAGAAAGGGTTGTATAGATCCACAGTTATTCTGTGATAAGCTAAATATTATGTAGAAATCTAGTATCGAATCTGCTTCCTGTGGTGTTTCAATTTATGATCCATATGTTTGAAGGAAAGTAAGATCTGATGATCAGGTTCCATGGGCCCTGGTGACTGATCGAGTAATCATTGGGAAAATATAACATTTCCTAGAGGAAGTGACAGAAACATGCTTTCTGTAAGGATTATCCAAAATATGTGTGGACAAGCTCTTATCTATCACATGTATTTCACTTCTTGGGATTTCACTGAATTTTTGTAGTGACAGTGAAGCACCTCTCAATATCTAACTCCTATTGACCATATCTATTAAGGTTTTGGATGGAAATTATAACTTTTGTCATGCTTATTTTTGGCTCTTTTTAGTTCATATCTGTGGCCCACTAAGGATTGGATCTATGGTTTGGAGCTTTATAATAAAGGTTAAATTACTGGGAATTTGGGTTTTAAAAATCCTTTTGTCCTCTAAAATCAATTCAATTTGGAAGAATCTCAATTGAATAAATATACACGGCTTTGCAATGAAGTCATAGAAACAAAATTACTTGGCCATGCATTGATCAAAAGATGAGTTTCTTTGTCCTCTAAACAACCGATTGTGCCATGGTCAAAGCATAAATTGTGTTGATAGGAATCTTCCTATCTTTTCATATTTATGTTGAGTCGAGACTCCAAAGATAGATTGTGAATTAATGAATATTTGTAGAAAGTTGGGATCCCTGTGATAGTGAGCTTAGATTCCCAACAAAGACAACACTAGATCTTTAATCGACATAAATATATGTCTCAGAGAAAGGATGCATAAATCTAGAAAAAAAGATTCTTGAGCAACTATCTAAACTCACTAATAATTATTCATGGTACTGTAAAGTATTATTGAAGAAAGGACAACTGTGAATCCTAAAGAAGATGTGATCTTTACTCATGTACAACAAGGTAAAAGTTGTGCTCTTCTTTGAAGATATTGCAAAGTATGATCCAAGGTCATTTTTAGGATGTTTTTGAAAAACCTCTTAATATGAGAAGATATGTTGTATTGAAGGTTCTTGGAGATTGAAAACTTCGACTGAGACTGAAGTATGCCTCTTAGATTAAGATTCACTTATTATCTCTAAAACTATGACTGAGTAAGAACTTCTAGTATTTAGCTATAAGATCTTTTATGCCATTACTAGTATGGAAGAATGTTACAAATATGATTATCATTAAGAAATTTCGCCTTTAAGCCAGAGGGGCGTAATAGTATGCAATATTGTAAGGCTACTTGTGCCTAGAAGACAAATCATTTCTATGACAATTGTTATTCAACTTTGATAAATTTGGCCATAGCCAAGAAAATTTCTTGTTGATACAAAATGAACATTGAATCGAAGGAGTTTATGAAAAAATCATTTAAAGCCCAAATCTCACTTGATAGGGTCAAGTCATGTGCATATCTAGTACTACACTGTCACCATTCTAGCTAGCTAAGGACATAAAGCAGAAGTACAATACTCTACAAACCTAAGGCACAAGAGCTATGTATGATGGAATCTTGTAGAAGTTATAGTGACGGGAAGATTGAATACATAATCAAATTCGTAAGACAACAAATGTAGCAAAGAGAATACTTGGTCTTTACATCAGTGTGGTTATAACATTGTGAATTCAGTGTTGACCAGTCTAGCAGAAAAGGCTTGGAGTATTTATATAAGAACTCCTTGATAGTATATCGGTTTTGTGGTACTCCATCCTAGTAGCATAATTGATGTTGTTAAACTTGAAAATTTGTAAGATGCTTGATTGAAGGAAAATTTGTTATTAAGGAGAGATTAGATAAATTGACTATTATGATAGATATATTTGTATAGGAATTTCAAATATGGATGACTATTGGGCTCTTATAATAATAATCATTGGAATATATCTTGAGCAGCGACGATTCACTGACAGAAGTTCATATGTAGAATATAGGAGGATTCTGCTACCTGACAGTGACCAAAAATTATTATTTTCTTAATCATTAGTAAGGTCTTATCATTGCTTAATATTAGATAATCCATCTTATGGAGACATTATGTCTTACAGTATCTTCAGGCATCAAGAAATGAAAGCATCTGGTAGAATCTGATTCCATAATAAATCCTCCTTATGTTTAAAATCTTCAATTCTATAACTCTTAAGTAGGAATGGTCTTCCTAAAAGTATATAGACCTATAACTATCAAGGATAGAACTTTGTAAATATTCTTATGTGTGGCACTGACGTATGTATGACATCTTAGCAGATACAACTCAACATCATCTATGTTCTCTTTTCAGTCCAGCTTCATGTACGATATCATTAGAAGTTCAGCAGATATGTTCACGACACTTTTATAGTCTTGCTCACAATCAAAGTTCTGAACAAGACAGATGTAAACTTTGGATAGATTATTTTTTTAGAAAGGATCGTCTACTATGAAGCTACAAGAAAGCTTTCATAACTAAAAAAGAACAAGTGGATGACACTTAAAAATTTTTCTTTCTTTCATTCATGATCAACATAGGTACAGTGAAGAAATTTCATGACCTCTTGAGCTCAAAGAAAAAAACATTCTGATTCTAGCATCTTGACTGCATTAACTATAGATATATTGGGTAAATTGAAATACTCGTAGCTGTCATTTTGCAATAAAGGATATTTCAGTTATATTGATATAATCTCATAAGAATATTTATTCTTTCTGGGTGAAGAAAATCCTCTTTAGAGTGTTTCTTTGACCTGACGCTTCCTAAAATCTTGTTTCCCTCATATGAGAAGACCTTGATAAAAGGATAAATAACACTCTAGAACTAGACTTCGAAGGGAGCTATAAAAATCTTGATGACCTTGCTTATGATTTGAATTTTGTGATGATTTTGGGCCTGTTTTCATCCTGAGAAATAATTTCTTACATTGTAAGACTGCTCTCCTAATCTGTTGTCTCAGGAAGGGTCGCAGATACTAATCCAGAGGATTGAGATCAAATTCTCTTGGATCTGGGTCACCCCCAAGTGCCAAAAAGAGGAAGCTCCTTATATGTCAAGGTTAGTCATAGTATATTGGAGATCTGTTGGGGTAATTGAGTGAGATAGCAGCTTACTGTATGCAACCCTAACCAGACTAGTAGCTACCTTAGTTGGAGGAGTGTTGGAATTGCATCAATTGAGCAAGTCAGATTGACTTTGTTCTATTGTACTCTCTCTCTCTGATGAACCATTGACATTAATTATAAGAAAATTTTATCAAGGATTTTCCCTAGCTTGGGGTTTTTCCCTACCTTGTGCCATATTATTGTGTCCTCTTGTCTTGGCTTGTCTTCATCATATGTTATTTCTCGAGTAACTGCTAATATGGTAATTAAATTAATCAATGGGATAGTATGGAATCCTAAGAAAATAATGTGTCCTAAATTTAACACAAGGGATTCCCTCTTTCGTTTAAGTGTAGATTTCCCATCTCCAAGTAGTTCTTTTGGTTCATGAGTCTGATTTTCATGTAACTATGTTGCCTGTTTTCATCTTTTTACCGACATAATTCCCTAGGGATAGAATTATTCAATTCTTTTTGCCTTAAATTACTCCCATTTGAATATAGATGCTATAATGTAGTGTTTATACAGCATGCAACAATTTATATGATTCACATTGGAATTGTAACAATGAAAAATTTAACTACTTAGGGGGTGAATATATGCACTGAGATTGTAGCTAATAAAATAAGCAGGAGCATGAATGAAAATCAAAGGGCATCTTTAAGTGCCAAAAACATATATTTAATCTTAGTCATACCTTGTTCCCATGTCACCAGTCAAACAAAATACATAGGGAATTGTTGCATGGGAGAAGGTTAGTGGAAATGAAATGGAGTGCACTTTAGTTTTAAGTTGTCATGCTTGGGCCAATTCCATTTTCAAGTAGAAATATTTTTGTTCTTGGATTATACCATCCTAAACCACTAGTCTCAACAAACATCCCAGAACTAGATTCCCTACTGAAATTCAACACAATGTGTGGCTTATTAGACATGGATATGTGCCTATTTCAGGGATTGTGGGCACCTATGATATAGGCATATTAACTTGAAATGGTTCGCTTTAAGTTAGATTGTTGTGCATAGCATCATGTCGACTTCCTTGCTAAGAGTAGATGTTTATGTGATGCTTGTGCCAATTCCCTTCTGAAGTTGTCATATTTTGGTTCTTGGGTTATACCATCCTAAATCCCTAGTCTCAAAAAACAGGCTATAAAATATTATTGTGAGATCAATTTCTGGTGCCATGAGTTACTTCTTGCTTATTATCAACATTATTGCATCACTATATTATCTTTTTTTGACATAAATCAGATTCACATTTACAGTGTTGATTCTAGGATGAATGATAATTTTGTTCACGTCATCTGGTTATTTGAGGTTTTTAGACCATTTAATTATTTTTTTTGTCTTCCATATCTCTTTCGTAGACATGATATAAAATATTTCTAATTTATTTGATCTACGGTTGTATGTGGGGTGCTGGAAAGTCAGTTGTATTAAGCAGTCTGATTGGTCATCCTATTTTGGTATACATATAAATGTGTTTCTTTCACTTAGCTAAAGTTTAGAATAATTATGGTGCATATGTAAAATCATGTAATCTACCCTCCCCTCCCCTCTTCTGACCTACTCATTTGTCTCTGTTGTGTAGCGTATAGGAGAAAATGGAGCAACTCGTGCACCAATTCTAACTGATTTGCAATGAGACAGTTTGGTTAGCAGCAGGGAAATAATTCTCCAAATTGAAAACAAGTCTCAGACAATTTCTGCTAGTGAATACATTACCTTCATTAATATGATTTAAGATTATACTTTTTCTTTGTTGGAGCATATGGTATATACCTATTTTTTTTGGACTACCTCCATCACCTATCACAGTCTAAAATAGTCACTGTAAAGTTGTTGAGATGATTTACAACAGACAAATCTTATTTCATGTGCGACCTCTGCAGTGATTGTAATTATGAAACTCTGTTTTTTTTAATTAATTAATTATTATTTTTATTTTTTTCATATCCAAAGAAGTCAATGCATAAAATGATGAAAAAGTGGAAATGACTCCAAATTAACTCGTACATATTTATAGTGCATGTGAGTGTGTCATGAAATAAAAATTATCTTTCAAAAACTGTTGCACTTTGTATTGTCCTTACTGTCCAACAAGTAATTTACTATTTTGATATTAATAAATTGAGAATGATCATTCAGGATTTTAAATGTTTGATTAGCCAGACTTGCTATTTTGATGTTCATAAATTGAGAATGCTCATTCAATATTTTAAATGTTCCATCAGCAAAATCTCGCTAGGTATTGCAGAACGAGGTAAGGTCTTTCATGTTTTAAATACAGCGGAGAGTATCTAGAAGTGTTATGCATCAAATGACATCAGGAGGCAGGTTTGTGATTATCTCCCATCTTGATGCAAGGGAGAAAATAAATGTAGCCACAATAACTACTCTTATCAACCTATATAAGAATTTCATTAGAATTTATTTTACCATCTTTGGTTGAGAAGACAATTGGTCACACAAATTCTGATACAAGGTTAAGGTACAATACAAGTTCCATGCTATAAAATAAAATATAAAGAACCTTGCAGTAAGTTAATTATTGGTTCTATTTTATGGATTGGATAAAATTAAAGTGAAGTTTGATTAAAAAAATGAATTATTAAGTTAATGCATTATAAATGTTTTCATATTTGCAAATTTTGCAAATTGTCGATTGCAACTTTTAGTAGAATACAATAGAATTTTTAGTAATACAATATGATTTTGTTGGAGATAATTACACTAATATCTCAAATAAATCACTCATCGACGCACCACGTCACTGTCACACATCGCCAGAACTTGCTCAGATTCGAAAGAGAAACACCACCATAACTCTTTCAACTTGAAGAAACAATTAAGCAACATATTTTTATCTTTCAACTTGAAGAGACAATTAAGCAACACATTTTTTTTATATAAATGTAGAAGAGATAAACAATTAGTGTTATAAGGGATTTGTAGCTGCATAGTGGTAATTGTCCTTGGGCTTTTCCATTTTGATCTTTCATAAAATCATGTATGGTTTTTATTAGCACTCTATCTGTGTTTTTGAGTTTTGTATGGATCCAACAGTGAGAGTCTAGAATGAGAGGAAGGATCTAGCAGTGAGAGTCTATGGTGTGAGAGGAAGGATCCAATAGTGAGACTTTGGTTTGAATTTGGGCTAACATAATCAAAGGTTAAATATTTGTGTGGCTTAATCCTGCACGGAACTGAGTATGCTTTATAATAACTTTTGAAATGGTGTTGGGCCTTGATATTACCATATGTAGGAATGTTAGGTCTAGTCCACTACACCTTTTCAAGCTATTGTACAAGAGGTTGGCACTAAAATATACATTCATTCAGGCTATTGCACTTTGGGAACAAAAACAAGGACTAAAAAGTCTCACCGAAGGCTTAAAAGCTATCTGTTGTTTGGAAAAAATTCCATAAGGAGTGCTTGATAATGTGCCAATGAAGTGCTTGTTAATGTCATCAGTGGTGTACCTATGGCTGAGAGGGCTTGGCTTGGTGATCCAAGGATCAATAGAAGGGCCTGGCCGGGAAATACCTAGAGATGTAATTGACTAAGTTATACTTAAGTTTATAAATTTTTTCTTTCTTAATTTTTTTAAAGAGATCCTTGAATAACCATTCCATTATTCATGTTTATATGGACATCCTAAAGCTTTTAGAGTTCCCAGTTTCAAAGGGACAAATGGACTTCCATAACTCCTCACATAATTCTTTAAAGGGTTCTAGCTCAATGGAAGAGCACCCGCCATGCAAGAGGTTGGTGGTTGGATTCCACTGTACCCTAACATGAATTATTCAATGATTTTGTAGATTTTTTTAATTAAATATTTTTATATTGATTTATTTTAATTCCAACTATTTTTTTCAGAGATACAAATGAAATTGTCTCATAAGAGACAATAAATGAAATTGTTTCTTGAGAAACAAAAATGAAATTGTAGAGACAAAAATGAAACTCTCTCTAGAGAGACAAAAATGAAATTGTAGAGACAAAAATGTAACTGTCTTTGGAGAGACAAAAATGAACTTGTCTCTTAAGAGGCAAAAATGCGTGTGTTATATATTGTCTTTATAAAGATGATATTTTAAGTCAATTTAATTTTAAGACGATTTAATTTGAGAGACCCGCTTAAAGACAATATTTAAGATAGTACACAAGTTTTCTTTTGTCTCAAGTTAAGACAATTTACCCAAAAATTGTCTTAAATATTGTCTTAAAACCCCCCTTTACATTGTAGTGAATGGACATAATTTTCTAAGATGTTAGTTACCTCTGAATAGTTTTTATAATATTTGGGTATGATTGTGCAGTGGAAATGGTGAGAATTGATGTTATGTAGGTTACACTACTGCAAATTACATCTTTTATTATGATGTGCTTTGTTATTATGTTCTTCTGTGCAACATGGTTATTTCCACGTCGGCGCCATCTTGGACCAGTTATCCTAATGCAATCCCTATTCTCTCTTATTAAAATAAGTTCGGTCTTGAAATAAGTTCTTTCATAATTATAAAAATCAATAACACCTGTTAGTTGTTTGTAGTTCTCATAAATACAAATAAAATATAAAGATAATAAGGAATAATATTTGTCCATAAAGAAAATACCATGATATTCATATGAGGACCAGTACAGTGACGGGTTACACTGTATGAAACCTGCAACCTTATTCAATAACTTCAACCACCTTAGAAAAATGACTCGTACTAGCTTCTTTTGAAAGGAATAACGATAAAACAGACAAGGTTAGTACTTGGATTTCATTACAACTTCTTAGCACTCTTTTAAGGTTTAGTATTTATAGATATGAGAAAGAATTTTCTGAGCTAATTTTTGGTATATTAATGAAATTTTGTTATAAGAACTAAAAACAATTTTTTTGGAATCGATAAGAACAGATGGTATATTACTGAAATTTTTTTATAAGAATTAAAAACAAATTATTCGGAATCGGTAAGAACAGATGGGATTTTATATAAATATGCAAATAAAGTTTATGCAAGAATTAAGGGAAACTAAAATGGAAATTTAAATATTTTCATTCAGAGACACTTGTAATCACCGACAATAAAGGTCGAAAGGAAAATTAGAATTTTTTTTCGTCAGAACTCGTAGATTTAGAAGGAAACCGTATTAGTGAATGAAGTAATATGATAGGAAGTCCTCATTTGGATTAATTTCACTAAGAATATGTGGTCACAATTTTTGTATAATCAAACCGTCGTCAATTTATCAGCGATTAAGTTAAATTTGGGGTTGCACACATGATTCCATTCTACAATTGTATTAAGTAATAGGTAAGAGAAACATAGGATATACATAACACATTGAAACCGAGAATTTGTCCATCCTGTAAAACATAATTTCAAAAAAAATTGATGCAGCTGACAGAGGGTTCGAACAAGTAATGGAACAACTATCTGATATTTAATATTATGTCAAACAGAATAAAGGCTGCAAGGCCACAAGTTTGTAGAAAAGAAATATGCACCAAAACCCCAGGTTCAACTATCAAAGGCTGAGGAAATGTAGGATTACAGACCAAAGTACTTCACAATCTCAGACGTGCGTCACGAGCCCAAGGCCTGAGTAAACCCTAAAATAACCTTGAGGAGCAATAAAGAAAGTACTGTAAACATAAATAAGGTTGAACCTATGTCATGTAAAAGGGACCATAATGTACGTAGGGCCTGAGAACGCTCAATACAGAAGAAAAAAAAAATTATGAGCACTAGGGCCTACCCACATATAAACCTGCAAAGGTACGAAAATTTGAGTCAGCTGAATTAATTGTTTAAGAGAAAATATTTTTAATAATGCACGAAGGAGAAAAAAAAGGGAAAGAACTTCTACCTTTGCATTGCTTGAAAGAAGTTTTTGGAACATTATAAACACTACGGAGTGAATTATGGAAGAAAACCCTTAAATAATTTCAAAAGTAAAGCTGGCATGCAAATCACAATTCAATTTGGGTCAAGTTTGGAAAATCCTTACTTGTAATTATTGTTGGCTATTTTCCGAGGTTTGACAGAAGGCACCTAGCAGAAATACATACTCCCACGAACACTCTAAAACCCTAAGGGATGAACTGGGAAAGACCCGTAGAAATTAGTGAGGAAAACAAAGTAAGCTGTAGCGAATAAAAACATAGACCTTGTTGACAATTAGTCTACATGACTCCATGACGAGGGTTTCATGTTGTAGAGATTCACCGTCCCGAGAGCTAGTGCTAGAATGGGCTAAGGCGGTGTGAGGGAGGAATGGGAGGTTGTTACCTTGGTAACTTCCGCAACCTAATTCCACCATCCAAGAGTTCCACCGTTAGATTGCTTCCAGCCAACACCTGCAGGGTACAACTAAAAGAGGTTTCGCGCCAGCTGCTAGACCTCTAGAAATTTATAGCCGGTGCACTATACCTTAAGATCTAGCAAGCAATTACTAAGACTGAAGTGATATTTGGGAAGACTAACACTGATAAAAAAAACCATTTAAGATAATCTCAAGTTCGATAGTACATAAGGCGTAATACAAAACCTACACATATGTATATGTCATCTGCAGAACTAGTATTATTACTGCGCATATATAAATAGATTTATTTAGTAATCATTTATTTACACGGGCGTACATTTAAGTGAGAAGAGAGATATTAAGACCTTTAATAAATAAATAAGTAGTTTAAGACGTAACTAGATGGTAATGTTGGTAAAACATTAATAATTGGCTTATGCGTTTAAATAAATAAGTAGTTTAAAACCTAACTAGATGGTAATGTTGGTAAAACATTAATAATTGGCTTATGCGTTGTCCATGTAGTTTTTGTTAATCAGCTCGGGGTAATCCAAGACATGAGAGTTGTTAAAAAAAATCATTTCCATTACACTTCAAATAACTACCTCTGTATTCATTTCAATACTTGCAAATCCACTTCTATTACATTTGAACCCTAGGAAAAACATTATATTAAAAAAATATTTTAGATAGAATAGTTATTTGAAAAAAATTGCAGAACAAGGGATTTTTCACCGTTACAGGAATTTGACCTAACTTAATATGCGTTGTCTTCAACAATTCCAACAATGCACCCACTGAAACGTGCATGCATCCACAGAGAAACGTACACTCGAATTAGACCAAATATATTTTCTTGCAACTTTAAAAATGCTAAATGTCATTTCAAATTTTGATTTTAAAACTAATGTGCCACATTATTGAAGTTATAATAATTCTCTTTTACAATAGATCTAGTGGTGGTTGTTACAATCCTAGTTAGAGTGGCAGAATTTAGGTTACAATCTATTAGGTTACAATCCAACTAATAAAACATAATATTCTTAATAAAAAAATGCAGTTGCACTGCTACTTAGTTTAACAATATATGGAGTGGCCTCCGTTACAATCCAAGTTAAAAACCATTAAAGGGAGTGGTGAATTGTAACTCCGTTACAATCCAAGTTAAAATCCATTAAAGGGAGTGGTGAATATTACAATTCACGTTACAATCCATATTGTTTAAGTTTTTTTTCTCTCAATAATTTACATATGTGGCTACCTACACTAACAAATTTTTAATTCATTTAACTTAAATGTTTTACCAAGTGGCCATACCTTGGAGACAAAAGTGATTGCACAACATTTACCTAATAAACTAGACAAAATGGTTTGAAAATGTGAAGAGTTTTAACTTTTACCATGATTCCACTTTACAATGGATTATTTAAGTTTTTTTTTTTTATTTGTTTCTAACTAATTAATATAATATAAATGATTATCAAAAATAGCTACACTAATCTTTTAATCATGTTTTGTAAAAAATAATTTAAGTATGTTTGAAACATATGATCTAAAAATACAAAAAAAACTTAACCTTTACAATAGCATTCATTGATACGATGGAAAAGACAAAAACATAGCAACTGATAGAAATAGCTAAAATCACACAATTACTAAACACACTCATATATTATACACAAAATGGTGTATGTGTAAACACACTCACACAGATTACATTCAGATTACTCTATTAAATAGAGTTTCTGAGATCCAACTTATTCCGAATTTAGAGAGAAAGGTTTATTCCTAATTTAGAGAGAGAGGTTGAGAGAATTTCTCAACCATCGCAAACCGACTTCTCAAATATAGAATGTAAGAATTAACTCCAACATTCCCCCTTAATGATTACATTACATGATTTTATTGAAATCACTAGTAAATAACAAAATAATCAATCATTCTTTAGCTTATCAGTAGATGCTCCATCAAGTTGCCTCATAACCCTCGTAAAGATGTAGTTAGCAAGTTGGATTCCCAAGTTTTCTTCCTCAACTCCCGAATCAAGGACCTCCTAAAGTCAATTACTGGACATCATCCCAATCTATCGCATAACCTCATTAGAAGACCACTCTATGTCTACAACGAATGAGGGATCCTTCCCTAGATCCACAACTTCCATACTAACTTGACAACCATCCATATTCAGCCTTACTGCCACCTTCAAACACAATTGATTACATTTTTGAAATAGATGAATTACTAGTTATTCTATGGACGAGCTCCCATCTACCGAGATACATGGGTGCCAACCGCTGTATTCGCTAGTTATACAGAAGAGTAGTCTGAATACAGAATGTATCTAGATTCAACTATTTATCATAACCTTTTTATCTAAGTTTGAAATTCATCACATAATTTAGAAATAATTTATAATACTACTAAACAACAAAAAAATTTCAACATGCCAGATAACAGAAAACAGAGACTGGTCTGAATACACAGATCACTGCTGGAAAGAATGAAGTTGATGCACATGTCTCGGATCACTTTATTAGACAACAAATGACCATCATCGCCATGCAGCATCATGAAATTAGACAACATGTCACATCGTTCAACATTTCTTTCATTTTCACGCAATTATTTTCGTCTTGTCCTTATCATCTTGACAAAAAATTCAACTATAATTTTCAGAGAGGCCTTTCGTTTTCCTTCGCTTCCAATGCCCAAAAAAAACCCTCATTGTTTTCCATATACTATAAGGAATGATGAATCACCTGATGGTTGCATCCATTGTCTCTTCTGACCAAGACCAATAGCACATGTTGTCCAAAGCAAAGCGAATGAAAAATCTCCTGAAGATCCACGGCAGCGCCAGTCCGCCCTGCGTCATCGACTGGTGCGCTCATGCAATTCTCAGATTGGTTTTGCGAACATGATGGGCGGTGATTTAACTGGAATATTTGACCCCTTTTCCTTCGATGATTTCGATCCCATGAAATTAATAAATATCAGTCTTTGATCTGATTTCTACCTCTGTGCCAATAAGATTCAACCCCGAATGGATATATCGCATCAATAACTCACCCCTTCAAACAATGTCTCGACCTACGTGAATGCACAATGGTATAAAACCTTTGCTACTCGGCTGTCGACTCACGCCTCAAGAACTTCTGAGTAATCACACAAATCTTCATCTTGCAACCGACGTCCAAAGTTCTCTGCAAACTACCAAATTAAATACAGCAAACAAATCACCAGTGCTCAATCACTCATGATCTGAATTCTGCCTCTCGTCTCTCCTTACGCAGAAATAATAGCCCACGCACTGTTAGTGGGTTGCCCCAGCCTTCACACAAGCTCGGCTGCAATCCAACCTGACCAATCCAACAAAATTAAAAAAAACTAATACAAATACAATCTAGGAATTTTTTCACAACACAACACACAGGACCCTCATCTTGTGCTCTGATACCATGATAGAAATAGCTAAAACCATACAATTACTAAACACACTCATATATTATACACAAAATGGTGTATGTGTAAACACACTCACACACACATATTACATTCAGATTACTCTATTAAATAGAGTTTCTGAGATCCAAATTATTCCTAATTTAGAGAGAGAGGTTGAGAGAATTTCTTAACCATCATAAACCGACTTCTCAAATATAGAATGTAAGAATTAACTCCAACAGTAACATATTTGAAGGGGGATCCTTTGATAAAAAAAATTAATTAATAAAAATAATAAAATGGCTAATTCCAACAAGGGTGATGTAAAAATACAAAAGGAAATTTTACTAGTTTGCAATAAAAGTCTAAAGTACAATTGTAATCATATCATATCTACATAGGATTGAATTTAGGAAGGGTGTAAACATCATATCATATATTTTAGAATTTAGGAAGGATGTTTCTCTTTAATGAGGGGTCTTTTTTTATTAAGGACAATGTGTTGTTTAATGAGGGGTCTTGATAATGATTTGTTTCCAAGGCTTTTTGTTGTTCTATAAAGTCCTAAGTATAGCTTTAAGTAATTCTTATTCTCCATATTGAATTGATAATATATTCTATCATATTTAATATATAATAAAGTTTGTATTAATTCACATATAAAAAATTATTTTTTATATAAAATAAATTTAAATTTAAAAAATAAAAATTATTTTATTGAAAATTTGAAAATTTCCAAAATTATTCTTTATTTTATAAAATATTAAGGAACCGAATTCCCATATATATCACATACTCATAAGTCAAAAATACCCTTACCTTAATATATCCCACATACCAATGAGAACAGGAATTGGTAGTAATATCCAAATTCGAGTATGACATAAATTAGATTATATTGTTTGTGCACATTGAATTGCTTATATCTACCGGTACAGATTAACAACTATTTATTCTTGGAATTGATGAATTTGATGATATTATTATCTTCGGTAGGCTTTTCACCCAAGATCTCTTTGATGTCCGCAATAGCTTCTGTGGACTTTTTGTATTAGGTGCTTCTAATAAAAAATGATTTGAATGGATGACCAAATCTCATTCATGGAGTTGAGGATGCTTGTCCATATGCTTTCCTTGGCTTGGGCCAAGGTTTGGCCAATGGATGATTCTCTTTCTGCTTTTTGTATCCTTTCTAGTAGTCTTTTGTATCCTTGTGCTTCATCCAGGTGTGAATATTCACTTATGTTTTTATGTTCTAACAAAGGTTTTACTTTCCCTTCTAGTATATTTATCTCTTATGTTTGTATTGAAATTTTTTCTATGGCCTTAGTCAATTATTCAACAACATCTGCAGGTTTGCTGAAAGAATTGTTGATGTTGTAGCACATGTAGTGTGGAGTTTTGTGAGGGGTATCCAAAGGAACTATGGCCTCCTGTGGGTTTTTTTCCTTATCCTTAATCAAATTGTCGATTTATGTCTCCATTTTCCTGATTTGGGCATTTTTCTTGATGATTAATTTCAACATATATCCCTTCTCTATTTCAAAATCCTCTATATCTTTTGTCTATGTATCTTCTGTTGCTAGTAGTTTTAGTTTATTCCTTAGTGCTGCAATATCAACATTCTTCCTTTTAATTATTTGTTCAGAAACCTTCAAATTTTCTGGATGATACCCCATTTTAACAATTATATCTTCCAATGATTTGATCTTGGTGTCTTTAGCCAAAGAGGATATCTTCCCCATATTCAACTAAGATTGGATTTTTGAAAGGGATACATGAAGTTTTGACACAGTCATGGTTGTATTGGTTAGTGTAGAGAAAATCATCTCACCAGACTGTTTATGCATCTTCATTTGATAAATGGGATGAATATACTTGTTGTCAAATTCGAAGGAAATATTTTTGTTGTCGGCTGTTGCCTTTGGCTATGGAATTTGAGCCTCTAGGAAGGTCATTTTCATCCTTCGTTTTTTTGAATCAAAGGCTGATAGAAGCCTTCTCTGAGAACTTGAAGTATATTTCCATAAATGTGTGTAGGTGTTGTCCTTGAGAATCTCATTATTGAGCTTAATCTCTTTATACCTCTCAAATATACTCTTATACTTTTTGCCCTGAACTGGCTTAGAAGTTTGAGCTATGTCTAGCTCACCCTATGAAATTGATGACATTGCTGGAGATGTTATAAATTTTCTACCTAATTGTACTGAAGATAATGGTTCTTTGATAATCATGGAAGCTCCTTAGTCTTCATTATTTTCTAAATCTATTTTGGGACTCAGCTTAGTCCTCTTCTTGTAGATGATATTGAATTCTTTACCTGCGTTGTCTACAATTGAAGGTGATTCTTCCTCTCTTTTCATCTTGCCTTCTTTCTCCTGAGGAGTAGGAGTCTGTGAATTTGAAGTGGACATAACTTGTTCTTCAGCTTCTTGCAAGGTGTTCTCTATACATGTCATTTGATTCCTATACCTTTCAATCTCTAGCCTCTGAGTGTGGATATAAGGGGTGGTTTTGTGTTCCACCCTTATCCTGGAAATTAGGCCCAGAGGATGGTAGGTCCATGTAAAACAAAGATTAAACTTCATTTATTTAAGAAGATTGTATACTTCTTCTCATGTTGTCCTACTTTTGCAAACAAAGGTGCCAACTTGTGTTTTAATCTTGAACTGGGACTTCTTCTTGGCTAGAAAAAATGAATTTCATTAGATTTGATCATCTGTCTTATGCATTACAAGGAAAATAATCTCATTGGGAGGTATTTGGGTCGCTTGTATGGTGGAAATTAACAACCATACACCCTAATCTCTGTATAGTTTTGGTACATGTACCAATCACTCTTTTTAGCTCACTCTGTCAAATGCAGGACCTTAATGATTTCTTCACTGATTCTCAGTTCTGGAGTACTAGTCAACATGCTAATCAATGGATGTATGAATTGTTCAATGTATTGTTTGAATCTTTATTCCCCTTAATATTTCATCACCATGGAAATCCAAAATATCACTAAGTGTTGATTCCCTTCCTCATCTAATTTCTCCAGTGAACACTTGAATATGTCTTCTTGGTAATAAATGAACATATAAACAAGAATAAAAGAATACATGAATAATCCTTCACTTGGTAACTGAAGAAGTTGTTCAGAAAATATTCACAAGAACCCTAATAGGGGTTCATCTACCCATTCATAAGAGTAATAACCTAAAAGGCATAAGAACACATATATAATTTGTTTAGCCTAATCAGGGAACATGGAAGAGGGATAAGGTGGATTTTTCATAGGTAATTTTGTATGTTTAGGAAATAAACTATCAAAAATTTGTGCTCTCTTGGAAAAAACTAATTTCTAGTATAGTTCAGTCAAGGTTTCTATAGAAAAGGGGGTGATGTTTTCTACAGAAGGGGTCTGCATCATCCGATCAGTGATATTGAAGGTGATGGTGAGTAATATTTCACCACTTGGGGCTATAATGGCTCTCTTGTTTGCTACATAACAAGCATAGAATTAACTAACAAAATATGGGGAGTGACAGGTCTAGGGAAAAATGTAATGGGATAGATTGGACTCCCAGATTCCAATTTCATCTAATTTATCAATACATTTATCCTTAATCCAACAATAGAGTTAGAAAATTTTGAACTGACACTGAATCTTTTTGATTTTATAGTTTCTGTCTCTAAGAGGGATGTGATAAAGGTAGACACGGGGATGTAACATTGGATTGAAAAATTCTTCAATGTTATTTTTCGGAGGCATCCTTTAAATGGAAAATTATAAGGACAGGAGGAAATGATGAATAATTACTAGGGATTTCGCCAGTTTTTAGCATAATGATAGCAAAATTGGGATTTTGCAGTGCTCGATTAGGTTCTTGGTCAATTGAAGAACATCACTTGGTGCATGAATTCTGGAAACAAAGGTGAATTGACGCAATATGAAAAAGAAAATAGGGAAAATGGTTGGCGCAATGGATTGTTATGGTAGTAGCGATGTTTCCATTAAGGGAAAGGGTTCATTAGAGGTTCAAATAGTTACCCCGTGAAATCATTTAATAGGTTAACGGTTATAGCCACATGGCGGGATGAGAGTGGAGCAGAGTGTGCGGGAAGGGAAACAGGAAGGGAGGGTGGTTAGGTGGATTTTCGATGGGGGTCGAGGTGGTTTGTGGTATAGTGGGGGGGGCTGTGAAATGAGGAGGGAGTGACACATCGCGTGGGACCGGTGGGAGCGAAACCACTTTTTGGATCCCCTTGACAGTAAAGGTAGGATGGCGAGGGGGGGAAAACATCATTTTCGGTTGTATATATGGTGGCGTGTAAATCGGGAGGCTGGAAAAAGTGCATGAATTAACTGGAAGCGACAAAATCCTTTTGTCGTATCTAAACTTATCACATGGGAAGAAACTTTGTATAAAACCTTTGCATTCGAACTTTTCAGAAAAAACACAATGATCTCGAAGATAAGGCTAATAGCACATATTTCATATTCTCTTTCAAAATTAGGATAAAAATTCACTAATGATCCTTTCATTTAGAATTAACTACATTTTATCCTTTTGACTTAAATTTTTGTTCCTAACCTTAGAATGATTTTTTTAATTAGACCTAAGGGTGCATTTCTACTTGCAGACTCTTCTTTTATTTATTTTTGAGAAAAAAAATACCTACTCTATCCTATCCACTTATTGCTTCATTGATTCAGCTTAAACATTTGAGTCAACCTTATCTATCTACCTAACTAACATTAGCCAAGATTAGACAGATTGGCTATAAATTTATTCTCTAATCTAATCAACAAAAACTTAAACTTGTTTGGCCATGATTAAACTGCAAAATTCAAACAAATGACTCAGGGTTGTCACATTTTGAACAAGCTACACACAACATTCACTTTATTTAACATAGTCAAACTATCTATCAAGTAGTGGCATTTATATTTGCAACACTTTCACTTCTCTCTTTTTGTTTTTCTTTTATGGGGTTTTCATCTTTACTTTTATTCTTTCTCTATATTTTCTTTTGTTTCTTTATTCTATTTTTTTATTCAAATACCCTCTTTTCATTATATATATATATATATATATACTGGAAATCAGTTGCAAATTGAAACATTATTTACAATATCATATAACTGAGATAAAACATCCAATCACTTTAACATAGTCAAACTATCTATCAAGTAGTGGTATTTATATTTGCAACACTTTCACTTCTATCTTTTTGTTTTTCTTTTATGGGGTTTTCATATTTACTTTTTATTCTTTCTCTATATTTTATTTTGTTTCTTTATTCTATTTTTTTATTCAAATACCCTCTTTTCATTATATATATATGTATATGTATATATATATATATATATATATATATATATATATATATGCTGGAAATCAGTTGCAAATTGAAACATTATTTACAATATCATATAACTAAGATAAAACATCCAATCACCTTGTCATCCTATAAATTATAGGACCCTAACAGGTCACTAAAGAGCGAAGTCCTGCTTGTCGTGACCTTATATACCCGTGTATTGGTACTTTTTATTGTTATGATTAAATAATGATACATTTTTGGTGGGCATGTATTTATCACAATATTAATATTTTATTGTCTTAATATTGTTGTGGTGTGTCCAATAATTTTTTATGGTGAGTATAATTGTGGCAAAAGTTAGAATAATTTTTTTCCATTGTATATATACTACTTAATGTTGAGAAAGAGAATTTTCATGTTATTGTTACTATAAGGAGTTATCATCCTTAGTTGCAAGGGTTGACTTGTTGTAGAGAGTTCATTGTAATTAGTTCCCATAAAATTTGTTTGTTGTGTATGGTTGAGCAGGAGAGAGTTATTTTTTTAGTGTTTGTTTGTCTAATTTATGATGATAAATCTGGGAGAGTTGGTAGATAGAGTTATGTATGAGTCAACTTTATGGATTTGTAGAATATTTTCATTATTTTACTAAAATATGGATGATTAGTAGAAGCCCTTAGCAAGCACCCTTAATAATTTAGCAATACAGAGTTTGCTGGGCCGTAATATTTCCTTGGGCCAAAGAAAAAACTAGAAAAATAAACCCTTATAAAAATGAGTCCATGTAGTTCTATAGCTCATGTAGTTGAAAGATTTTCAAAAATAATGAGAAGTGGGAAATTTGATTTTTTCACTTGGGTCAAATTTAAAGAACATAAAGGTGACCGAGAAAGAACTCCTTAATATGGAAGATTGAAAATTACAACTTTCAAAGCTAAGCCAATCATATTTGAGGATTCTAGATTGGGCACTAAAAATAGGGGTGATTGTGCTATACAACAAAAATTCATGGAGCACCATTGTGAGGTGGTCACAGTTGTTGTTGCCTCTTATTTTAGTGTGATAATTTATATAACTTCAACCATGTCTACTTACAATGATGACGTTATGGGGGAATTATTTCAACTGATAGAAGAAATTTTGCATGAGCTACAGGACATCTTGGGTCCTAGATATGGAAAGAGGCTCAAGATATTAGAGATCATGGCTAGAGTTATAGGTAACCATAGTTATATTTACAAGATTTTTCATTTTAGATCATTGGCCATATGGAGGAAGTAACAATTTGTCTCACTTGCGGCTTATGAAATAGCTAAAACCTTGGTCGAGAAAAAATTGTAGTTGTTCGGAACGAAGTTGACCAAGGAGGAGATTATGAGGATGTGATTTCGTGGAGAAGACAGGGAAGAAAAGGTCTAAGAAATAAATGAGAATGAATTGAGGAAAAATATTTTCTTTAGTTGTAACGAGTCTTGTGAGCCTAACCACTCATGCTCGATTAAAATGGAGGGGATGAAATGGGTAGTGTAGGAAGAGAGTCCTTCTAACCATTGTTAATAAGATTCTACTATAGCGGAGTCCATTGATTTTATCGAGGATATATATGAAGAGAATGATCAATCATGCAAAGATGGTAATAAAAACTTACCTATGCATCCATTTTTTATGGATGAAAATGATGATAAACATATTGATTCCTTTTGTGAAGGAGAAGGCTCAGAAAGACATGAGGGATGAGAAAAATGAAGAGAACGTAGAGGAACATGTATATGAGGAAGGGTATGACACACATAGTATGCATGATGAGTCACCCTTGGAGAGTCACTTGAAGGATCAAGTTTGAATTAGGGTTAAGGTAGTTAATACTCTATCTTTGGGGCCAATCCTTGATGAGGCACAATTAAATCCAAAGGCATCCAACAAGGCTACAAAAAAATTAGGTGAGAGCCACTGGGAGAATATTGAGAAATTTAGAACATATCTTGTGCCATTGAAGCAGTGATATAGATAGTTCGAGTCATAATTTTGTAGCAGAATAGTAAAATTGTGGAGCTTAGAGTGGCGTGTTCTGAGTTAGTGACCAAGATTTCTAGCATTGAGGGATGGCTAAATTTCCTAGAAAAGTAGAAAGAGGAGTATACTTGGTATTTTTAGAGCATTCCTCCTTAAGAGTACATAGATATGGCTTGCAGCACTACGAACCCACCTTTATACATTGTTGAGAGAGGGGTAGAATTTTCTAGATGGGCCGTGTTGGGTGTTCAAGAAGATCAACCTTATTTCACCATGGAGAAAATTCAGTATGGTGAACATATTCCACGAAAATGTATTCATGCAGAGGATCTTTCTCATGGGATGGATTGGAGAGAGATTATGTGTTGGTATCCTATTGATGGAAAAAAATTTGGACGAATATTTTTGGCTGAGGGTATAGCACAACAAGATACCTTAGGCATTTGAAATGATGATTGAGCATACTGGCACTGGGATTCAAGTGGATCTATTGATCAAAGGATGAGTCAAATATTGTTTTGGGATCCTAGCATTGAGGGAATCATTCACGATTGGTTGGCATAGAGGCATAGTGTTATAGAATAGTTTATATGGGATCTTGGTATTGATGTACAAATTCCTCTACAATGGTCAAATGCATATTTCTTAAGGGAAATAAAACATGGGATGGGAGGATTCACAAAGTCTCCATTTTTAGTTTCCCTTATGATGCATATAGAATGGAATTCCAGGGTCAGTGACAACTTGGTCACGGGAGTGAGATTTCATTATCATTGGGCCCTAAGGGTTTTGGAGGAGTCTTATGGGGTCTTGTTAGCATAGTTGTTTACTAAGTGATGAGTTCATTCCATATTTTTGTTTTTAGGATTAAAATTCAAAAAAAAAATCTACAGAAATTTCTGGAATCACCAGTTTTTTAAGCCTTTCGGACAGTCTGTTACTTCATTTTTTTGTCTTTTTATTTCATTTTCTGATGCTATCGGAATTTCGAGAAGCATATTTTGTTTTTAAAATAAAATTAAAAAGCACATTTGCCTTAGTTATAGCACATGTCGTAGGGTTAATACGCATCAAATATTTTTTAAATCCTTTAGGATCTAATGATAGGTTTCGTATTACGGTTAGTTAGATGGGCGGAAACGTGAAGCTAGGTTACACTTTTGTGAGAATCAGGGGCCAAAAAATTTTATCGGCAATAGTTCGGCCGAACATTTTATAAAGTTCGGTAGAACTATTTAATAGTTCGGCCGAACTTCGTTATCAAGTTCGGCCAAACTCCTGATTCCGTTTAGATTGACGGCACACTGACGGCGTGGGCAAACAGAATTTTCGTCGGAGATGGGAAAACTGGTGACAAGAGTTCGGTCAAACTTCTAACAAAAGTTCGGCCAAACTATGAGTTCAGCCGAACTTTTACTTTTAAAAAAGTTCGGTCGAACTATTGTTTATAAATAAATCTCCCGCGATGTAGGACTGTTTATGGGTTTGATTATTCCCGCGTTGTTTGTGACTTTGTGTTGCTCTGTTCGCGCATCACACCTCCCGGCCAAGACTGTTTGTTGCTCGTTTCGTCGGATATCAGGTATGTTTATTGAACAGAAATATTCACGTTTTGCACAGAAATTTTTAGTACGAATGAAAACGGAATTAGAGAAATTTGTCTTTCAGTATTTTGTTTAATGCTCTTTTTTGATCTGTTCATTTTTGAATTGTATTTTACTGATTTATTTCTTGTTCTTCTGCATATAAAAGCACTTGAATAAACCTTAAAAAAAATAAAACATTTGTTAATCACTTTTTTCTATTATTCTTTTACGTTTGCAATTGTTTTAGTCTTAGATTTATAGATAGGATATGAGTTATGCATAGAAATGAATGAATTCTGAACTTTGTAAACACAACAGTCTTTCAAAAGCTTCAGTTTAATTTGATTGCATAAGTAACTATAATTTCAAATCAATCTTTCCTAGAATAACGTTTGCTTATTTTCATAGGATATGCCTATCTTTATTTTTCTGAGAGTAGAGTTCTAATGATTATTTAGAAAAAAGTTTAAATGCCTTCCTAAAATTAATTCCAAGACCATGACATCACATAATTCATGTCAGTTCGAACAAAGAGTTACACTTATTGTATAATTGTGGCATTCCTGGATGTAATATATACTAGATTTTTCTTCCCCTTAAACTCTGCACTTTACAAAATTTACAAAATCTCTTCATTAGTTGTAGATAGTTCTTTTCAATGTACGCCCAAGTAGGTCAACCATTTTTTTTCAATTAAAAAAATTCTCTTAAATGTGTCTATTCCGAGGATTGGCTTAGTATCAGCAAAATCTCTCTTGCCTTCAGGCTGAGAGGCAAGTAGAATTTCTTCCGCAAGTGGTTCATAATGCTCAAAATTTGTTCTTGCTAAACTGTCATTAGTATTTCATGCTAAGCACATGTTTCAACATCCACTTAGAAATCAGAGAAAAATCCCAAATTCACATTTAGCTCCTTTGCTTAGTAAACACAAAGGAAGATCACTAATGCCAAGACCATGACATTGATATGTATCTGCTTCTCTCACTGCACAGCTGAGAGTATGTATTTAGCATATTCTTCACCTTTGCGTTGGTTTCATATTTTTTTCCAAAAACAGGCTTCAGCCCCTGCTTTGAAAATTCATGTACAAAAGTATTATTTTCATGATATATATGTTGATAAGTAATACCTGCAAAAACAATTTTTAAATTCTCAATTCTGCAAAGCCAATGTGAAACCTCCTTATTTCAACCTCCTTATTTGCACATTCATATTCAACAATTTTTTATGAACAAATGACACCAATTGTGTTGTGAATAATTCCATTAAATTTAATGTATGCATTGTATGTTCTGAAGACTCCAATGTAATGGATGCATTGTATGTATTTTTTGCTTGTATATTTTTATGTTGTTTGTCATAGTAATGTCATATAGTGTATGAAGTTTTAAATTGTTTTTAAATTATTTTTATTATGTGTTGTATGTGATTTTGATTGAAAATGTTTTTTTTTTTAAATTTATTAATTAAAAAAATTATTAGAAAAATTATTGCTTTAAGCCTTAGAATTTACAATCAAAATTAGAAAATGTATTTTTATCTAAACTATTTATGAAAAGTTTAATATTGTTTGATCTTCTCTACCATGTCCTTTTTACATATATCTAGAATAGTATTATTTGTACAGTTTTTGGTTTTTTGTAACATTTTACTGCCATAATCAAAATCTATAGAAATAATAATCTAACAAATTATAATATCTTGAAATGGAGCTAGCCAACTCAAATATAGTATTGCAAATCCCTGGCTAAGTTAGATGAGGAGGCTATGTATTACATATGGTCTTGAATGAGCATTTGGACTCTTTAGATATATATCTAAAGAGTCCAAAAGCTCATTCAAGTCCATATGTAATACATAGCCTCCTCATCTAATATATAAAACTTTAATCCATGTGCTTAACCTTAACATTGACACAAATGGAATTTACAATTTTACTCACTACTTTATGATAGAAAAATATGTGGATGAATATTGCCCACATATCCAAAGTCAAAAGGGATAGATTAAAAAGGGATGCGCTCGGGTCATCTATAAAAGATAAATTAAAGAAGCATGACACATTAGTAATGAAAATTAGATATACGTACCAATTATGTTCATATAACAAAAAAAATAGATGATTCAATCAAATATCACATAGAAGTCATTTATCTCATGGGCCTTCAACTTAAATTATATATCTAGCATTACATTAAGCTATAGGAGATAAATCAAAGAAGCATTTGAATGTAAACTAAACATGTGTAATAATTATGTCCTTTAGTTTAATAAATAGATAATAATTTGCAAATGCCATATCTAAGCTATATTTCATCTAAGTAGCTTTCAATTTAAACTTATATCTAATGTTAAATTATATAAAAGAATAACAGTAATCCAAACTTAAAAAAAAATATTTAGAACTTTAGTATAAAATGTGACATATAATTTTGATAGAGAGCCACACAAAATTGCAAATTCATACCTTAACAAAATTGTTAGGTCCTTTTAAATAAAACGTGTCATATAATCAACTTTCATCGAAATATATGATAAACTCAACCCAATTTTATGAAAAATAGTAAACCATTTTTTACATTTCACATAATACAAATAGATAAATATTACTTAAGTATTGTTATAAATATTTAACTACCCATAGAGAGATGGCCAAGTGATTGAGACAAGGCGTCATCACAATAAAAAACCAAGTACAAATTGTAGTAATCCTAGAATCATGCTTTACATATAAGGTAAAATGGAGGAACTCATTACTTGTACTATAGATAAAAAACATTTACCCTTACCAAAAAATATATGATAAAAATTGACAAACTACATAAGTTTAAGTTTTGTATATAATCCTTCTTGCCTCCTATATGGATAATGAAAATGATTGTTCCAAGTCTCATGTTGCTTCATGTTATTTTATAAACCTTTGAGTGGAAAGAAAATAGAGGGCAAACAAGAAATATAAAACATAATGAAACACAACATAAGAAATAGAGAACATAATGAAACACACACATACACATATCCTGACAATCAACACTATTTTCCTATGAATCCCATGGGAGACAAGAAACCTAAAAGTAATGATGCTCAACCCCTGCTTCCCTAGGAAATCCTTATGGAGAAATAAACAAAATGTAAACATGCTCTACTCTCTCTTTCTGGTATGGAAAATATGTGGAGTACAAAGAAAGAGGTAATCTCTAGAGTAGTTAAGACTTTAGCGGCAGGCCGTTGCTATAAACTTAACTCATACATTTTTCTCTAACTTCACACTCCTAGTTGTATTTTCAACTATGGAACAAAATACAATAACACAAAATGGAACTCTTATTCCTCCTAGTGGCCAAGTATTTAACATAGCATGATAGCCAATTTGGTGTAAGATATGACTTTGTCAACCATTAACAAGGTTTTTGATTTTAGACCTTTTAGAGTCTTGTTAAAATTCCACATGGTGTTAGCTTTCATGTACAGAGAATAAATAAAATGTCATCTTCGCATTCATGACTGGGTCAACATGATAGGTCAACTTACTAAAGGCGCGCAATTTGTCGAAATTCATTTGATGTTTTTCTTGCACCATTGGATATGTCTTTAAGTGTAGAATAATGTTCAATATTTTTGCACAAGGGATAATCGCTTGACCCTGTGAATGTCATTTAATACCTCAAATGACTCCAAAAAGATTTTAGACCCTAATTTCCATGCACCATTAAAAATGACCCTACAAGCTGATCTCTTCTAGCTTTTTCACTCTATAACCATAAAAAATATATGACAAATAATATAATTATCCAATATTATAATATTATACAATCTTATAATATTTAAAACTACCTTTCCCATACCAAAGTATGTTGTTTTAAAACATGTTTTCTTGGTGATATGGGTGATTTAGAAATGATTGGGAGAGAGAAATTCCTCATTTAATATGTACAATATGTTTGGCAGGGAGGTTAAACAAAAGGATTTTGGGAGGTTTTCATTAATATTTAGTGTTAATAAGGGTGTTGTCTAATATAATCCCCCTAGGGAAGCTAAATTGGAGATCATCATGGAAATGAAGTGTTATGTACCATGAATTTCTAGGTTCAAATCTCCTAAGTGTACTAATTTCCACATGCTAGGGGTGGAAAGGTTCAAGTAGGGGTTATAATAGTAGCGATGGAAAACAACCTCACATCACATGAGTATGAGATTGGCCCAATTATTGATTTCTCTAGTAAAAAATAATGTATTCTTTAATATCACATGAACACAAGTGCTATGAAATAGGTTGATTAAGTGTAGACCCCATGGATACATACACTTGGTTTATTCTGAAGTTAAAAATAGATAACATGGGTGGAAATGGTGTGAACTTAAAGAAGACAAGAAACCACATGGATATGTTTGTACATGTTTCCGTTTCAATGGAAGTTCTTAAAATGGCATGAAAATGGATTAGAAACACTTTCTTAATTAGACTATCTCCATCTATGCTCATATTCGTATTCATCCACATATATAAAATCCTAATTTAATTTGACCATCAGAATATTCATCTCTCTATCTATGTGTGTGTCTGTTTGTGTGTTTATGTATTAGTCATTGGTCATTCCTTGCCTATGCATCCACTCCTTCCTAATATTGATTGACTATTGGTCCTTCTAAATCTTTGCACAAATATGTTCGTGGGTTGTTGTCATTTTCTAATCAAATAGAAATGAATCAAGGTTAGGTATCAAAAAAATGATATAGCTCCTTGTATGTTCCACCCAATGACAATTATATTACATTGTATACAATTGTATGGTCTTTATGCGGTGAAGCATAACCATATATTTCATGCCCTTCCCCATATTAAGCACCATTCCATTCCATTGTATACAATTATCCCTTGAGAAGCACCACATGTTGCATCTTTAATTCTACTCAATTTTTTGGTGTGACCATCACCTTCACATCTAAGTGAGAATTTTTGGATTACCATAATTGTTTATCAATGTTGAAACAATGTTTTTTTATCATTCATAAATAAATATAGCTTTAATAATACATACATATGCATTTAATTAGCCAATCTTTGTATGTTTTATTAAATTAAATTCATTTCAACCATCCATAGTTTTGGGCCACTATTCATTTTTGAAAGGAAACTAATTGTTTCCTATCTACATTAATTTATATGGAACAAAGTACATGTAATTTATCTAAGATTCCTCCAATTGTCGAGGAATTTATTTGAGGTTAGAAAATGAACTTTTTTCTATTTCGTTATTATTCAATTGTAATTAAAGGAAAAATTACAATGGGATAATATTCATCATCAATCTCACATGTTGCTCCAAAATATGTTTGAACATCATGCAAAGAACATTTAGGGAAAAATAATATTGGCACACCGGATCTCAAGCACTCAAAGATTGTAACAAAAGAAGTTGTATCGCTAGGATTAATTAGCAATGAAACTATATTATCTCATTTCCATGGTTGCTGTGATGCTTGGTAGAAAAAGGAGCTATCCAAAATGGTCAAGGAATATCAAACATACCTTGATTTTCAGTGATATTTAGTATAACATTTATGATGGTGATACCAAATGTACTAAACCAACAACAAATAAAGAGATTGCAAATTATGTGAGGCAAATATCTCTTGAATCACCTCTAAATATATATGTATTCTTTCTTGTGGATGCAACTTACGATGGATCACTTGAATTTATCATTGTTAAACATACTATAAAACCATAAACATTGCAATAGTTGAGTTAAGACTCAAAATTAATCTTTATAACTATTAAAAATAATACAAAACCATAAGTGTAGAAGTAGTTAATTGAATTAAGTTTCAAAATTTATCTTTTAGAATCTCCGCTTCTGTGATCCATATAAAATTGTAAAATCTCTTTCGGTAATTTTCACATGCAATGGAACATTGGCAATGCATTTCGATCCAACCTGTGTGGTTTGTCATCAGGACTAGGTGAGAGATCAAATCAAGTCAATAAGTTTAAATAGATGGACAGAGATGGTCAAACTAGTCGTTTGGCTAGTTTGACTTTTTAAAATTTATTTATCAATTTTTTATTATATATTATGTTTTTTAATTAATTAATAATGGCCATTATTACTGAAAGGGATTTTAGAAATTTATCTTTTATAAAATGAATTATGGGGGGCATATTGAGATGGTTATCTCACTTTTTACTGATTCTTCTAATATTCCTAGATTTTATGAAAGAAAATATGAATTTGAAATGTTTGTATAAATTTAATGAGGATACATGAGTTGATTTGGAGAATACCATCATCACTTATGTCTAGATTGAGACAGGGCATCATCACAATAAAAAACCAAGTAAAAATTGTAGTAATCCTAGAATCATGCTTTACATATAAGGTAAAATTGGGGAACTCATGACTTGTACTATAGATAAAAAACATTTACCCTTACCAAAAAATATATGATAAAAATTGACAAACTACATAAGTTTAAGCTTAAGGGTTTGATTGGAAAGAAAAATAGGAGGGCAGAAATGTAAGAAATATAAAACATAATGAAACACAACGTAAGAAATAGAGAACATAATGAAACAAACACATACATATATCTCTAGACAATCAATACAATTATTTTCATATGAATCCTTATGGGAGACAAGCAACCCTAAAAAGTAATGATGCTCTAGACTCCTTTTTCCCTAGGAAATCCTTATGGGAGAAAAACAACACTAAAATGTAAACATGCTCTACTCTCTTTTCTGGTATGGAAAATATGTCAGTACAAAGAAAGAGGTAATCTCTCTAGAGTTAGCTAAGACTTTTAGCGTGTAAGGTTGCTATAAAAACTTAACTTCATACATTTTTCTCTCTAACTTCACACTCCTAGTTGTATTTTCAACCATGGAACAAAATACAATAACACAAAATGGAACTCTTATTCCTCCTAGTGGCCAAGTATTTAACCTAGTGTGATAGCCAACTAGGTGTAAGATTTGACTTTGTCAACCATTAACGAGGTTTGTGATTTTAGACCTTTTAGAGTCTTGTTAAAATTCCACATGTAGCTAGCTTGCCATGCATGAGTAATGGGGCTAAAATTTCATTCTCTCGTACCATGACTTGGTCAACATGATAGGTCAACTTACTAAAGGCATAAATTTTGAATGAACTTCATTTGATGTTTTTCTTACACCATTGGATATGTCTTTAAGTGTAGAATAATGGTCAAGATTTTGGCACAAGGGATAATCGTTTGACCCCTAGAAATGTCATTTAATACCTCAAAATGACTCCAAAAGGTTTTAGACCCCAATTCTCCACCCACCATTAAAATGACCCTACAAGTTGATTCTTTCAGTTTTTTCACTCAATAAGCATCAAAATATAATATGAAAAGTAATATAATTATCCAATCTTATAATATTATACAATCTTATAATATTTGAAACCTAAGGTCTTTCCTATACCAAAGTATGTTCTTTTAAAACATGTTTTCTTGGTGATATGGGTGATTTAGAAATGATTGGGAGAGCGAAATTCCTCATTTAATATGTACAATATGTTTGGTTCATGCCACTAAGCCAAGAATTTTAAATTCAAATGAATTTTAATATAACCAACTAAATCCTGCAAAAAAATAATAAAACAATTTATGTTAGGGTTGTGGATTCAGGCATTGAAACAACACACCATGATATTTCAAATTTAAAAATAATGGTTTGAGTCCTAGGTAGCTTAGAATCCTATTTGTTTTCAAAATAAGGATGCACTCCCATTTGATTCTCATGATTAGGTTGTAATCATGAGGCTCTCGCTCAAGAGTGGACCTTCCCAAAATCTTGTGATGTCTTGTCACAAACAAAACCATCAAACTGAAAAAATATCATGCAAGAAACATAGCTCGCTGACATATCATTTTTATCCTTCAAAGAAAAAAATTCACATCACGTGAATATCTCCATGTACTCTTACATATTGGTGTACAAAACCATCAACCAAACACAAGTCGACAAAACATGCCTCTTCAAACAACTGACTCTCAAGTCAAATAATAGAGCTCATGTACAAATTTCCTTCCTATATTATTTATCAACCTCTTCTAGTGATTCTTGAAAGGTGGATACTTAAATCCTTCCTAAAAATTTGAGCTCTAAAATGATAAGACATACAAGGTCATTTTAAGTCATTCTTCTATCCAATTATAAAAACCAAGTGAATATTTCTACATATTGATTTCTGTCCCATAAACTGTACAATATATGTGGAGTTGCCTCACCCTAAGCGAGATGTTTAACAAACATAATAATAGAGAAACAATTAGTGACATCACCAAAAGATGTAGCCTCTTCAAGGTATCATATCCTCTCATCAAGGTCAAGAATCTATTCACCAAAAATGTCCTATGGAAATGATGGTTTAAGAAACAAAACTAGACAAAAACCTTCAATGAGAACAACAAAATCTAAAACCTCTTCAAGGTCTTCAATCTGCTCGTAAAGTTAAATTACATGTCTTGATCAAGTCCAACAACAAAGAAACATTCAGTGACAACACCAAAATCTACAACTTCTTCAACATCTTCTAAACCATCTTCAAATTCAATATTTTGTGCATCAAATTCCTCAACAAGGTCATCAATGGAGTCATCAAAACTACTATTTCAAAATTCAATGCCAAAAATAAGTTGAAAGAATTCAATTTCTCCTCCAAAACCTTCTTCTCTAAGCAAAGCTAGCATGATGTCGTCGAGAAATTCAGTAATTCCACGAGGAAATTCTATCAAAGTTAAAACAAATCCTTTTCATTCATATTTAATGCCTACTTTTTCAGGTGGAACACCTCCAAATTTAATGACCACAATGACATAAAATATGTAACTTTAACTAATAGGTGTAGACCTATAACCCCCAACTTTGCGTGACATGTACAATTGAAGATCTTATATGGTAAGCAGTGTGAGAAGAGAGTCATGGTCACTGAGTTGAGAAAGAGAAATAGTTTGGTATGACAACATTACTTGTGATAGGTCTAGCTAGCAGGCTACCAAATTACATGGTAATGGCATTCAAAATGTGAAAATTCCCATTTCACTTGGAAATAAGATGGTAGAGAAAGGTATAGATGAAAGGAGATATCCATTTATGGTAAAGAAATCAAATAGTTCTATCAATTCCACCTTGCAACTCTAAGAGACATTGAATTAAATTTCATCTCAAGACAGGGCTTTGAGAGAACACTCTCAAAGCCAACCTTCGTTATGGCTTTGAAACACATGGTAAGTATCAAGACTTAGCAACATTATTTGCATAATTTTTTCTAGCATGGACCTTAATGTCATAGCCTTCTTTTGCCTAAATGAATGCAAATTTCCTTGCCATTTGGCTTGTGACATTCATAATTCATGCTCATGGAACATGATTGTGTTGCAATTGTGATAACATTTGCTGTATGCAAAAGCTAATAAAAAATGATCGAAAATGACATTTTTGCTCTGTTTTTTTGAAGATTTAAGGAAAATTACACCAAGTAGCTTCCAACCTCATATGACCATCATGTCAAACTCATCTCAAGATATTGTCCAAGTAAGAGCCACTTAAGCAAGCAATCTAGTATACATGACTCTCCAATTTCAATTAGCAGCAATGACAGTTCTAAGTATGGTGCAAACATTGTTCCAGATCCTCAATGGGGCATGTTTGATGACAATAATTTGGGGAGTGAGAGAGGGAGATGGTAGGAGAAAAAAATCAAGGAATCCACGGGAAATTGAAAAATATATAACTAATAAGGTGGAAGACATTTGTAACCTAAGAGAGAAACATGTGAGGAAATGGGTGAAGTTGGTATTACACACCCAATTGGACAACCTCGAGGAGAAAACATTTCTCCAACTTTATTTGTTGGCATAACCTAGTAAGTGTTATTCACTAGCATGTATTTTGTAAAGGCCTTTCAACCTAGTTCCCATTCAACTCCATCCACCAGGTTGTAGAGGATTCCAAGCCTAATTTAATAAAAAGTAAGTTGGGGATGATCACATTGACTTGCTTGATGACATGTCTATGAAGATTAACTACCTTGAACTATTTTTTTGCGTAGGGAAAGAGACACATTCCCATGTCCGAGCATGAAAACGTTCTTTGATATTGTTAATGCCTCTAGTGTTTACTTCTACAAGTTCTATAGGCAGAGTCTGTAAAGGGCCAGGTAGCCTCTGGATCTCATCTTTTATAAAAGGTGACATATCTAGTAAATGCCCCTACAGTCAATCTCTGGAATGGATCTAAATAGAAGTTCTTCATTTTAATATCCATAAAACACAACAACTTTAAGGTAAACTATGTACATGTGTCATTTCTCCCACAAAATAAAGTGTATAAGTAGTAAATTTTATACCAAGTGTGCTCCCACCATGTAAAGCGCAATTTGGTGAACTTATCATTTTTATAATATCTTTTTCGATTAAATTTAGTTTCACACATGATCAATTATTGCTTCGAAAGTTGTGTTCTACATAATTTGTGTACACTAAATTACAAATTGATTTTTTGAAATCTATTTTTTGTAAATGTCGACCAATAGATATATATCATGGAGGATGAACGACGAAGATCAACCGAATCCCATATGGAGGTTCATGGATGGGGGGATGTTCATGGTATTTAAATATAATCTTAAATATCCATACATGTGTGTACATATGGAATTTATTTTTTTATTAACTTTGTGAGTTAAATTAGTTGTTAATAAGTTTCATATTTTAATTTTTAGGAGGTAAGAGGAGAAGGGTTTCTACTCCATCCATGGAGCGTGGCCAAGGTTCAACCGGTCGAGGTATGAGTGGTAGCAAGTTGCAGGAAGGGGGTGATATTTATTCCCCCGAAGGCCAATCAACGGCTGCTGGTTCTCAACAGGGTCACTGTGGGTCTGGTTCTCAGCAGCGTCATTCTGGGTCTGGTTCTCAGCAGCGTCATGTTGGAGAAGATGTTAACCAACAAAATCAAGGTTGCCATCAATTTAAATATTTTTTCATTAAATTTGTACAGCTTTTTTTACATGTGTTTTTTCTAATATACGAAATTTTATATATATTGATGTAGAGGATGAAAATGTTCGAGCTAGTGGTTAAAATAGATGCAGGGCAGCTCGCTACATTCAAGAAGAAGGCTATCAACCCAGCACAACTTATCCATATGAGATTACTGATATACCATGGGAAACCAACATGGCGGAATGCACCTTACAAAGGTGTGAAAGCCTTCATGCAAAATTGCAAAGAGATCTCATGGCTTTGTCTCTACCTGCTGAGAGTAGACAAAGCCTTGAAATAGTTACACATTCATTGGGTGAAATGATAAATTTGTACAGAAATTTGGGGCCAATGACTGATTCATTTGTAGAACTGATGAGAAAGAGAAAAGAAACAGTGATGGGTCTCGATAAATGGCAGGACATAAAAAAAAAAGTTACAAGAGTAGAGGCCAAGTCAATGTTTAATTATAAGGAATGGCCAAAAAGAGAAATGTTGAAGGTGTAGTATTTCAAGCACCCAGACAAAGCTAGTTATTTGTATGATCGACATCTTGCGGCATTTGTAAGGCTTCCATGGAACGATGAGGTTCCTATTTATTTTGCACAAATGTTTTATGCAGAAATTATGTTGGGTATGAAACCCAACTACAATGACCTTCCTTCAGAATTTTTTGGCCCGGGGAAAGGTCGATTATATAACCGTAAGGGCGCTAAGCGAGATGTGGATTTGCCTCGCCCTGAGCCGCCATTTGTGAGTCGACCGTTTCGAGTCGAAACTCTGCGATCAGAGATGGATGTGACTTCTCAAACAAGTTGAGAAGCAAGCGATGTTATGATCAACAATGTTCATAGTGGATTGAGTGGAGTTGATCTTTGTTTAAATCGACAAAGAGCACGTGAAAATGCAGGTGCCAATTTTTTTTATCGTACAGATGAGGAGATTTACAACATGAATGTTGAAGATCTCCGAACATATGCAATAAATTTTCACAATGGTCTGCAAGACCTAATTTTTCATGAGGAAGAGGGCACTGGAACGGTATGTGTTAGTGACCTTAAGGTTTGAAATTATTTTTACATATACATGTGTACAATTTGCAATAAATACATGTGTATGTACATGTATACATTTATTTGTATGTGTACATTAATCTAACAAAAATGTATGATTATATGTTAAAACACCATTTGTAGTTCTCAGGCATGATGCGTGATGAAAATGTTAATATTACATTCGGGACCTCCAGTTCAAACGATGCAGATCGGTCTGACCATCATGATATGTTGGAACATGTTAGTGTTTTTTAAGTGACTCTAAAATAAATAATTGTTGCCACACATGTACATGTATGTATATATATAATTTGATAAAATGTTTTAACAGGTACCGATTCCGTCTGATGCTTTTGGGATGGTGGTACCTTCTTCTTCCTTAGGAGATATACCTTCTACTTCATTGGGAGATGTACAAGTATGGACAATTTTTCACAAGTTCAAAATTTATGTTACCTCAAAAAGTTCCATTAAAAATTGAGATATATAGAGAGAGAGATCTATATTTTGAGTTATTTAAATTTTTTTGAATTTAGGTTCGTATAGAAGATTTTTTTAATCCAAGGACTCTAGCGACGGAGATAGGAACATCCACAACATTTGAACAAGTTGTCTTTAGTTCCTTTTTTTAATATTATTGAAAATAAGTTTATATATGTACACGTGCATTTTCATTTGAAAGTTTTTAATATATATATATATATATATATATATATATATATTTAACTGTACATGTATATTGTACAGTTTACCACTGCAGATGTTCCTATGGGAGAACCTGTTCATCAAATGGAGAGGGAACCTTATGAGGTATTGCATGATTTTTTTGTTATATTTTGTTTTTTACATGAATTTCTAGATATATATATTCTCATTCATTTTTTAAACTTCAAATTTTAATATTCAAGTACATGTGCATTGTGTATGTAGGTTTCCTATTCACAGGATAGGGCGCAGACTGAGACCCTAGTAGGGAAGACGCTAGATCCTCCATTTGATGGACATGATTTACAGTAGATTTGATTTCGAAATTTACATGGTTTTAAAATTTGTTAAACTTGATACAGTTTGATACTTGTGAGATTTACAATTTTTGGACATATTTTATTACATTGTTATTATATAATTTGTTTTATTTAATTTTTGGATGGTCTTAGTACTTTTGGCATGTGAATGTGAAGTAATGTTGTCATCTAAACTACATTTGGCATGTGATATTTAATGTTAAATGTTTTTGTTGGATAGTTGAATTATAATTGGCATGGCATGTGAAGTTTTTAAAACTCAAGTTTTGGATGGTTTCAATCTACATTTTGCATGTGATATTTAAAGAACTTTAAATGTTTAATGTTTTAATTTTGCACAATATATAATCAAAAGTGTTTTAAAACTTAAATTTTTAGATGGTTTCAACCTACATTTGCACATGTGGTAAATTGAAATGTTACTTGTAACAAGACAATCCCCATTGATTTCATTGTATATGTTGATTTCTGATTTGATATAATTGCATGTATGATGGTACATTACTTGTAAAGTCATTGGATTAATAGTGTTCATTGATTTCAGTGTAAGCACAAAAAAATATTGACAATGTAGAAAGATTTTTGTGTTATAATAATTAAACATAATAATATTGGAGAGCAAGAGAGACAAGGTATGGTGTTTACTACAAGAGTTCGAGCTAAATATTTAAATGGTTTATGGTTTATGATTTTTACTTTTTTTTTAATATAATCAATACGGAAAGATGACAAAACTAATAAGGGTGACAATAAGAATAGAAGAAAATAGTTTAAGATTGATCACAATAAATGCTATTTGTAATTGATTACATTCTAATTATTCACATTCTATCATTCAATATTATTACATTGTCACTTTGTATTCAAAAATTTTATTTGATCATTTTCCATTATTAAAGTTATTCTACAATATTTATCATCTCAGCAAATTGAGGTAACTAAGAAAATTTAAAATTAAAATGACTTGATAAATCTCAAACATATTTAGCATATCTAAAATGGTTATATTAATATTAGATGTATTTACATATTATTGATAAAATTAATCATATGTTCCTCATATTATCGATAGTTTTTCTTTGGTTGCACACGATTGAAACCAACCTAGATCCATCTTAACTACGGATCTATCAAGCGCCGAGAGGGATCAAATCTCTCGAGGTGCAAACCTTTCCTCAAGTTTTGCACTCAGAAAAGAGGTTTGCATCTCTAGATATTTGATCCCTCTCGGCGCTTGATAGATCCATAGTTATGATGGATCTAGGAAAATAAATTTCTAAAAATAAGTAAGGGAAAAGCAGCAGAGGGAAAAATTAGGAGTAGATTTAGGGAATAGGGAACAATTAGGAGTAAATTTAGGAACATGTGATAGTTGGGTGAGATAAAATCATATTTTAATAAAATAATGGGAATTTGTAGGAGAGACAAATAGTGGATATGACATGTATTTTGGTGAATAATCAAATTTATGGAATTAAACAATTAATTATTTTTGTATGTGAAAAAAAGATTCACACCTAATCCTCACCTAAAAGACTAAATTAAACACATTATTATTAAGGGGAGGAGGAGCATTCTAGGTTTTGAGCTCCCCATTGTTAGATGAGTGTCCTAATGGCATTCCATGTATTTTTGTGAGAACTTATGATATTGTGATATTCTAATTACGAAATAGTGATCTTGAGTACATGCTGGATAATGTAGTAGATAGGAACTTTTTGATAAGGGGAGATTAGGGATGAGACCAAATTCCTATCAGTGAAATTTTTTTTCTTCACCTTCCTATAACTCCATTGTAGCTTTGGGGGCCAAAGGTAAGAAGAGTACCTTGGAATTTCTTGGGTGAAAACCCAAGTAGGCCACCAAATTTGGTCTAGTGCATTGGAATTCATTAAAGAATTGGTCATTGGCGCTGCTTCAAGCTAGGAGTGAGCATCGCCACCAACCTACATTGAATATTTTACACCCCCTAGGGTGAATGATACTTTAAATTGATTGACAGTCTAAGACTTTCGAATTTTTCCGAATGCCAAATGATCTTAAAAAGCTAGTATTTATAATATCCTAGTAGGTAATTCGGTGACAAATTTTACCGGAAACTTGAAACAAAGAGAATCTATCCTTGGCTAGGACATCATGTAAGATGCCTGCCATAAAAAGTAAAATTGTACTTAAAAGATGAGATTCGGGCAAGTGGGGACAACCACTTGTTATCTCGTCCCTTGGAGGCTAGGCCATATGGGTACCGAATCTGACCTTACAAAATAAAGTGAAATAATTTGTACCATACGGTCGGAAAACATATACAAGAAAAATTAATATACAAGAACAATTAATTTCATTCTAGAATATATATATATATAGATATATATCCAATACATATAACATTTTTCATCAATGCACATGTATAGAAAAACTACTTTCAGTTGATACTAGAGCACGTGCTTGTACCCAAACAATTTTTAACATGTGCAAACCACAAATAACATAAGAAGCTCAAGTTTTAGTTGAGTACCGGAAGTTCTAAAACATATTTAATCCAAAGATAATAAATTGTTGGACACTTCACTAAAAAAAATTCTAATGGAATTCCATCTTCAATAATCCATTCATGATCGGATTTTGACATTTTCCATTTCTTAATTTTCGATTTTTTCTTTGATTGAACTTCTATCAACTTTATACGTGTTGCACACACCAAGTGACTATATTGACAACTTATGGAATTAGGTTCATAGTCTTCAAAGTAAAAAAAGCCTCCACTTTGATGATTTTGTCTAAAAAAATAACCTTTCAGTGTAATAGACCCTCTGTCATACTGAAATCCGTGATCATTATAGTCTTGTAATAATTTCATTTTTCGTTTAGTGCAACGCATCAAATAATACTTCACATTTTCATCATTGTCAATAGGTGCAATTACAGAAAAAACATCTCCTACACAATAAAATAAATTTAATATTTAATTATGCATATTTAAATTTATTTCTAGATCTTTAAATCATTAGAAAGTAATTCAAATGTTACCTTCTCTAACAAGATCAGAAACTCGATCACCATCGGATGACATTGTAGTTTCCTCTTATTTCATTTCTTCAAACATTGCAACATAAATTTTTCCCTTTGTATTTAGCTCTGTATGTTTCCAATCGTTCACATACATTTTGTTTTTAGAAACATCATTGGATTTTGTGTTTTCTATGCAAACATCACAAAAACAAGAATATTTTCTTTTATCAAATGCAAACACATTTCTGGACAAATTTGTTTGAATTGAATGCAATTTCCAAGTCCCTTTTATTGTTTCAACATAATTTCCAATTGATCTATCTACGTCTTCGATTCCAATATGCCAGAAAAACCTTTATATGGAAAATTAGAAAAATAATTTGTAAATATGATATCAAAATAAAATTAAAAATAATCATTGCATGATAAATGTGTAATGTTTAAAATTAGATTTCCAATATAAATTAAATTGAATGTACCTTCGCACTTCTCTTGATGGGTTTTTCTCATGGCTTAGAGCAGCGATGCACCATTGAACAACTTGTTCAGCGTTCACAAGTCAGCTTGCAAAGTGGTTCATTTGATATCTTCGAAGTACTCGTTTTATGCATGCTCTTTCACCGTCATGTTTTCCTTTTCCATGGCCAGTATCAAAGAAATTCCAACAATGTTTAATGCAGGTTTTCTTATGAAGACAACACAACCAAAAGAATGATCGTGCAGATTTGAATTGACCTGCACATCCGTCTGACCATATCCAATGTTCATTGAATGTTATTCCACGATTTTTCAATGAATCATAAATTCTTCCAAAACAATGTTGTACAAAACATGTATCATGTGTACGATCGTCACTGATATAAAAGTGATATTCTTTAATGATATGTCGATTTTTACTCGTGCTTTCTATATGATAAACATTTTGTTCAGCATGTCTATATAAAATATGGACGAGCATGGAGACTTGGTCAGAATGATAGTATTCACTCTGAATTTCTTTTTGTGGAACAAATGTGTAGTTTTCTTCAAAATCAATCACTGATAAAATGGTCCCCGGTGGAAAAAATTCACGAGATTTTTTGAATTGCAAGTCTTGCTATCGAGCTCTATGGGAATGCTTGGTGTATTTGTAAATTTCTGCCTCAAACTTTCTCAAAAAGTCTATCAGAAAAATTTCGTCTTCTCGTAATTCGATTCTTTTAACACTATTTTCACCTTGAATTGATGTACCGATATATTCATATCTCTTCCATTTCACTTTCATGTTGGACAATGATTGATCATTTATATCAATACGATATTTGTTTTGAAATTTAGTCAAATTTCCACAATCATCGTATTTTTTACCACCAACACATTTCTTTTTGTAAAATAGTTCATCACTTTCTCTTTCACATAGAATTTGAGATATGAATTCACGGATAGTGGAAGGAGGAGGTGAATCCTTCCATAATTTTCTACCGAAATCAAGGAATGTGTCATAATATAACTCAAATTCCACATGATAACGGCAACAACAAGTGTCGCGTACGGTGATAGGTTTTACATACCATGGTTTTTATTGAACAAAAGCACTGAGTGAAACATGAATTTGATGATTCTCTTCTTTGAACTTGTTGAATAACTCTATCTGAGTGGTTTCCAAGAGACGTTTTTCATGTTCTTCGTACTAATTTCATGCTATTCTTCTTCGCATCACATGTCTTGTAGTTGGTGTAACACGCGAATTGTTCTTCCAATATTCATATATTATTTTTTTAACATTTTCTCCAAGTCTATCTTTGTATGGTTGCCTACAAATCGCTCTCGAACAAGCGAGTTCATCATTTACATCTATTTGCAGTCGAAATTTTCGATGTTTGTGCAGAGTTTTTTGCGAGGTTCCCAGTGCTCATGCCATAGATGTTATCAAACGATTCTCTTGAGTACTTGGTGAAACCATTTCCATCTGTATTCCTCTACGTACATTTGAAACATCTTTATCTCTAGATCTCTTAATTGACTTTATAGCACTATTCATATTTTTTATCACCTCTTCCTTCATTTTTTTATCTTTGGTTGATTTTCGAATACCCAATAGTGTCGTCACTTCTTTTAATTTCCTTGATGATAGGAGACCTTTCAACATTTGAGCCTGAACTGTCACTCGCTCATTTAAGAAATACTTTTCAAAAATGCGGTTGACACGATATCGTATAACATGGTCAGGTTTTTTATCTCCATATGTGTGAGTGTCAACATTTTCTAACATCTCATTATCGATAGTGATTTCATCCGTACATATTCGAAAAAATAGTACATATTCAATAAATCACTAAATTAATAAATATGTCAATAAATATTAGGAAAATTTTAAATATATCAATAGATCATAATATTTACATTTACATACCCGCTTCAATTTCTGCTTGAGGTTGATTTTCTTCTTCAATATTTTGATGAGTATCTTTGTCTGTTTACATTAAACAAAATATTTTTCAAACTACTTCATCAAATAAAAATTAAGCTTCACATTTTACATTGGGAAAATTTTAAATATATCAATAGATCATAATATTTACATTTACATACCTTCTTCAATTTATGCTTGAGGTTTATTTTATTCTTCAATATTTTGAGGAATATCTCTGACTGTTTACATTAAACAAAATATTTTTCAAACTAGTTCATCAAATAAAAATTAAGCTTCACATTTTACATTGGGAAAATTTTAAAAATATATCAATAGATCATAATATTTACATTTACATACTTGCTTCAATTTCTGCTTGAGGTTGATTTTCTTCTTCAAGATTTTGAGGAATATCTCTGTTTGTTTACATTAAACAAAATATTTTTCAAACTAGTTCATCAAATAAAAATTAAGCATCACATTTTACATTAGGAAAATTTTAAATATATATCAATAGATCATAATATTTACATTTACATACCTGCTTCAATTTCTGCTTGAGGTTGATTTTCCTCTTCAATATTTGAGAGGGCTTCTAACTTTCTTTTGCGAGATTGTCTAGTCTCTTCTCTACATGCCTCAGGGTCTCTTTTTCGATCATATTTTCTCGCACAAGTTCTTCGATTTCCCATGATAATAGGGTATGAAGTTCAAAAAATTTCCTTCAAAAAATTAGACAATAACTCAATTACAAAAAAATATCACAAAATATTTAATTTAAAAAAAATCAGTGTAAAGTTTTTGCAAAAAATACATATTCCAATCCAAAACACTTACTTTAAAAAATTCGAGAGAAAAATGTCTTATAAAAATGAAACGAAGCTCAAAATATTTACTTCAACTCAAAACACGTACATACCTCCAAGAAATGTCTTTTGAATGTACGTCCAAGAATTTTTTTACAATTTTTGTCAAAATCATGCCGCCTCTAAGAAATGTCTTCCAAAAAAATTCTTTAAACCCAAAATTGTAAAATCAACCAAGAAATGCTCTTAAACCCAAACTTTGAAGAAATTTTTTTGAACCCAAACCAAGATCTTTGTAAAATGAGAAGAAATGTGCGAAAATTGTGAATCATTTCGCGGCAATTTATATTGACACGAAATGTGTTTTTGTAGGGGCCTCCACAAAAATTTCCCCCCGACGGAGAGTTATACAAGAGTTCAGCCGAAATGTTGATCAAAAGTTTGGCCGAACTATTAAGACATTAGATTTAACGAGCCTTTGGCGGAAAACATAGTTCGGCCGAACTTTGACTAAAACTTCGGCCAAGCTAACGCGTCACCAATTACGCAAAAACCATGCTCTGAATACGGTTCTGCAACTTTGGACTGATTAAACTCCATGAAAGGTTGTTAATTAACTGTCGGAACCAAGACAAGCATTTTCATAATTGAATCTACTTTCAGGAAATATAAATTTTATGGAATTTCATAAACGTTTATTAATCTTAATTATTTTTCTAATAAAATGGGTGCAAACAATTTCTGAGGGTCATTGTGATTCAGTGAAATCAAAATTTTGTATCTCCCAAAATACATTGTAAAAAAAATTGAAAAATTTATGGGGCATTACATTGGTCCGTCGTCTCTAATGGGTAGCTTTTAGATTTTTAGTTTATAACTTATATGCTAAGAAATTTCTTGCGACGCGAAACATATCCAAAGTACACATTTTTTCGTATTGGACCAATTCAAAAAATTCTAGTAATTATGATATGCATCCATTGGCTTTGTAAATATGGCGAAAACAAAGTAGACTCTGTCTAGATTGTTGTAACACATTTTGTTTTTTCAAAAACACAAATTTTCATTGAATACAACATTACGTCATAACATGACTTCTTATGAATCCTTTGATTGTTAAGAAACACACACTCAAAGAAACACTAAGTTGACATATCAAATATGCATAAAAAAATTTCAAAAATTAAGTAATAGAAAGCTAACAAAATTTCTCACAACTTTTATTTTAATCGCAAAATGAAATTCTACACAGAAAAATTGTTATAGTTTGCAGAAAGTTGAAGAACCAAAAAAAATGAAAACTTTTTCTCAAAAAAGGGCAAAAAGTGTAACCCAGACTGAAGAGTTTCTCATCACACCTATCTACACCAAGTCAGTTATCCATATGTTAAGGTATGCATTTTTTTTGAATTAAAGGTATCATGGTGATCACACCGCACACCATAACCATTTAGCTAGTTGCATAGCACTACTGCCGGAAATTCTCGCCAATCAAAAACACCATTTGTGGATGTGATTGTATCTCATCAAAGACACTTTCCATAACCCATCTGGAGCTACCATACGGAAAACACAACCAAATAAAGGTGGTGATGGTGTGTCACACGGTGCACATCATGATCGTGAACATTTTTAATGATGGAGAGTGATTTTCATGGGGTGGTGAACCAAGATTTAGTTTTAAAACCACCTAAAAAATAGGAATGTTGTCATTTGAATTTTGAGTTGTTGGATTCAAATTTGTTGAGAGTTATAGTTTGAGAAGAAGTCTGGATTTCAGACAAGATTCTTCCTATTCTGCCACCTAGAATTTGTAGGACACATAGTCATTTAGTTTTTTGAAGATGACTAAAACATGTGGTAAGATAAATTGAATAGAGCCACAAGGTGCAGATTTGGTTGATGTTAATCCAAGGGTAAGAACTATGTTTATGGAGTGAGGATGGTATCCTCTTTACACTAGGTTGGGAAGCTAACATTTAGGGGGTTTCTCAAGAGTTTTCTAACTCTTGTAATGGATAAGAGGCTACAATTTATAGCCTCACTTTGCAGGTTTTCGAAGACTCCATTTCTGAAGCCTTTAACCTTCCCCAAGAAGGATAAAGGTGGTTTAGGGGACAAGTTATTACAAGAGGTGATCTCAAAAACTTCCTCAATTATGTTCACAGAGGTGCAAACTCGGAAAAACGTATCCCAAGTAGCTATCTTAAGAATTACTGGAAAATACAATTAACCTTATCAAGATATACCTCACATTTGAAAGGATGTATAAAATGTTATTCCTCTATCACATGAGGTTTCTTTTCATATTCAATGGATGAAGACATTGAATCTGCCATTTTTCTTGTTGAAAAGCCTAACCAAGATGTCAGCAACGCTTCATACGCATAATGATGTTTCTGAGTATAGCCTGTACCATCAGTATTTCTTCAAAGTTTTGGTTGGACAAGAGTTTAGGAAGAAAAACCAGACTTGGGACAAATTTTTATTCCATAGGGCAGGGCAACCTTCACCTACAACTCCAGTTCCATAGTCAAACCCTCAGTCTACAAAGATAATAACAAAAAGGAAGGCCCAGAAAGAAAACATTCGTAAGAAGGCCAAGGGCAAGAAAGAGAATGTTTTCGCAGGTAAATTTTAAAGAAAGGTGGAAAAAGGAGAGAGCTCCTCAGCAAGAAATCTCGAGTCCATGAAGATAGTACCCCATATTCCTCCATTTACAAATGTAGACACTAGAGCTAGAAGAGGAAGGTCTGCAATAAAAGATAAGTCAAAAGTGCATGTGCTACTAGAAATTACTGAAGTACATGTTTATAAAAAGTTGAAAATGAGTATCATCCTACACCATCTGAGGAAGAACTCCTTAATGATGCCCGAGATGAAATCATAAGCAAGAAGAAGAAGGGGGAAGCTAAACTTACTGCTACCACCAGAAAGAGGCACACAAGAGAGAAAAATAAGTTTATGTTTAAATTGAAGGCTGTATTCAAGCCAAGCCTGATGAAAAAGTCATTGACATTGAAGGGAAACCAGAAGGTTCAAAGGAAGAGAAATTAGATAAATCCATGAAGAAAAGAAAGAACCCAACCCCTCGAGAACAACACTCAGAGCCCTCATAAAGAAGAGAAACACAAAAGGTTTCTAAGAAGGAAAAAGACCCTGTCAAGGAGGCAACCGCAAGAGAATTCAGATCCATAACATCAACTGCTGATAGCAAAATTGATTTAGATAAAATGGTTGAAGCTGCAACACACTTAGAGGAAAGGTAAAAAGGATTTTGGTACTACTCCATTTTTGCTAATCAGCTATAAATTTTGAACAACCTAAGCATAATGAAATACAAGTCAGCACTAAATTTTCATAAATTTTCTGTGTATTTTTGAAAAGAAATAGGGTGATATCAGAATTTCTAATAGCATTCCAGATTTTTCGCATTTATAGGTTTTTATCGGAATTTCTGGCACCATCTCTTTTAACTGAATTTTGACACCCGTCAACAAGTTTTTCCAATCCAGTTAAGGATGGATAACAACCCATAACCATATGGATAATACAAGTGATGGTGAGAGGTGGTTATGCAGTTGTTGGAGGTATCATTAAATAAAGCTACATGGTTAGTAATGACCCAAGACATAAGGAGAAAAATCAGTAGAAAAAGGGGCAGCATGAAAATAAACTCAACATTCCAACCCAGAATTCTTTTCTGATTCTTTATCCATATTTCCTTTATGTTATATTTCTTAGGGGATAAGGATGTAATGTCTTTTGACACATATGTTATGTTAGAATTATTTTTTCCTTTTTTTTATAAGATATGGAGTTGGTTCCTCTCTTGCTATATATAGCACTTGTAAATACTATTTCTAGGTTGCATGTTAGTCTACCTTAAGACTGTATATAATAAAAACCTCTTTACTTCATGATGGAGGGATTTGTGACTCAAGGAACTTCTAATGTTTGGTGTGTATCTCTTCTTTGGTAATTTCTTCTGAAATATGAATTGCAACAACTATTGAAGTGTGAGTGAGAAGCTACTAAAGTATTTTATAGTAAATTATCTTCTTTCAATTTTCTGCAAGTTATATGCATCTAATAAAACATTTCAGTGAAGGTTTGATAAAGTATTTGTGGAATAATTTATACATGCATGGTAAATGGAGAAACTAAACACACAAGGAGAAATATAAGCATGATTTGTATTATTATTAACCATAGGTGTGCTTTTATAGTACATTACGTGACCCTTGGATTCATCTTCCAAGTGGTCTCTTGGAATGCATTAGTCTATTCTCCTCCCACACCTACCCGTTGAGGATTAGGTGTCCAACATTCCCCCCCCTTAATCTGAAGGGGTATGTGTGAGTCCAAGAAGAGAGTTGTAATAAAATTATGCAAAGTATGCATGGAAGCACTTAGGCTGAATCAACTCTCAGAAATGTTGGCATAAAGAGGTGGTTTAAGAATGACCACTAACATTGGAACGCAATGCTTATTTCAGTTCCTGGAACTCTTCCAAATCTGGAAAGAAGATGAGTGCTTCTGCTAGAGGAAGTGTCCCTCATATTTGAAGAGGGAGACCTTCAACCTAGAATTAGGGAGGTATACAACCTGTGATGGTTTAAGGATGACCACCAACACTGGAATACTTGATGCATTTCCTAGAACTCTACCAAAGCTAGCAAGAAGTTGAAGTCTTTTGCTAGAGGAAGTCGTCTGAATTCTTTGAAGAGGAAGAATATCAACCTCACATGGAGGTTTAAGGTTGTACACCAACCAAAGGAATTCTCATGGGAATCTATATCTCTGGCTACAACTCTGAATCTGGAATGACAGGTTGTGGCTCAGGCTCGCTTAATGTGGCTTCGAAGCTTGTAGATGACCACCATTCCCCCCCCCCCTTGTCAGTTACAAGGTGCGATGATGGTGAAAACTCAACTACAAGTTTGTTGAATATTTTAGAACAAGTTCTGACATGTGACTTAAACATCTTCTTGGATGTTGATACCCATTGCCAAGAAGTGATCCATCCAAGATGGATCTTTTTTCTTTAAGGAGGCTTTTTTCTGAAGCATACGTGTGAAGAATGGGTGTGCCAACCAAAGTGCTTGCATGGGTGAAGATCGAAATAGTGATATTTCATATGGCCAACTTGATCACAATGTTGGAATTTTATAATTTGTTGTTTCTTCTTTGCAAGAGGAGCAGGATCTGGAACAGCTGAAGGTGAACTGTCATGAAGAAATCTAACACTCTGAAATTGAATGGGCTTGGAGTAGTCAGGAATATGAAAGGACAACTCCTTGTCATATATGATACTTCTTCTGTGCTTGTTGTGGACAAGCTCTTCCCAAGCTTTGATGATGGGCTTGGGAGGTGTAGGCTGAATGTTTGATTCTGCGTGCAAATCTGCTCTTATAATGGGCATTGAATGTGAAACAACCACAAATTTATTTTCTTTCTACTGATGAGAGTCCCTATCAATTTTTTGAATAGAAACGGGTTCAGAATGATGATTCCTTTGTTGTAATTCTTCTTGTTGGAATTGAGATTCAAGCTGCAAAAATTCATCTTTTCTTGTGCATCTTGTAGAGAGAAATAAATATCTGTGAGAGTGTCTTTGCTGAATTTAACTGTGCTATCAACATTATAGACCATTAGTGTGGTTAATAGCTCTAAAAACTCATTGATTTTTCCCATTATCAAAATCAACAATTGAAAAAATGATGAGGAGAAAATACGCACTTGTACTCTCAGCACATTAAAAAAATAAGAGAAGAATCCAAGCTATGAAAGGTCTTAATAAATTCTAGTAAAAGACTTGGAATCAAATAGATAGTAGCACTTACAAAATATTTTAGCTATATAACACAACTAATTTGTACTTAAACTTGCACCAATATGACCAAAAATAGAAGCTCTTTGTGTATCAATGACAGTGGAAAACATGCCCATAAAATATGGTGGAGCCAAATTCAAGTTTAGGTTGAGTAGATATACAACTATGAAATCATAGGAATAGGAATATTTCTCTGTTTTGTAGCTGCTATCTGTTTCATCAAATCAGCTTGTGTTTTCCTTTAGAACTATCACCCGAACCAAAGCAATGGACAACAATATCTCAATAATTAGCTTATAGCTATTATGTGCTCCTTACCTCCATTTGTTGAAATGTACAAAAGAGGCCCTTTTCGACCACATAATGTAATTTTTAGAAGCTCATGGTAGCGTTTTCCTTGTTCTGGCAGAGAGAGTGGGTTCCTTCCTCGAACCTCCGGCAGGACCAATACAGGGCATCCAACTAATTTCCAAGAAGGGGTTTTACCTTCAACTTCATTTTTCATAAAAATTGAAATCTCCATAGTCTACCCGGGAATATGTTTTCAATTATGACCCAAATCATACCAAGTACCCATGCTACACCATTGATTATGTTTGTAACGATATTTTTAATGGTATTTTAAATTGCGTCAAAAATATGTTGAATTATCTGGGACTGGTGATGTTACCATAGTTCGCACTTCTGATGGATCCTCCCTTCATGTACACACTTTGGTTCTGTCAGGTAAGTCAGATGTTTTCCGGCCAATTCAAGGGTTATGAAGGCCCTGTCTGGCAGGTCATTTAGGTTAACCCAAAATTCAGGTCCACACTCATGACACTTTCACTTTCACTGCGCCAGCGGTTCATAGCAATGACCGGGGAAGAGGTATATAACAGTGACCGAGATGTATATATAGCAATGAAAGAGGATAACAAGAGGCGTGAGGAGGGTGTTTGTGAGAGGAGGCGTGCTGCAAGGGGGAGGAGCACGCATCAAGGTCTTGCATGGGCCGACTACGGCTGGAGAAGAAGCCGACAGGGTCGATGAAGGTTGCGTGAAGGAGATGAGGAGATGAGTCGATGGGGAGGCTGCATGGGTTATGTAGTGGAACTAAAATACTTCTATATAATTCTCTGACATATATTAATAGTAATGAATAATGAAATTAAAGAAATAACATTATTTATAATCTCATCTAGTAGCGTATCCATCCTCTTCTCAGTCATTGCAATTATATCAGCGACATTCATGGAATATGGAATATGCAGAATTCATGGGCATGCTTGCCATTATATTATGAAAATGATTTGGTAATCTAACAAAATTTCGATATGAAACTTGAGAGATGTAGATTCCTTTACCACAAAATTATTGATGGACACTATACCTCAAATCTCCATGGATGGTTATAAATTCCATGCCACACATTCACCACACCATTCAAAAGGATTTCTTGGAATGTCACTACTCCAGAATAGGTGCACTCCCTTATTTCTACTATAGGTCTATGTAATTCGATTCCAGAGAGTCTACAACCAGTGTATTTCACTCTCTGTTGATGTCACTGCTCTGTCACCGAACAGGTTGGAGGGAGTCGACACTCTTCCACTGTGCAATAGTCATGGACGTTATGTATAAACCCGATACAACATAGTGCTTCCAGGCAGCACATCAACCCGTTCTAGTCTCAATTCAATGCAAGAACACAACTATCACAACATTTTAGCACCGTGATTTTCTCACTCAATTAATTGTGCATTTTGGCCAACATTACAGAACTCATGCAACAAGCAGAGAAATTGACAGAAATGACATATTCTGAAGCTACCAAAAAATGGAAGAAGGGAGTTACAAGAGCAAAGGGAGGCTAAAATGGAGCTGGCTCTGAAGGGAACGTTTTCTGCAGACTTTGTTGGTGTTGGCTTTGGTGGGATCGATTTGTATATTCTCAAACTTAGCCATAAATGTAGAGAATAAAGCTAAAATTGTGCTGATTAGAGTAGGGCCAACAATCGCTCACTTTGATACCATGTTAAACACACGCATGGTAAACAGAGAAACTAAACAAACAAGGAGAAATATAAGCATGAGTTTTATTATTATTAACCATAGATGTGCTTTTATAGTACATTAGGTGACCCTTGGATTAATCTTCCAAGTGGTCTCTTGGACTCCATTAGTCCATTCGCCTTCCATGCCTACCCGTTGAGGATTAGGTGTCCAACACATGCAATCTATTTTATAAGTTTTGTTTGCTTAGCATAAACAGATTTTTTGTTAAAGTTCATCATCATAGCTGTGTGAATAATTTAGGATAAGGATATTTCTTGAAATAGGTAGCAGTTATTCATCTTCTTCCACTTGTGTACTCTGCTCCCTATACTACCTTTTACCCACAAATTTTATACCCGCCACAGCTTGCCAAATGCGTGAAAGTCTTAAATAACATTAAATAATTTCAAAACCTTTGATAAATCCATCCCACCAATCAAGTAACCCCTTTAAAGTTTGAAATGAACTATGATGTGTAAGGTTTACTCCTTAAGTAGTGAAAGAGTGACTTCTTACAGTAACAGGTCCCATGGATATCATTTGGAATAAATAATCATTAAGGTCAATTCCACACAACTTATTCTTAGTTCCACTGCATTACAACAATTCCCATAGAACAAGGATATTAATGAGCATATCCTAATAAAAGACACTTAAGGTGTTATTTTGGGAGGTGTATTTTATGAAACACCTTAGTGTAATATCTTGTTGAAATGAGAATGAAGAAATCTATAGGATGGGATGGTGAAAAGTGACTTTACGGCGAGATAATAGAGGTGGATTACCATTTTTCATAGATTATAAGTGATTTTAATCAGTCTCTAACTAAATAAAAATGGGAAAATGCTTAAAAAGTTGAGAAGGGGAAAAATGACTTAAATAAAATAAATTAAAAGTAACTTAAATAAATTAAATGAGAGAATATTCTATAATTAAAATAAAAAATTAAAATAAAGTGGTTCTAGAAGGTTTAATATGGATTCATTAAATCTATAAAAGGTGGGGAAGAAAATCACTTGCGACATCTTGGAGGTGAGTAATTTTCTTTTTAGGGAGGTTTGGGAATGAGATTCTCAACATTCAAGAGGTCTGAGGATGAAAACCCTTGAGTTTCCTATTGTGATTTCGATGAAAACCCAATCCACAATTGAGGATATTTCACCTAAAAATCTCATGGAACTTCAATGGTATTATTTGAGATCATATCTACAGTAGATCTAAAGATTGGAGTGAGGATTGTTCGGATTTTCAATTTGGGGATCAGTTTGAGTTATAGTTTTTTGTCGGAGGCCAAAATCATCATTCTAGTATATATTTGGATTTCTCTATATTAGCTATGTCCATGTAACCTTATATATATAATAAAATAAAGCTAATATTTCTACTATTCTCATGTCTATTTTTTGGGTTGCATAATTTAATTGAAAATGTGTTGGATTTTTTCATAAGAATTTTCTAAGGGTTTTTCATTAATACTTATGATAAAAATTCGGTTAAAATATTTTATGGGTACTTTTATCCAAATATCCTAAAAGGGATATTACTTCGATCCATACATGGGGAAATAGGTCATTGACGACAAATTCTCCCTCCTTGGCACAGTGAGGGTGAAGAACAATTTGATGAGGACATGCATGTGCATATCTTTCACCTCAGAGTTTCCATGTGGGCTGAGGAGAGACGGAACAAATGAAATGGACATTGATCCATCCAAAATTGTCTTGGAAGACAACTATGGGAGTAGGAAAAATCCTAGGAGAGAGCCGAAGGAACTTTTTTTGAGCTCAATACCTTCCTGGTTCATATGCACATGGCCTTAAGAAATTTTTCCAGAGTAATGATAATTCCATTTCCTAATATTTCCCCTCCTCGAACATCATCCGATTTGAATGAGGGGACTAATGTAATGGAATCCTTGTTCTTTGGATAAATCCATTCTGTGGACATAAGAGATCTTCCTAGGTTCAATGGCTTAACCTAGAAACAACACGACAAAATACAATGTATTTCCCTAAAAATATTTGAAACATAAGAAAAATTCTTACTTTGAATCCAAAGCAATATTCCTTCTTCTCTTCACTTTTTCCCTAAAGACCTAAATTTCACTTCCAAAAGTAGAACCTTCAAATCAACCAAAACAATAAAAGAGAAAAAAATAGACAATGCGATAAATTCAAATAACTCTAAACAAAATATCGAGGAATACCATTCTACACGTAAAACAAAATACATAGTATATTGGAAAAACAATGCACTTTGTATTAATATAAATAGAGAAATATTACGACCATTTAAGGACTTGATGTTGTGAATCTCTCCTATCTTCCTCATCCTTTATTTTCCACAATGATAAACCTCCAATCTCATGAATATATAAGGAATAATTATGGACCTCCAAAATTAAATGAGAAACATAAGGGAAAGAATCAAAGTCTCCACAATCCAACCCAGACTCTATAGAAGGTAGTGTTTTTATAGGACAAATGAGGAATTTTTAGATCCACCATACTAGGGCTAGATCCACTTTGAAAGGGGATAATGTCCATGGGATAAGAGATAAATAATTTCTAGTAGTAATCCAAGATCATCTTCACTAGTAAATGGAAGAATCATCTCCCGAAGCATCCATAAGGGGAAGCTTCAAAATTATATTTTATTTTACCACATTTCCAAGTGTCATTGCACTTATTGTAAAGGCTACCTAAGCTGACTAGTGAAATTTTCATGTGTGAAACCAGTTCTATCATAGTTTTTCAAGAGAGTATATGTGATGGAGTATTAAATTAGGGTTTTGAACCATTGTAATCTAGGATATTTACAGCTTTTGGGGAAATTTTTTCTATTGGTATTCTAAGGGATTGATGAAAATTGTAATGGATGGCGAGAGATATAGGTTTAGGTTTAGGGCTCATGAAGGGAAGAAAAATATTATAATGGGAGATCATTCATCAAATGGGAGCATCCCACTTGGCTTCCTAAAGGATATGATAACCCCTTCCTCCAGCTGGAATTGTAAGAAAAATATTTGCGAGGAAAGGTTACAAGGAAGCAAGCGCATCTCACCCAGGCGAAGATTGACAAGGACAATGAGCAACCCAAACAGGCACACTAAATTCTCTGAATAGACATCCTCAAAGTCTTAATTTTACATGTAATTTATGTTGCTATTTTTAATCTGTTTTGGTGTCATTCTATCACCATTATGGCTCAAAACTCATTGGGAGACCATCTTATTTCCCTCTCATGGGTAGTTGCTCTGCCCAAATTTTCTATTTTCCTCTTAAGTTTTAGTCATGTCCTCTTTGTTGTGTTGTCTCTTCGTTACTATTTTGGTTCAGAACTCTTTAGGATACCATCCAGTTTCCATCTCTTGGGAAGATGGTCTCCCCAATTCTCTGTCAACACATAATTTTTTTTTTGTCTACAAACAATTCCACGATACAAAGTACTCTAGACCTTCATACTTGTAGTTTATGTATATTTCTAGAAATATAAAAAAAGTAGACTTGTTTAAAAAAAATGCTAATAGAAACAAAGAAATATGAAGAATATGCACAAATATCCCAAAAGTGCCATAATAAGGTTCATAAAACATAGATAGAATCTATATAAAAACATGCTCATTATTATTGTTTTTTTATTATAATAAATCAATAACTCATTGCTTTCTAGGAAGCCAAATTACAAAAAAAAAAACATTGACACAGACCTGCAAAGATCATTATCAATGAAGAAAGATAAATCCTACCGTTAGTAATATTTTTCAATACCAAATAACAAATAATTTTAAATAAATTCTATAGATTTCTTTAAAAAAATCTACAAGAAACTCATTAAATCTTCAAAAAATTATTTGCGTTTATAACAATTTATGGTTAGGAGAATTTAGAAGATAAATATAAGTAAATTGTATTAAAATGAGATTTTAGAGATATCTACCTCGAAAAATATTATGAAAGAGATCAATGGTGCTCTCTAATCAGTATAAGTTTTTAGAATTGATAAATTTAATTTAAATTGATAGTTTAATTAGTACGGAACTTTTTTTAGGAATATTAAAATATATTATAATAAATTATAAATTGTTTTATAAAATTTTAGATTTAACTAGTCATTTTTAAGGTGGGCCGTCACTTTTACTTTAGTTTTGGAAATACTATTTGAAATAGGAGATAGTACTTTAATATCTTTTAAATATTAAAGGTATTATTTTAAAAACCAAAATTGATGAAATAAAATATTTTATTTTTAATTATAATAATATTTAAATAAATTTTAATATAAAAATATATTTTAAAGGAAACTATAAAGATAGAATGGAGGGAAGATCACGAATGTATCTAAAGACCTATATAAGTATCTATTTGTTGTTATTTAGAAGTCTTAACCAATCAAATAAATTTATCATATTATTTTAAAGTTAGATAAATAAAATGGATAATACATTGTCATTTTTTTATTTTTTTTTGTGAATTAAGATTGGTATTACTTTAGAAAAACATGATATCAAGATACACCATCTAGTTAGCCATAGTTCAAATAAAGTTTAGTTACAAAACTAGATAATTTTAACAACCTACAATATAGGAAAACTATCCAAAATATATATACCATACTACATTAAAAAAAAATTGTTGTCCAACACTACAAATGACTGGTGCAAGATGTTTGATTCTGGATATAGGAGGAGCTGGGAAATCCACATCACAAGGGAAGTGGTTCTCTATATGAGCAATCATAACCTCCATTCTTTCCAGACAAACTCACTAGTTCCAATGGGCACATTTATTGTCATTCAATGCAATAAAGATATTATATATTTCTTATTGTTTGTGTTTTAGGGCATTGTCGAGGAGGGTATTCATCTCCGAGTGTAAAGAAATGAAATTGAGGTATTGATTCCTTCTTCCCTTAGTATGACCAAGGTTAGGAACCCATTGTAAAACCTCCCCCAATAGTAAAAAAAAACTTCTCTATCCACAAAAGTATGGGATTCAAGGTAATGAATTTCATTACAACTTTCTCAAGGAATAGTAGAGTGAAAAGTTTTAAAAACTTTGTCTACTTGTAATTGGGATTGACTGTGGCATTGGGGGTTGTGACCTCTAGCTTCTCATACATTTGAAGGGTTACCACAAAAATCTTCAAGCGTTCTTTCGTTTGTAACTTGTGTATATTTATATACATGTAGAATTTAATTATTAAACTAATAAAGGTATCAGTCGTTACGCCCTTAAAGTTTGTATCATGATAGGAAGTGTAGATGCATATTTTTTATCTCTTTATTTCTTCTATACTATTTACCTTGTCCTGGATTCCACTATCACTCATATTATATATACATGAGAATATTTTTTAGTGAATTTAGTATCTTTGTTACTCTTATTCTTCTCTCTCTCTCTCTCTCTATATATATATATATATAGTGATGAAACTTACTAATATATATATATATATATATATATAGTGATGAAAATTATTTAGTAAGTTTCTTATTGTGTCATGATTCTATTGACACCAGTTCATTTTTCTTCCCTTGCAATTTACTAATAGAAAAAATATTAGTGTGATACACTAGCTATAAAATTTTATGGTAACTTACAAAAAGAATTTATATTTCAACCATAGAGTTTCTTTGCAGTTTTTAAATGCTTTATGGTATCGAATTTTCTGAGCACATATGTGAAAGAAAATTAGGGGTTTTAATTTTTATCTGTAATTCTTAGATTCTTTCCTTCTTTCAAGAAAATTAGGGGTTTAAGTTTTTATATTCAATTCTTAGATTCTTTCCTTCCTTCTCTTGTTCAGTAACCATCGCACATTCTCACAACTTACAATACTTGTCTACACTTCTGTACATTTCTGATTTCTCTTTGTTCATAATATTTACAGTATCACTAAATTATTCCATGACCATATTGGGTTGTACCATATGACCTTTTAGGGTTTTTCTAAGCCCTATCCAATATAGATTCTATGATTACTCCATAGGGAAAGATAAAAATTTCTCATGTTGAATCCCAGAGTAACTAACAAGAATCAACCTATGTATGTCATGCTACAAATACTTTTTATTTTTAAAATATTTATTATATGTAACCACACTTACATGTTCCATCTATAAATCAAGGACCCTTTCCTACATTTACTTGGTCCATAATTCATATATTTAACAAAGGTTAAAATATTCAACAAGGAATTTCCTTCATACCTATTCATGCTAGACCATACATGTATAATCCATAATATTTCTATAATAAAATTATAATTTTTTTCTTATTTTTTTTCATCAGATAGTCATACACATAAAATGAATACCAAAATTATTTACAGTCATAAAGGGATCTACCTACATACATTATTTATATCATCATTTTGGAAACTATGTCAAGGATTCTCATAATCCTCCCAACCGTAAGCCAATACTCAACCTAGATACCCGTGAGCCACGTAAGCCAATACTCTACCTGGTTACCCCTGAGTCACTCATATGTATCAATTGAATAGTTCCAGGAATATTCAAAGAAAATCATTTTTTTATTTGACCCTTTAATAAGTGTCATGTTTGTCCATTTAGGTTATCACCAGTCTTTCTCTGCCACTAGTTATAAATGGGAATTATTGTCCTTCTCTCCCATAGCATTTTCCCATGGAAAACTTGTCACATGACATCTATCTCCAACCATTTCCTTTGTTGTTTTGTGTCAATATTTTTCGTTCTTCATTTTCTTCTTCACTTTTGTCTTGAAGAAGAAATAATGAATGAATTCCTCTTCTTTTTTTCTTCCATCTAGGCAAAACCAATTCTTGTTGGTTTGTATCAATCTTTTTCATTCTTCATTTTCTTCTTCACTTTTATCTTCAAGAGGAAAAAAGGAAAGAATTTCTCTTTTTTATTTTTTTCTTCATGTGGGCATAACCAATTCCAATTGTTCCCCTAACATTTAGGAGTTAGTCCACTTGAAAATCCTTAACACGTTTTCAAAAACATTTGTTAACCAAAAAGTAAAATATTTTTTTTAATATTTTTTTTGGCAGAAATAAAAATATAATATTAACATTGACCATTCTTAACACGCTTTCAAGAACATTTGTTAACAAAAAAGTAAAATATTTTTTTTTTCATCTTTTTTTTTTCACACAAATAAAAATATAATATTCACATTGACCATTCTTTTTCAGAATTGAACTTTCCAATTCAAAATTTAAATAGTAAAAGTCATAGGAAGTTCACTAGGGCTATTATAGGTTGTTGCAAATGGAATATATTATAGCTATCAATAATTTCTTCGCATAAGTCATGATTCCTTCCTAAAATTACTATATTCAACAACTCTAGCATCATGGTTAAGTAAAATATCCATTTAACAAATCCCCAATAATCAATATCTCCCACTTATCATTGATAATTTTCCATGCATTATGCATCATTTAATGTTGCATAATAACATTAAAATTCATCTTTAATCTTTTACTTTTATACACACCTACAATTAAAAGACCATACTTGTTTAATGCATGGACCTTATCATGGTAGGTACTTAATTTAATTTACAAAACAGAAAAGACAAAACCACACCAATATGCACATAAAATTAGGATTAATTCATAAAATAATTACAAGAGAGATGTTGGCCCAATGCTTGGCCATCAATCCTCATGCTCACTCACACAATTTTACACCCATCTATTAACCTTTTTTTGCATGCCTCGTGTCTCATAGGCTCACCTCTATCTATAAAATTGGATGAGAACCCAAGGACGTGATAGATCCTAAGCTAACTCCAAAAATATCTCTTAATCCCTAACATCTCTAATACAATGTCTAAAATCTCTCATTAAATACCTTATCCATAGATGAGCGCTAACTGATCCATGATCCTATCAAACCTTCCACAATCCTCTTGAATATTCTCGTATTTATAATAATTTTTACTCTCTCCTAAAAAATATAGAAAAATCTATTAAATAATTAAATCCCCACTTAAAAACTAAATATTCTGATAAATAGTTGACCTAGGTTAGATACACCTGCATCAGACTCATAAGGTAAAATAAAATCATGGTATCCCAACCATCAGTCAAGATAAAAATCCTCCTAGATCCCATATTTTCTCTTGCAATAAATCACCTGTTATGTCATGTTGTTGATTTTCCATTGTTGTTCTTTTTTCCTTGTTAATGTATGCATGTTTTTTGTCATCCAAAAGCTTCTTCCATCTTCTTTCCTTCCTGCAATATGTTTCCTTTTGGACATTTTCACCAGAAATATTCTAATCCCTTCAATATCCATGTCCTACTATTTTTCTTCCTAGTGCACATTACTATTTCTTTGTTGAACTTTGTTGTCAATCTGGGCGCTTCCATTGCACTAGATTTGTTGATTTCAAGGCCTATTATCACACTCTAAGTTTGGATGGTCCACCCATTCTTATCATAATTTTAATTCTACTTCAATATCTTCCATGTTGACATTTGATCCATTTGTTTGATGAACATATCCTGCATCCACAAGGAGGTTGTGAGATTTAAAATTATAATGTTTGGTAGATGAATCTACCTTTAGGTCTTCATGCTGGTCTTCTAAAAAATATGTAGCGTTTTCTATGGGGATCGAAACTACATCCACATTATCATCATCATCATCACTAAGGAGTTGCCCTTTCTTAGGTTCACAAAGGTATACTTTCGTATGGAGTTTATCTGCTTCCAAAACTTTCACTTTGCACTTCAATCTGCTTTCCATCAACCGTTTAATTGGCCATTTAATTGTTCTCTTTATTACCCATCTAGGCCTTTGTATTTGTAATATCTCTAGCAACATGTCCAGTCATGATTTTAATTCAACAATCTCTCTCTCCTCATTATCAATTCCAATTGTTATGGCATCACTGTGGCCTTTCTCTGGAATCTGCATCTTCATCTTTTGTTCTAAAATTCATCTTGTTCACTAGAACCTACAATTGAATCACTTTACCAAGTTGTGTCCTCCAAACTTGGTCAATGGTTCACTTCACTTGAACCTTCTCCCTCAGCACTCATTTGTTCTTTGCTCCCTTTTCTGCAAACAAAAACTGCAGTATTTATTCAAAATATCTTTATAATGACCAAACTCTTGGGTGTAGGGCTCCACCAATCACGCGCTCAATTAAATTCAAGGAATCAAACCTTTGACTTGACATAGGACTCTTTGACTCTAGAATTTACATCAAATATTCATTAAAATACTTTGAATTAAATTTTTACATTGAAAGATTCTCTCACTTCAACTCAACTTATACAAGGGCCTTTGTTCATTTGAGCAGTCATAAGCTTCTTGGATTTTATGATTATGACATTTGATAAAATTTTCCTTCATTAAATAATTAATCTCACCAATGATGTGTTTAATCAAAATTTAAAACTATGGGAACAAATTGGCTCAACCAAGTTAATTTTTTTAAGTTAATTTTTATTATTGCCATAATATGAATAAGAATTTAGCTATTCCTTTAATACAAAATCATTATTGTTTGTACTAATGTAATAACATTGGTTATTTATAAAAATAAAACTATAATATTGTTGTTTTATTCTAATGTGTTATATAAATGCACATACATACTTACAAATGCACGTCTGATATTTCATATTTCCAATGCATTAATAAATGAATAAAAAACATATACTTATTTTGCATTAAAATAAATACATTGAATTATAAAAGTATAATTTTTGTATTCATAATTCACATAATTTAAATATACACTTTTTATTCATAATTCACATAATTTAAATATACACATAATTATAAAAACATGTTTTATTTTCCACTTAACACATGCATTAAATAAAATGCATAAATAATATTAAGGATATCTGTTCATATGCATTAATTAAATGCATAAAATATCCCTTATTAATCGTTATTCCAAATAAAATACCACCTTTAGATATATAATAATCACTTGGAATCTAAATTAGAATGAAGAACATGAATACAATCATGAATCTTTATTCACATCTAAAACACAAACCATATATATGTGAACTTGTATGTGAAGAACATGCATGTAATTACAAAACCTCGTCTATTTAACAAATCACCATAGTTACCTTCTATTTCTAGACACAAGAACATGGTTAACTTATCCTTGAAATATTTTGAACTAAAATATCATTGTTAACTTTTTTCTCTACAAGAACCGTGAAATCTTTTCCAATAAATTAATATAGTTAACTAATATTTGTTGACAAGAGTTGATGAAATATTTTGTAATTAAGTAATCTTTGTTCAAATCAATCCATGAAATATTTTGTAATTAAGTTATCTTTGTTCAAATCAATCCATGAAATATTTTCTAATTAATGTATCTCCCTACACAAAAATACATGGAATCTTTTCCTATTAACTTATCTCCCTTCACGAAAATCTATGAAATATTTTTCAAAAAAATAACACATAGGGACCATGCAAATTAACACAATTATTCTATTTTACCACAAAGAGAACCATGCATTTTTTTTTAAGAAATGACATGGATTATTATATATTTTTATGCACAATATTCATATAACTTGATTACCTATAGTTTTATTTTCCATGCCCAAGATTTGTATGCAATATTTTTCAAGAAATAGAATGGATATGCAAAACATTCATGTACATTTTTCGAATCTTTTTCAACAAATAACATGGATATGCAAAAGATTCATATACATTCTTTCGAAAATATTAACATAATCAACTTATCTTTTACAATGCAATATTTTTCAAAAAAACAACACGATTACCTATCTTTTTATAATACCACATCAGAATAAAAATAAAGAATGGAAAATTTATATATTGAGTCAATCACCCTAAAATTATTCAGGTAAAAACCCTGACCTTCTCTGTAATTCTACTCAACCATTTAAAAGAGAGAATTTAAATTTCAAGTAGTGAATTACTCAATATTTACTTGAAATTAATTTTTTTAAAAGAGAAATAAAACGCAAAAAAACCTACCTCTACATTATATGAGAACTAAAGGCACAATGCAAGAACAAAAGCATGTCTAACTTTTCCTTAACTAGAAAAGTCGTATTTGTTAGCATCTCAGCAATTGTTACCTTACTCCAAAGCATGTCTACCTTTTCCTTAACTAGCAAAGTCGTATTTGTTAGCATATCAACAATTGTCAACTTACTCCAGTGCCTCATGATAGTAGTGGAATATGTCTTCGACCTCATTAGCTAGTTAAGGATGTATTAAATGTCACCACTATCGTGAACTTACCACACATAATTTTTTTTTTTACTAAAATAAAAGATAATAGCACTTTTAATTATTTTCTTAAGGTACATATTTCATGGTTAATGATAAACATCCTATAAGTATATCCTTATATAGAATATTAAAGGCTTATGCTATCTCTATCATTGGATTTCTATGCTATTAACAATATAGTACTAGAAATTTATTCCACGAGTACAAAATATAGTATCCGAATTTCTATTATTAAAGCTCTAAATTCAAATTTTATTTAATTAAATAGACTGACCCCTTCGGCTTTGCTCGACAACTCTCCTCCACTGGAAATGTTAAAATTGGTGCTAAAAGTCGATCTGGTAAAACCTAGATCTGATAGTGCAGGCTAAAGCGGGTGGGATTAGGGTAACTACTCGACCCATCACCACACTTTGAGCTCATTTTTCCATGGTTTTTTCTGTGGCTCTGCTTTGTATCTGCTTCTTTACTCCTTCGAGCTCTTCTCCTAGAAACAAGGTAACCAACCTTGTCATTTGCTGTGTATTTTGAATAAGGTACTTTTCTACTCCGGTACATGCCTCTCGTTCCAACGTTTGGCTTCAAATTGGTAGTTTTGATTACTTTTACACCCACTATTGGCATGACGACCTTGCTGTAGCTACACAATTTATCTACTGGAACAGGTGAGGGTCTTTATTGTTCCTAAATTTATTATGCATCAGTTAAAGAGGGTTTATAAAGTTTTCTCACATATGTAAGTTCTTTCACTCCCTTCTCTCTCAGTTAAGCTTTAGTTCAATTTTTTTAACCCCTCTAAGACCAAGGGTTCATGGCTCTGTCAGCCTTTCATTCTCTTTTGTTTCTACTACTGCAAGATATAAATTCTCAGTTTGTTACCCCGTTCTAGCCAAGGGTTCATGGCTCTATTAGTCTTTATTTTCTTTTACTTCAACCATGGAAAGGCAGAACCCTTCCAGTGCGTTGAGGGTGATGGCTCTAGGTAAGGTTAGCTACCGGTTTAGTCATTTTTGTTAGCAGTAGTATCATTGTAAAATTTTCCTTTATTAATCACAATGGCTCATAGTTTTATTTTGTTTTCTTGATATGCAAGTTGCCACTATTTTCGGATGCCACAATGGAATGGGGCATCGTCCAAAGGTCCTACATTGTGTTACCATGACCAGGTAAGTTGAAACCTGCTTTGAAGTAGTTATGATTTAAGTGAGTTTTCTTTTTGGAGTTTACACTGAGGGTAGAACCCTCTTGCGTGTACAAGCTGTGGACTTTGGTATTACGCTTATTCACAAGAGGGGCATAGACCCGAAAATTTAATTTTTTAAGTATTATTTGTAGCTCCTCATTACGATTGTTTAATTTTCGTCTTCCGAACAAGACTGCGTGTTTAATTTTTGCGAGACACTATTAAAGGTTTAGATTTTAAGTTGAACATCAAGAGTTTCCTGAATTTCATGGCTTGGAAAAATGTATATGTGTCCCTACACTTGTAATGTATATTTTAAGTTATATATACCTAGCCACGTGCTCGTATTTTTTGTTTTTTGAAAAAAGTATGCACACAATTATCTATCTTCTACATTTGTTTTGAAATAATCTTGTATTAGCCTCAGATTCTAGAAGTTGACATTTGAGCATCTGGGTTAATGTATTCTTTTATGATAGAATTTAATGGTTACACGCAATAATATAGTTATACCCTTCTTGTATATTTATGGTGGTGCTTTTTACCTGTGGATTCAGTGGCCATAGGACCCTGATCCTTTCCCTGTTCTCTCACGAGGATGAGCTTCTAAACCTCTATGCCACCTTTAACCTTTATTCAAATTAATGAGAACCAACAATCGTTATACCAACTACAGTCCGAGTGGAGTTTTTTTCTCGTATTTGTTTTTGATACTATGTTGTTAAAATTTATGATATGTGAATAATCAATGCAAATTATTAGCAATAGATGAATATTTGACTATGCATGTTTAATTTACGGTGTTAGCCTGGGAAGATTTTATATGTTTAGCCTTTTTCCACTGCATGTATCATATATACTTTCTGTTTAGTCTATCTCCACTGCATGTATCATATATACTTTATGATCTTCACAAAAATTAAGAATTATTCTAGTTTATAGGTTTTCAAAGACTGTAAATCTCTATATTGCATATTGTCATATTCTTCTTAGTCTGTTAGAACATTTTCCTCGCTAATTTAATTAACATAGATTTTGTCCATATTTTGAAAATAAATATGTATAATCATTATTTATAGCTAACATAAATATTTAATAAAAAATTTCCAGTATTCTAAATTTAAATACTGTCTAAATATCTCTTCCTATAACTTAACGAGTAAACTCATTTAATTATCTTTGTATTCTCGCTTAAACTGATGGTGCCACCCAACAACGAGAGAGGAAATCACATCCTCTACTCCCCTCGATCTCCATTCCAGAGCTTAGGTAGTAGTAATTTGTCAGAAGTTATACCTTAGGACCTCGGTCCAATCTACACTCCCTTCAAGTTACAGAGCTCCACTGGTTTTCAGCCAGCTTTGGACAACTCGTTTCTTTAAAAAATTCTATTGTAAAACCCCCTTGTACTTTTCTTGAACATAAGCACTTCCGCTCCTCAGGATTTCCTTTTATCATTTTGGGGAAGGTAACTTTCAAAAACTACCTCTTCCTTTTTATTGTGGAATCTTGGAATTATTTTACGAATCAGTTAATTAATTACTCAATGTAATTTTTATTCATGAAATAAAATTCAAGTTCTCTTTTACTAAAGAATAACCATATTTGTTAAAACAAAATAAAATGTATTTTTAAAAATATTTTATAAAAATCATTAAAATAAATTAGAGTGTTACATCTTCCCCCACTAGAGTCAAATAGTGTCCTCGATATTTACTTCATTCCATAAAACATTTCAGGAAATTCTTCATGTATGGAGTTCTCATCTTCCCAAGTGGCCTCTTACATACTAAAACTCCATTGCACCTTAAATTGGGGGATGAATTTCCTCCGGAGCATTATTTCTCTCTGATCAACAATACGCTGAGGTTCTACCAAAAATTCGTTGTCCGGTTCTACCTGCAAGCAACATAATTTATAATTAATTGAATTATGAATTCCATATCTTCATAGGATTTATAATGTAAACATAACTTAAATATGTGTTCTTCCAATGTATAACATTTTTCGGGTCATGTATTTATCATTCTATTAATGACACATGAAATACGGTGTGTACCAACATGTTGCTAGGTAGTGGTAGCTAATTAGCCACCGTCCCTATCAGTTCCAAAATTTGGAATGGTCCATAGTACTTGGGAGCCAAATTTTCATAGGAATTTCACATCAAGGTGCTCTTCTTGGGTTTAATCCTTACATAAACGTGGTCACCCACCTAAACTTGTGAAAAGTTCTTCTTTCGGTCAGCATATATCTTTTGCCTATCTTGAGTTGCCTTTAGATTTTGTATGAATTTTCTAACCTTGCGCTCCATTTCCTCCAGCATGTCTGGTACGAGCATCAGTTTGTTTTCTGGACTCCTCTAATTTATAGGGGTTCTGCATTGTTATACGTACAATGCTTCAAAAAGAGTCATCTTCAGGGATTCTTGGTATCCATTATTGTAGGTGAATTCAACTAGATGCAAATATTCTTCCCACTTTATGGATTGTTGCATCATATACATGCGTAGCATATATTTTAATATTTGATTCACCCTTTCAGTCTGAACATACGTTTGAGGATGATAAGTGGTACTAAACTGGATATGTGTTCCCCAACCAATGAACAATGTTGTTGAGGAGGTAAATCCCCTCTGCGGACAGAGGTGATCCCTACTAGCCCAGATCGGGTCTAGCAACAATCAAACATGCTACAATGCAGGTTCCTAATTGTAAATAAACCAACTTGCGAGGAAGGCTTACCTGAAATCCAACGCTGTCATTTGTAGAAGAGGTGGTGCTCCCATTCCTTTGCCCTCGCATATCACAATCCTCACGATCTCCATGATCGGACACCTGCACATGCAAGAAACAACACAAACGCAAGCATAAAACCCAGAATATACAATTATATGTCAGTCGAAGAGGACATAACTCATGAACATGATCAAGAACAAGAGTGGAACCATAACCAATATTTTCTTAATATTAATGAGTCAAAAAGAAGAATACAACCAAAGCTTCGACGCTGAATTCTCCTTTGGGGGGTTGTCAGCAGCACATGTCTCGATAAAGCCTGTCAAGGATGGGACAAGCCTCTCTATCCGGATACTTGGGAATATTATCCTTGCTTGGATTTGGCCTTAGGGAATCAAGAAGGCTTTTGCAGCATGAAAGCTCTTGGGAACTTGGGGATTTTGGAACTAGCTTGCTATGGAGATGGGCAAGCCTTTATAGGAGGAGGAAGGGAAGTTGGGATCCCTATAATTATGGGATTGGCCCTATCATCAAGGAAGCTTCCATGAGAGGTGGCAAACCACTTCCTCTCTATGGAAATCTGTAGCCAAACCACCCAACTCAAGATAGATATCAGTCCAGGAATTTGTTAGGATGAAACTTCCGCCTCTTATTTTTTAAAAACACCACTTAATATGGTTGGCGCGGGTGTGGCTCTATGACAGAGCGCCAATTGGCACGCCCTCTTTGGAGGATTTTCCCTCTTGGCGCGAGGGCTGAACTATGGAACCACGCCAATGGAAAAAGAGCTATTTTTAGGGTTTTTTGCAAGGAGATGTCTTCAGGGAAATTAAAGCTCATCTTGAGAGGGATACAACGAAAGTATTTTCAAGTCTTAAATCTACCCATAGGTCACGGAATGAACCCTCCAATGTGCGGGATGGGGATTGCAGGGACGGTGACAAATTTCTATGTAACAAATTCCCCCTAAAGCATGAGGCCCGAGAGAGAGAGAGGGGTGAAATGCTTTACGAGATCATGCCGACTGAAAACACCGCCATTGGAAAACCTACGGAGCGAAGTACAAATGATGTCTCAGATACGTGATATATATACGTGGTATGGGTGCAGCCATCCATAACAAAGTTTACAATAATCTAGATCCAAGGCATGGACGCAGTCATCCAGTGAGGATTGATAAATAGACTCAGGTATGGTGGCAGTGATCCAATCAGTGAGTCATGTAAATAATCATAATAATCCAGAATATCGCAGCCTGGATTACAACAGACACAATCCAGGGTCTTGCACTCCATCTCGACCCGAAGAAAGTACAAGTTCAAGCATGCGAATGTGTGAGCTGAAGTTGAACATGCAAGAACATCACCTGATTACCAGCCAATGATGAAAGCTATTAACATATGCGAGAGGAACCACCAATAATGACAATGGCTCTCAAGGTACTACAGGTACAAACTACGACGTGTGAATCAATGAGCTGGTGTCAAACACCCATAGAATCACTCGATCAGAGGCCAATGATGAAAACCTCACGTCGAATGCGACAAACCTGCCATTGAGGCATGCAGGCTCCAAGGTACCATAAGGGAGTCTCTAGAGCAGCTTCCCAGATAATGAGCTGAAGTCGACGGGAAGTGACCTTGATCGAAGGTGGGCCATAATTTTTCCCACATCATCGACATGAGACAGAGGAACATGGTGTTTTTGTGAATCAAGATCATACGAGAATCAGAGGAAGGTTGATGCTTGCAGAGGTCAACTTCTCTTGAACATGTAAACGGCACAACAGTGGACTTGGCAATATTTGACATCAACGGATCAGAGGTCATGGTGACAAGGCAATGAGAAGATGAGAGGTCAAAAGGGATTATCCAAACCCATGGAGGCAAGTGAAGAACGAGATGAGATGTCCCCAACCCGACACGAATGCAGACAAGTGCCATGTTCAAGAGTGACATACTGCCAACACGAAAATGATACTGGCTCCATTTTCCCCCACCATTTCTGGCAAGTACCCTAATTATTTTTGACAACAAGCTTGAAGGGGATCGCATATGCTTGTAATATAAGTCCGCCCTTCGGGCGGATCCATCCTAGTACATTTAACGAGCCCTAGGAGGGAGGAACTCGGAGAACGTCACTTCGACTGAATCGAATGTCATCAGGGTTTAACGAGTCTGACAAAGGAAGAACTAGGCGTCTTCTCATATTTAGAGAGTTTGAAAAGACAGCAGAAAATTAAACTCCAGCAGTCCCTTTTTGTAGATAGTTCCTTGGACCCCAAAAGGTAGAAAACAATATCTGAGAAAACCTCCTAGTCGTGATAGGCTAGGGTATTCCTTTTTCATAAATAATCCATCCCAGCCCGAAAAAGGGGTAAACGTATACTGGGTAGATGTCGATTCGTGTCCACATTAACGAAATCGAAACGACAAGGGCCTCGACAATATTTTCATGTTTTAGAGAGTCAGAAAAGAGCTGAAAGATGACTCAAGAGTGACTTTTTCGTGTATTTACCGAGTCCGAAAAAGTATAAAATACAACTTGTTTTGCCATCTAAGTTGCATGAAAGACCTGTCGCTGCACAAAAAAGGCAAGCGTAAAACCCATTTTTGACAAAATATATTAAAATATTCAGAAAAATAACTTTCAGGACCTATTTTAAGTTCAAAAAGTTATAAATATGTCAAATGGTAAAAATAAAATTACTTTTTACTTTTTACCTCACCAAAGAGCAGCAGTGGTCCAGTTTGTGTGCGATCTTTCGACTGCGATTGCGACCGATCCTGGCTTCTATTCAGAGTTCCGTCAGTTCTAGGTAAGAGGCGCTTCCTTGTACTCCATTTCAGTCCATTTTTTAATAGCTTTCCATCATGCATTAGACTTTTGAGGAAAACTTTTAAATTTTTAGGGCTCCGCTCATTGGCGTGGGTATCGGGCATGGACCTGCACCAATGGGCTTTTATATGCAAAGGGCCCGCGCCGACTGGCGCGACTATTCATGAAACATTCGTACCAGCGGCGAAACCCAAATTTCCGCCTAAAAATTCGAGATTCTAGTCAATTTGGATGAAATTTGAAGCTCATCAGAGATCTAATTAAGGGTTTGTGACCATGTTGATGCAGGAAACCGAGAAAAATGGTGATTGAGTGGAAAGAGAGAGAGCACGGTGAAGAGGATGAACAAGCCATGGAAAATAAAACTTGCATGAACGCCCTCAGGAACTGTGGGCTAAAAAAGTTCTTCGTGATGCCCTGTTTACGAGCTCAACATGAGCTTGTGCAGTACTTGATCAATATGTGGGACGCATATGAACAAGTATTCAAACTGCGGGACCAAGTGTTAGAACTGGACGTTGCTGACATGTACTTCATAACCGGATTATCGCGCAGAGGTCCGGTACCCATATTGACAGGGAGTAGACCGTCTGGTGAGAAAATGGAACAAGTGATGGCACGAGTGTGCCGAGGGGCACAACTGGGATCAGGAGGTGGAAAGGTGGACAGCCACACCATTCCTGACCTGGCACTGAGAGTGGTGCTGCATACCATCACGCGGGCTGCGGGGTCGCAGGCACTGCACGAGGCCACAAAGGCCCAACTTTTGTTAGCCTCAGAGTGTATGACTCCTCTATTGTTTGACTGGGCCACAGCAGTGACGATAAGCATAAAGAGGCAACTGACCAAATGCAAACAAGCCAAGCTGAAACAGTTTGGCTATGGTTCTATCTTGGTATCGTTCATTCTAGAACGATTAACAATATTCCAGGGCCAAGGGGCCATAGTAGCTGAGCCGATTCCACGAGAGCCAAGAATGGCTCGCTGGGAAGCATTGATGCCCAGAGCTGGAGGGGGCCAACAAATGTCCTGGAGGCCAGATTTTTTTAGGTGGTTGCGGTGTCAGTTGATCGTAGTGGAAGACTGGCCATATGAAGGTACCGATTTCACTGGTGATCCAGATCTCCCACTGCCGGAGGGAGATGATTGGGACGACGAGTTGGGTATGACCTCTTCTCTTTTTGATTTTTGTGTTTTATGATTTTTTGTTAATACATGTTCTTCCTGACACACTTTATATGTATGCAGACGTGGGCCCAGAGAGACCAGCCGGTATGTCTCCTATCGCACGGAGAACTCTTCCCGCACCTGATCCTCAGGCAGAGGGTGTAGAGGGGGGGGAGTTAATCCAGAATCTCGAGGGCATTGCCCGAGGGATCCCAGACTATGCCCAACTGGCGGATGTATCAATTTCGTACCAGAGACATACGGTGGGAGTGCCTAGTCACCTCCACTGACTTCTGAGATGCTTAGTGTGTGCAGTCACCTGCTATCATGAGCACCATGTGGATTAGACTCCTAGGGGTTTTCATCATGCATATTTTTTGAGAGAAATGTTGTCTCCAGATGTATTAAGACGAACATATATATTTTTTATTCTATGTGACGCACACTATGTAAACATTTCGATATCTATATATATACATATCTATTTTTGGATGGATTTTCCTATTACATGTGATGATGATTTATAAATTGCGCAAATGTCTATCTAACACCAAATTAGCTACTACATCTGTTAATGTATTCATGTGCCTGGGTATATGCTGATATGTAATATAGTCAAAATTTCTTTCCAGTAAATGAATACGCAGATACAGACGTAAAATGGATGGGTTTCTGACCGAATAATGACCGTTCAGTTGTAATACTACAAGTTGTGAGTCTAGATACACAAGCAATTCATGGATACCAAGGTTTACAGCCTCATTTAATAATTCTAAAACAACACTATATTCTGCGATGTTATTTGTAGTATGTCCCAGACACACACCTTGCAGGTTGACCAACTCACCAGCAGGATCATAGATTACCCAGGCCGCCGAAGACAGGTTCCTGGTACTGCGAGAGGCACCATCCGCAAAACCAACAAACGAACGAATGGACATCTACACAATCAGGAAGACCCGATCAACAGAAAGATGTTTACATCGCACACTACACCACACATGCACACAAACGAAAAAAAAAACACACCTATGTACACACACCACACCAAAAATGACTTTAAGCGTAGTATTTCTTTAGGTACAACCAATTTTTGGGCTGTGCCAGTGGAACTCCTTCATAATCTATAAGCTCATAAGCCCCATTCTTCAAAATGTGTTTTACTATGTAGGGCCCATGCCACATAGGTTGGAACTTGCCAACCCCAAGCTTGTCATGTGCTTGATTGTACAGGAGGACGAGGTCCCCTTCAACAAAGGAACAAGGAGAAACCGATTGATCGAAGTGAGCTTTGACCCGATTCTTTTGTGCTTCAATCACTAAAGCAGCTAAGCGGTGGTTTTCATCTAACCGTTCCAGATACAAAAGACGCTCTTCCTCGGCAGAAGTGTCGGGTAGAAGTTCCACAACTAGTTTCAACGAAGGAATCTCGCATTCAACCGGAAGAGTTGCTTCTAGACCATACAACAATTGAAATGGTGTGAATCCAGTTGCACTCTTTGCAGACGTCCGGTATGCCCATAGAGCTGAGAACAGTTAAAGGTGCCAATTGGATTTGTGGATACCAACTGTTCTTTGAAGCATAGTGACCAGAACCTTGTTCACTGCTTCAACCTGGCCATTTTCCTGAGGGTAATATGGCGTTGAGCTATCGTGGTGTAAGCCCAACTTTGAAGTCATCTCGACCATCATATAATCTCGTAAATGAGTACCGTGGTTAGTAACGATGGCTTGCGGGATCCCGAAACATGCAATGATATGGTTGAATATGAATTGGGTAGCTGTCTTACCGTCGGCAGCTAGTGTAGGCATCGCTTCGGCCCACTTGGTGAAGTAGTCAACAACGACAATGATATATGCATGCCCCCCGGCCGAGTGAGGGTTACACGTCATAAAATCTATGCCCCATTTCGAGAAAGGGCCGACGGTAATAACAGGATGCAAAGGGAGAGGCGGCGCACACATCTTGCACTGAAACACCTGGCACGTGTGACACTTACGGACTACAACGATATAGTCTTTGAATATTGACGGCAAAAAATAGCCTGCTCGCAAAATTTTTTGAGCAGTAGCATATCCAGACATATGTCCACCATAGGTGCCACTGTGGCAGTCATTTAGGACCCTTTCAGCCTCTTCCAAGGTTAGGCGCCGACGGAGCACCGAATCTACTCCAACACGGTATAAAGTATCTCCTACGATGTGGTAGGGTTGAGACTGATGCCGAATTCGACGTTGGGCATCTTTATTCAACTCAGATCGAAATGTAGAGGTCTGAAGATACACAATTATGTCGCCATACCAAGGGTTGCGAGTATTGATGAGGAAAAGAGTTTCGTCCGGGATATGATCCTCGGCGTGTGAAGGAGTGGAGTCTGTCGGGAGTGAGCATATAAGATTCGCGAAAAAAAGTGATTTGGTTGACTTAGCAGTGGTGAACTCTAAGTCAAAATCCTGCAGGATCATGATCCATTTGGAGTATTTGCCCCCCAGTAATTGTCTAGAGAGAATATATGTCATGGGGTTGCAATCCGAAACCACTGTTATCGTACGCAACAGGATGTAATGGCGAAAACGCTGCACAAAGTGTACTGCGGCTAACACCAACTTCTCGATGTGAGCATAACGCGTTCCTGAATCGAGAAGGTTTCGTGATAGATAATAAACGACATGTTCATTACCATGATCATCATCTTGCACCAGAACCATAGCAATGGTGCTAAACACGGCGGCGAGATACAAAGTGAAATCATGCCAATAATCAGGAGGACGAAGCAAAGGAGCATTTACCAGTAATGTCTTTAGCTTCTAAAAGCACTGTTGAGCAATTTCGTCCCAATGGAATGGAACATTCTACTTTAATAGGCACGTGAATACTTTAGCGACCTCCGCGTAGTTTGGGATAAAGCGTTGAAGGAAGTTCGCTTTTACTTGCAGACTCTGCAACTGATACAACAAGGAGGGAGATGGGAGGTTGATGATAGCTTGGAATTTTAAAGGGTCAAGGTGAATTCCATCTTTGGAGACTATGAATCCCAAAAGAAGTCTAGAATCCACGCAGAAGACGCATTTATGAGGATTAAGCCTAATATTGTAGTGCCTACATCGAAGGAAGACCTAGCGGAGGTGTTCAGGGTGATCCTCTCGCCTAGCTGAGTGAGCCAAAAAGTCATCCAGATAAGGTTGAATGATGTGGCGAATGTCATGGAAAGCGTAAGACATCGCACACTGAAAAGTGGCTCCAGCGTTCTTCAGGCCGAATGAGAGTTTTTTATACGCGAAAGTACCCCACGGACAGATGAAAGTAGTCTTGTGTTGATCCTCAGGTGTAATATTGATCTGATTATACCCTGAGAAACCATCCATCAAGGAATAAATCTCACTTCCGACACATTCATCGATAATCTGGTCTATGAACAGAGTGGGATAGTTATCTTTCGGACAGGCGTGATTAATATCGCGGTAATCAACACAGACCCTAATAGTACCCTGCTTTTTATCGATAGTGACAATGTTGGAAACCAATTCTGTGAGGGGGATGGGATAAATAAAGCCTGCGTTCAGAAGTTTTTCAACTTCTGCTTTGATTGCAGCGGCCTTCCGAGGATGCATGGGGCGTAAGCGTTGGCGCACGGGCTTCACACCAGGGTAGGTTGGAATCTCATGCACTACGATACTGGGATCAATCGCCGTCATTTCCTCATAGGACCAGGCGAACACATCTCTGAATTCTTTAAAAAGATTAGTATAGACTTGAATCTCATCAGGAGAACAAGTCACTCCCATGTGTATATTCTCAACGATCCCCAGTTTAATGGAGATGTGGATCGGGATGGTTTGAGTGATATTACTTAGGTTTCCCTCTGAAAAAATCTCATGCATCAAGATGGGAATTTGGAGAGGAGGAGTAGGAACCTTAGATGCATAACGCTCTAGACAATCTGTCATTGCCCCCAAGCTAGGCATGAAATAGGAGTGATGATGTCCATCGCCCCAAGGCAGATCCTCAAGAGACATAGTTTCAATGATGGCTTCATTCGAAGGAAAAGTCTCTTTGAGAGGATCAGGTGAATCGGCCTGACCAAGCCAGGGGGATTGAGAGTAGACGTCTAGAGCCATGCTCAAAGGAGCATGCTGAGGAGGTGGAGGATCATATGCAGCAACAATTTCACAGTAGCTAATCTCTACTAGAGTTAAGGGCATTGATTCTCCAAACTCAAACACCTGCTCAGGCGTAGGGATGAGCCAGGGGTCATCAGACCTGGAAATCATGTTAACTTGAGCAGTGTGCGGTGGTGGTGCGGGAAAAATACCCATGAGGATGGGGTCTTTGAAGAGACCGGGTCCTACACTGTCAGGGGGATTCAAAATCTGATCCACGTATGGTACGTTGTTCTCAGAGGTAGAGGTGAAGAAGGACAACTAATCCACCGTGACGATTTTTCCCTCGTGAGGGAACTTAAGAAGTCGAAGGACGGTGGATGGCAAGCATAGCATGGCATGGGTCCAGCTGCGGCCAAGAAGTATATTGTAGTTGAGCCTGGCGTCAACCACCTCTACTTCTACGTTGACAATCTTCCCCTGTAAAGTGATCGCTAAACTCTCGAGAACACCCAGGGGTTTGGATTCCCGACCATCAAATGCCTCGAGGGCATTGGGAGAGGACGAAAGGGCCGGAGAGCTAATGGCCTTCCAGCAAACGGATGACATAACACAGGTAGAGGCACCTTCATCCACGACGGCCCTATGAATGTTAAGACCATTAATCCCGACTTGAATAACAAGAGCGATTTGATGTGGAAGTCGGGGAGTGAAATTCTCTAAATAGAAGGTGAGAAGATTCGAATGGGCGGGATCAATGCCACCGATTGTAGATAATAAAGCCTTCCTTTGTGAAGGACAACTTTGAAGAACTTCTAGTGCAGACATAGCAGGACATAGCAGAAGGCGCCTGTGCCAAATCTTCAACAATGCTGTAGTGCTGAGTAGCACGGGCATTCGGATTATAAGAAGATCTTCGTAAGACACCTTTAGAAGGTGGCTTCACAACGGGTTCAGGAGTAGACTTCTCAATTTCCAACGAACCGGAGGCAGGGGGGGAGGCGGTCCATCCACAACTGCCTTCCCAGGTGCCTGCCGCGATTCGTTGTAATCCTTCGAATGCGTAGCGATGGAGATAGGTGCAACACTTTTCATCATGAAAACTTGGGACCCAAATGGTGCAGATGGTGATGGTTTTTCAACCATCTGGGTCTGTTGAGATGAGAATGGCTCTTTTAGAACTGTTGGAGTCCCTTTTGAGCCCTTGAGAAGTTTACTAACCTCGGATCGTTGTGGAAAATCCTTGGTATAATGGTCTCCTTCACAAATGAGGCAGGGGTACTTTGGTTTATGTTGAGAACCATCCTCAGTACGAGATTTGGATTCTAGCCTCGGGGCGTCAGATTTGGATTTACCTTTGCCCTTCTTTTTCCCCTTGGAGGCTTTCTTCGTAGGATTGGCTTGAACGGCGTTCACCTCCGCAGTTTTTCCAGAATCGGACGGGGCGGGACTAGCAGGAGCATTGTTGGAAGAATTAGACTTCTGCTTCCCATTCGAAGGTTTCTTCGAATTCTGAGACACAGAACCAATGACACCATCAACCGCAGGGGTAGGTAGAGCCTTAGAGGTTCCTGACCGTGGAGCATCAGGCAAGATATAATAAAGCGTGTCGGACTGAGAATATACAAGATCCAGATATTGAGCACGCGCAATGGCTTGTTCCTCCGTCACACACACTCCCATCGCAATATCTTGAGCGATTTTATTCACAAAGGAGGTGGTGAACCAGTGAGTTAGTATCTGATCAGGTATATGAAACTTGATCAGTCTACGATAGTGCCACCACTCATGAATGTGATCGGAAATGTGAGTGGCTTTATCCTGCTTCAGAGAAGTCAGGATGTGCGTCCCGGCTTCATAGTGAACCAGTAATTGAAAGTGCATCAAAAAAGCCATGGCTAAGGAATTGAAATCTTGGAAGATGCCACGGGATAACTCTATTTACCACTTAGCAGTAGCTCCAGTCAAAGTGCGCTAGAAGAGGCGCACATGAATTGAATCATCTACCCAAGAGTTATACGAACACCAAAGATGATACGTCATCACATGCGCTTAGGGGTCCTCTCCATCTTTACCTTCAAACTTGGGGCAATCACCTGGTATCTTTGTGGGAACCGGAGGCCAATACGGATTATGCAAAATCAGATCATTGGTCAGTTTTGAAACATCCGACAACTCCAAGGTGGCCAGGAACGACAGTGGCAGATTAACCGGCATGCCAGGCCTGAGATGAGGACCGGTACCCGTACTCCACAATGGTTGTGAATATCCTTGGCCCCATGGGTTCTTTCCCGTAGGATTCTGACCGTAGGGGGTATAGGTCATATAACCAGACTGATTTGGCTGCTGGTAACTAGTGTGTGGGGCTTGATAACCAGATTACGGACCCTGATTATGTGTCAGCCCAGTGCAAGTAGCATTTGGATTTGGCTGTTGAGTATAGGTAGAACCTGGTGGAGGAGGATAATAATGGGAGCCTCGGGGTTGATTATAATTCGGTTGAGATTGACCATGAGGATAATAAATGCCCTGAGGATGAGTCGGCTGCTGATAGGTGGAACCCCGCGGAGCCTGATAACTAGGGCACAACTGTTGATTTGGCTGCGGCATCGAATGAATTGGCTGCTGGGTAGGGTTAATGGAATGAGCGGGCTGCCCTAAATGAACAGGTTGACCTAGCTGAGAGGGCTGACCTGAGTGAATAGGTTGACCCAGGTAGACAGGCGGTGCCGGTTGCGCAGGTTGACCTAGCTGTAAAGGAGCCCCAGGTTGTACCGGATGAGCCGGTTGGCCTGGAGGTAGAACACCACGTTGTACCGGATGGGCTAGTTGGCCTGGTGGAGGAATAGAGCCAGGCGGTTGCTGGTAACCAGTTTGACCTAGAGAAGAACCATAGGATGGTCTCGGCTGATATGTAACGTTAGAAACAATAGGATACTGTGGTTGCATAGGCTGAGAAGGCTGGATTTTCCCCCCAGGACCATAGACCGGTCCCGGTTGGTACCCCAGCTGAGGCTGGACAGGCTGACCGGAAGGGTTGTAGTACTGTCCTTGCGGACCGTATGATGGCCCTTGCTGGCCCGCGAGATAGCCTTGCATGGGCTGCCCCTGTGGGTCATAACGATAGCCAGGTTGGCCTGAAGGTTGGCCTTGGAAAGGTTTCCCTTGTGGGTTATGAGCCTGGCTATAAGGTAAACCTTGAGCATGGAGGTAAGCCTCAGGAGCGGGTAGACGCAAAATGTCCTCGTGCTCCTCATACTGACCTGGAAAAGCATACACGGATGTACCATCCTGTGCATAGTGCGAAAAGTAAGAGCGGTTGGGATCTTGGGAGGATGGTCCAACCTCGGGGTTCGGCTGTTGCAGGGACAACCGATACTCCTCCGGAGAGATGTTCTCTGGTATAACAGTTGCTAAATAGACATCTTCAGGAGATGGCATAGCCCTGCCGGACGGTGCCGTGACAACGGGTGCAGATGCATCCACACAGACAGTGGGCCGGACGGGTACAGAAGTAACGGGTGTCTCAGGAGACACCCCCAGTGAAGGAGCATCTGGCCTCGGAGAAGGAGATGATACTCCCATAGAGGCTGCGGCGGAAATGATCTGACCCAAAGACCTGTACCCCAATGGTAATGAGGGACTGGACGTTGACATGACAGCGGTTTTAGAGTTGTCTCCCGAAAATAATCTTCGTGGGAAGAGCTGATAGTCTTCACTAGACGTTGGGATTTCCTCACCAGAATCACTCATGGTTGATCTTGCCGCTAGATCTCGTAATAAACGGCGAGGACTAGGAGGAAATACAGCAGCAATAAAAGGCAAGCCCGATGTAAGAGAAAGGAAATCAGCTCCTAATCTCAATTCAGACACAGGGTCTGAAAAGGGCCAATCGAACTCGACTGGTCCCCCAAATGGTTGCTCAGAAAGAACCGGTCCCCCGTCAAGAAACTCGGAAACAATGGGCTGCTGTGGTTCAGCAGAGGATTGTGAAACCTCTGATGAATCGTCTGTATAAGGACTACCAGTAGACGAAACCGAGGGTTCCGCCACTATGGCAGAAATGACAAGAGAAAAAGATCAAACACACACTCGGGCTGAAAAAGATTCAAGACACACGATCAAACGGTCAACAAGAAAAGTCTAACAAGGCGTATAATCGTGGGTGATTAATTTTTTACCACATTGAAAAATAAGAAACTTCACCGTTTCATGTTTTAAGAGTCGAGAAACGGTAAAAAAGATGACTCTATCTCTTTCAGATTTGACACAAGCGTGAAAGAACAAGCACTTGGCGATCTTTTCAAATTTAGGGAGTCAGAAAATATCAAATGACTACTCAGGAATACTAGGCAAAAGGGTGTACCAAATAACCGTGAACTGCAATATACACCTTGGTTTCAGTAATGAAAAAGAAATCAACCAAGGACTTTCCATACGTGTAGGAAATCTCCCCGAATGCTGTGTTCGGTGTACCACGGGTATAGGGCGGCAGACTCGGCTTCCTATGTATAAAGGATTCCAACCTAGAGGGGTCTCCCTTTATATACGCGACGGTACGAGGAGCACAAGTCCGTACTAGTGCTATCTAAAGCCAAGAGGCGAACGGCAACTACTAGGTTTTAAGACGCCGGAACACGTCTCTAGCCTAGACCACTAAATATGTTTCATTAGATTTCAATGCTACCTTAGTGTAAATTGAGTAGATTTTAAAGTTGATCTTCGATTACGTTTCAGTTTTCAGGCCCTAACGAATGTGATGTCTCAAAAATCTCCTAAATGCAAAAATACATGCCACAGTATGTCATTTCGTTCGATGAAAGCTAGCTACAGAAGAGTTGAGAGATTTTTACAGAAACAAAATGATCAGAAGACAATCAATGATATCTCTAATGCAACTAATGAAACTGAGAAACTTTCTTCAAATTCACTAATTACTAGTAAAATTGAAAAGATTTCAATTTGCACTAATCAACCAAAGCAAAAGATATTTTTTTATTTTCAATGTTTGATAGCTAGATGCACTAAACAAACTGAAAAAAAATGAAAATAAATTCGAGAAATGAAAATAAGAGAGCAAAAACAAGCAAATTTCACTCAGTGGCACAAACAATCAGATCTCAAATTGACCAAAAGTCTCTCAAAACCAAGAAAAGTCCCAAAGACACCAATGAGCCGTGTGATCTAGGCCCAAAATGAAGCAAAGCGAAATTCAAATGAAAACGAAATCAGTCACTAAAAAACTCAACAAAATGATAGACAACTGTCAAACAAATGCAAGGAAGAAATTCCAACGTCGACTGAACGAACGAAAAACCAAAAACTCCCAAGGGAGGCTCGACTCACAAAGGCACCTAGATGCCCTAGGGCTCGTATGAAAAATCGAAAGAAATAGGCAAACAACCAAAGGAAGTAGGCTACAACCAGTCAAACTAGGCTCCAGGGCACTCAAACAGTCGAAAAAACAAGATCAAAATCACAAGTCAGCCTCAGAAGGCATGGAACACAGCAAACCCTAATAGCTCACAGGATTGGCATGACTGTGAGCTTCAAATTAGCGCCAGAAAGGCAATGGCGCGGGTGATACACAGGCAACCTGCGCCAATGGCCGCGACTGTCACGCTAAAAAGTGCGCCAACCGAGTTTACTATGGAAAAAATAAAAAACAAGCAATCTCAGACATAGACAAGTGATGACAAGGCTAAAACAAAGGCAAACAAACAGGAAAATCCAGTCCAAAGAGCTGACCAAGCAAGCAAGACCAAGAAGTTAACCAGAAAGAGAAGACAAAAATCCAAGTTGTTCAGTCCATAAACCAAATCGGAGATTGACTGAAGCAGCATTGATCTACTCCGCTAATGCAGAGCAAATGCGTTTCGAAGGCTATCTGGCTGTGCTTTAGACTCCGTCTATAGTTTACAAATCAACCAACAAGCTGAATCCCCAGCAGAGTCGCCAAATTGTTGAGGAGGTAAATCCCCTCTATGGACAGAGGTGATCCCTACTAGCCCAGATCGGGTCTAGCAACAATCAAACACGCTACAGTGCAGGTTCCTAATCGTAAATAAACCGACTTGCGAGGAAGGCTTACCTGGAATCCAACGCTGTCATTTGTAGAAGAGGTGGTGCACCCGTTCCTTTGCCCTGGTAGATCACAATCCTCACGATCTCCATGATTGGACACCTGCACATGCAAGAAACAACACAGAGGCAAGCATAAAACCCAGAATATACAATTATATGTCAGTCGAAGAGGACATAACTCATGAACATGATCAAGAACAAGAGTGGAACCATAACCAATAGTCGCTTAATATTAATGAGTCAAAAAGAAGAATACAACCAAAGCTTCAACGCTGAATTCTCCTTTGGCGGGTCGTTTAGCAGCACATGTCTTGATAAATCCTGTCAAGGATGGGACAAGCCTCTCTCTCCGGATACTTGGGAATAGTCTCCTTGCTTGGATTTGGCCTTAGGGAATCAAGAAGGCTTTTGCAGCATGAAAGCTCTTGGGAACTTGGGGATTTTGGGACTAGCTTGCTATGGATATGGGCAAGCCTTTATAGGAGGAGGAAGGGAATTTGGGATCCATATAATTATGGGATTGGCCCTATCATCAAGGAAGCTTCCATGAGAGGTGGCAAACCACTTCCTCTCTATGGAAATTTGTAGCCAAACCACCCAACTCAAGATAGATATCAGTTCAGGAATTTGTTAGGATGAAACTTTCGCCTCTTATTTTTAAAAAACACCTCTTAATATGGTTGGCACGGGTGCAGCTCTATGACAGAGCACCAATTGGCGTGCCCTCTTTGGAGGATTTTCCCTCTTGGCGCGAGGGCTGAACTATGGAACCGCGCCAATGGAAAAATAGATATTTTTAGGGTTTTTTGCAAGGAGATGTCTTCAGGGAAATTAAAGCTCATCTTGAGAGGGATACAATGAAAGTATTTTCAAGTCTTAACTCTGCCCACAGGTCACGGAATGAACCCTCCAATGTGCAGGATGGGGATTGCAGGGATGGTGACAAATTGCTGTGTAACAAATGCCTTCCAGAAAGCTGATGTGAAATTTACATGTCAATATGAGATGATGACTCTCAGAATATCGTGTAGTCTAATATTTTCCTCATGAAAATGTCAGCAATCTAGACAGTCTTGTAAGTTGATTGGACATGTATGAAATGAGCTACCTTTCCAAGCCTATCCACCACTGCCATAATTGAATAATTTTGTCTCATACTCCTTGGTAGACATTTGCTGAAATCAAGTGATATGACTTCCCATTTCCATTCCGGTGTAGGAATAGGCTGAAGCAATCTAGCTCGATGTTGGTGCTCCAACTTGACTTTTTGACACTCCAAACATTTGGTCAAGTATTCAAAAATGGTTTTACGTATTTCGGGCCATAAATAATCATTTCTAATTTTTGTTAACATTCTCTAATATCCGGGATATCCAACATAGGAACTCTAATGATATTCGTCCAAAATAAGCTCCTTCAAGTTCATCTGATTTGGTATACATATCTTCCTTCGAAATATCAAATGCTCTTTATAATTAATTCCATAATATGATTGTTTTTATTTTTTTTCTACCTCTCTTGCTTGCTGCCATAGGAATTGATACTGAGGGTCTTTCTTTGCTGCCTCCATGATTTGCTCCTGAAACTTCAATTATGCTTGATTAAAGTATAATTCACAGATGCAATGTAGTTTCCTACTTAAATAATCAGCTACACGGTTCTCCTTACCTTTTACATTTTGAATGTAAAAATCATATTCACTTAGGAATGAATTCCATATTCCTTGGTGAGAATTCAAATCATATTATTTAAAATACTAGTGAGAATTCTATGGTCGGTTCTTAGCACAAACCTTTTTCCCAATAAGTAATGCCTCCAAATTCTAAGAGCATGTAGAACCACAATTAACTCTAAATCATAGGTATAATACTGCTTCTCATGGTATTTAGCTTCATAGACTCATATTCTATGACCTTGCCATCTTGTGTCAATATCGCTCCCACCCCTTCCTTACAGGCATCTGTACAGACTTCAAATTCTCTACTTGGGTTTGCTACTTTCAGTATAGGAGAAATAGTTAATAGCTCTTTTAATTCTTCAAAATTGGCTTTAGTCCACTTAAAGACTCACCCCTTCCGCTGCAAGGAAGTAATCTAAAAGATTATCTTAGAGAATCCTTCGATGAATTGCTGGTAATAACCAACTAGGCCTGTGAAAGAGCATATATCTGCTACATTTATGGGAATTCTCCATTCCATAATTGTCCTTATCTTTTCTAGGTCTACCGATATCCCTTAGATAGATATTACATGACTTAAATATTGGATCTGTTCTTGGTAGAAATCATATTTTCTAAATTTGGCGTAGAGCTTATGTTCTTGTAACATTTTCAATACCAAGCATAAATTTTCTTTTTTTTTCTTCAATATTTTTAGAATATATCAATATATCATCCATAAATATTAAAACAAATTTATCCAAAATTGGGTAGAAGATGCCATGCATTAGACTCATGAAAGTTACAGGTGCATTGGTTAATTTAGACGGTAATACCACAAATTCATAATGTTTGTACCTAGTACAAAAAGTGGTTTTGGATATGTCCTCATCCTTAATCCATATATGGTGATATCCAGATCTCAGGTCAATCTTTGAAAATATCGTTGCTCCCTTTACCCGATAAAAAATATTGTCTATACGTGGCAATGGGTATTTGTTTTTAACAATAAACTTGTTAAGTTGTCAAAAATCCATGCACATCCTTCTTTTTAACGAACAATACTGGTGCTCCCCAAGGGGACACACTTGGCCAAATATACACTTTATCCAATAGTTCTTGCAAATGCAGTTTTAATTCTTTCAATTCAGGCACACTCATTCTGTAAATTTGATATCTCGTTTTAGGGGTAATCCTAGAATATCTTCAGGAAACACATCCATAAAATCTTGAACAACTGGAATATTTTTCAGCATAAGGGTCTTGTCCATAGAGTTAGTAAACATGACTTGAATAGCGTAAATTTGAAACCATTTTCTGATGAATTTACCCAACTGAGATGCAGTGATGGGATGCAACTGAATTCATTTCTTAATTCCTTGTAATTCTTGGTGAGTACCATGCTTTTCTTTAAAATGGATAATTTTCTCCTCGCAATCTACTAGTGACTAGTGTCTTTCTAACCAGTCCATTCCCAAAAAAATATCATAAGGGCCTAAAGGTAGAATATTTAATTCAACAGTTATATGTTGTCTTCCTATTTCCAGGATACAATTCAAGATTTTTGCATTAACTCTTCTCTTTCCTCTAGTAGCCAATTACATCAACCAGAGACTTTTAAATTTTTGGCTTTGCAGTTTATAATTTTCAACTACACAAAGATTTATATAACTTAAAAAGGCACAAGGATCAACCAAAATGGAAAGAGTTTGGGAAAATAACTTACCTTCTAGTTCTATCATAATTGGCTGGAAATCCGCTTACCGATATTCTAGTGCAGCGTTGATCCTCGGTATGTTTCATGCTACATCCGCTATTGTATATGCCTCTTGCAGATTGGTTGCAACTTCATTTCTTCCGAGATGATGGAAATTATTAAAGTAATGTTCCTTAGCACACCCCCAACATTGTAACGGTGGTTTCTGGGTCGGCCCATGATCTGGCCTGTTGGAAGCTTTAGTAGGCCTTTCATCAATTGACAATTTGGGCTTTTTTTTATTTTTCCAAAATTGTCTATTTGTTGGGTTCATTGCAGGATTTTTATAATCTCATTGTCTGCTACTTTTACAATTTGAGGTACCCTTCTGACCTTTCTTTGGCGGAAAACTTCTACTAACTTCACCTTTCGCCTTGGACTACTGATAGCAGATTCATGCTTTTCGAATCACCTCATCCATAATCTTTGGATTCACGAATTCAATCCTATCATTCATGTGAGTAGTAAGGCTACTCATGAATCACTGTACTTTTTATTTTTCATATCTCAAATATATTATGTATCCTAACAGATAGGTAAATTTAGTGATGAAATCATCCATAGACAGTTGACCCAGCCTTAAGTCATGGAAATTTAAATATTTTTTATCAAAAAATAGTTATGTTAGGTACTTATCCTTAAAATATTGTTGGAACTCGTCCTAAGCCACACTATGGTATTCAATTCCCCATACATTTTTCACCTCCTCCCACCATAACGTGGCTTTTTCCCACAATTGATAAATGGCCAAGCAAAATTTGAGCATTATTTTATATTCATAAACTTGAAAATATTTGTTCATATTAATTATCCATGCTTCTGCTACTTCCTCTGCCTCTCCATCGAAAGTAGGAGGTTTAATTTTCCAAAATTCACCTTGTAACTCTACTTTCAGTTTCTTCATTTCCTGTTGTTCCGAAGCATTTCCAAATTCTGCTTCATTGTAAGTTATGGTTTTTTTTCTTCACTGAGTGCGAATTCCTTCTAGATTTTCATTAACTTGCTTTTGTTGCTCTCCTTCTTCATGGGTGTACCTTTCTAGACTAGGCTATGTTGTAGGATGATTTTGATTATTTGAGAGACTTTTGTGTATCCCCTCTTGTTCCCTAATCAACCTCTCATTGTCACTTCATACCTAGATCATTTCTATCTGGAGCTGTTGCACTATATCTATTAATCGGGTTGTCTGGAACTATTGTTCCTCCATTATTCTACTAGTTTGCTAGTGTTGATCCATGCTAAATTGTACCCACATCTCTTGGTTAATTTGTGGATTAGGCTGGGAATGGCTTTCCCCTATATTTTTGAGTGTCTAATGACTAGATCCTCTCCTCATTAGAAATTTTGAGTAATTTCTATCACTGTGGAGGAAATTAACAAAATAAAGAACACCAAAAGTTATTAAGTTGGCCCAATCCGGCAGAGCGTGCAAACTAGGCTCTGATACCACTTGTCACCACTCTCATGAATTTAGCACACATAAAAAAAAAAAATTAATAAAATCATAGATAATAACACTTTTAATAATTTTATAAAGGTACTTATTTCATGGTTAATGATAAAAAACCAATAAGTATATTATCTACATTATTGAACACTTATGCTACCACTGATTAACACAATCTCTATCATTGGATTTCTATGTTATTAACAATATAGTACGAGAAATTTATTGCACGAGTACAAAATATTGGATCCAAATTTATATGATCAAAGTTGTAAATGTGAAATTTATTTAATTAAATAGATCGGCCCCTCCAGCTTTGCTCGTCAGTTGTCCTCCACTGGAAATGTTCATATTGGTGTTGATTGTCGATCTGGTAAAACCTATATCTGACGGTGCAGGCTAAAGTAGGTGGGATTAGGGTAACTACCTGACCCATCCCCATGCTGTAAGCTCATTTGTTGATGCTTTTCATTATGGCTCTGCTCCATATCTGGTTCTTTACTCCTCTGAGATCTTCTCTGGGAAACAAGGTAACCAACCTTGTCATTTGTTACGAAGTTTGAATAAGGTCATGCTCTGCTCCGATACTTGCCTCTCGCTTAAGTGTTTGGCTTGAAATTGGAAGTTTTGATTACAATTACACCCATAGTTGGTATGAAGACCTTGTGAGCTTCTCAGATTCCGTAGTGGAATAGGTGAGGGTCTTTACTATTCGTAAATTTATTATGCATCTGTTAAAGAGGGTTTATTTAGGTTTTTCACATATGTAAGGTCTTTCACTCCTTTCTCTCTTAATTAAGTTTTAGTTTAGTTTTGTTAACCCCTCTCAGATTGAGGTTTCATGGCTCCATCAGTATTTCATTATATTTTGTTTCGATTACTGCACGACATAAATTCTTAGTTCCTTACCCCATTGTAGCTGAGGTCTCATGGCTTTGTCAGTCTTTCTTTTCTTTTACTTCAACCATGGGAACCCTTCTAGTGCACTAAAGTCGATGGCTCCAGGTAAGGTTGGATACCAGTTTAGTCATTTGTGTTAGCAATCACAATGGCTCACAATTTTCCTTTGTTTTATTGATATGCAAGATGTCATTTTTTTTGGATGCCATAGTGGAATGGGGCATCCTCGAGAGGTCCTACATGGCGGTACCATTACCGGGTAAGTTGAAACCTGCATCAGAGTAGTTATAATTAATGTGAGTTTTCTTTTTTGAGTTTATGCTGAGGGTAAAACCCTCTTGGATGTATAGGCTCCAGACTTCGGTCTTACACTCATTCACAAGAGCTGGGCATAGACCAAAAATTTCCAAATTTTAAGTATTATTTTTAGCTCCTCGTTACGACTATTTAATTTCCATCTTGAAAAGGAGACTGTGTGTTTAATTTTTGTGAGTGACTGTTAAATGTTTAACTTTTAAGTTGAACTTTAGGACTTTTCCAAATTTCATGGCTTGGAGAAATGTATATAAGTGTCCCTACACCTGTAATCTATTTGAAGTTATATATAGCCAGCTTCATGCTTGGCTATGTTGTTTTATGAAAGAAATATGAACACTACTATATTTCTTCTACGTTTTTTTTGAATATAATCTTGTATTAGCCTTAGAGTCTAAAAGTCAACATTTGAGCTTTTGGTTTAATGTACTCTTTTTTTCCAAAATTGAATGGTTAACCACAGTAATATTGTTATACCCTTCTTGTATATTTATGTTATTTCTTTTTACTTGTGGATTCAGTGGCCAGAGGCCCCTAATCCTTGCCTTGTTTTCCCATGGGGTTCGGCTTCTAAACCTCTCTACCAGTTTACCCTTTATTAAAATTAATGATAATGAACAATAGCTACACAAACTACAATTTGTGTTGCTTTTGTCCTATATTTGTTTTTGATACTATTTCCTGAAAATTTATGATATGTATATTCAATTCAAATGTTCACCAATAGACGAATATTCAACTATGCATGTTCAATTTAGTTTGTTAGCCTTGATAAAGGTTTATCTGTTTAGTCTCTATCCACTGCATGTATCATATATAGTTTCTGTTTAGTCTCTGTCAACTGCATGTATCATATATACTTTCTTTTTAGTCTTTGTCCACTACATGTATCATATATACTTTTTGATCTTCATAAAAATTAAGAATTATTCTAGTTTACAGGTTTTCAAACAGTCTAAATCTCTATATTTCATATTTTCATTTTGTTCTTAGTCTGTTACATCATTTTCCTTGCTAATTTACTTAACACAGAGTTTGTCCATCTTTTGAAAATAAATATTTTTATCTAACAAAAATATTTAGTAGAATATGTATATGTATTGTAAATTTAAATATTGTTTAGATATATCTTCCTATAACTTAACGAGTAAACTGATTTACTTATCTCCATATTCTCACTTAAACTGATGGTGCCACCCAACGATAAGAGAGGCTTTCACGTCATTTTATCGCCCTGAGCTCCACACGAGAGTTTAGGTAGAAGTTATATGTCAAAAGTTAGATCTCACGACCTTGGTCCAGTCTACACTCCCTTCGGGTTATACAGCTCCACTAGTTTTTAGCTAGTTCTAGACAAATCTTCTCTGTACAACATTCTCTTGTAAAACCACATTGACTTTTCTTGAACAGAACCCCTTCCACTCATTAGGATTTCATTTTATCCTTTTGGGGAAGGTAACTGTCAAATTTTTTTTTTACTCTGGAATCTTGGAATTCATTTACTAATGGAATAATCATATTCGTTAAAACAATTTCAAATGTATTTTTAAAAATATTTTAGACAAAAAATTAAAATAAATCGAGGTGTTACATTAAATGGAAAATATGAAGCATCCCAACACTGCACGGATGGGATTTATGATGGGATCCATCACTTTTTCAACCTCCCAACTTGTTGAAAATGAAAAAAATTTCTCCATCGTGTGGAGACATATTCTTGCTCGAAATTACTATGCCACCATTATATCAGGTGAGCAGCATCCAAAACTTGATCGTCATTCAAGAAAAGTTACCTGTCCAAGGGAAACGAGGGAACTTCAAATATATTAAAACAATAATGCTAAATGTTAATATGGAATTCTATGGATATTACAGTCCTAATGTTCCCATAGAGATTTATATGTGGAAAATGGGTGTCTTTATTTTCCTCGCATCATAACATATTGTTTTATTATTTAAAAATCAAAACGAAATTTTGTTTGAAGTAAAAGAGTAAGTGGATTTTGTGCAACATATGAGTTTGAAAAAAATCCATGTATCTCTAAACTTTAAACATCTAGAAATTACACATTGTCCCTAAGATTAAAAATGTTAAAAATTATATACGAAAATAAAAAAGAAAATTATACTAGATGTTGTGGAACATATAATTTTGAAAAGATCCATGTATCTCTAAATTTTAAAGATGTTTACAAATTACACAATGGCCTTAAGTTTAAAAATGTTAAAAAAAAACTATATATGAAAATACAAAAGAAAATTATACTACTTTGCGAAAAATTGTAAAGTACAATTATTAACTATATCATAAAAAAACATCGTATCATATCTACATAGAATTCAGTAATGGTGTTTGTCTATATTATTAAAGGGAGTTGTATTTGGTTAGACGAAATGGACTCGTCGTCTGGCCATCTCTAGATGATGGGATAGCATGTCCAATGATCCCTCTCGATGACTGAACTTTGGTGGACCCCGTGCAATGATCGCTCTCCGGTGGACTCGACTCCTCTCCGCTAGTGGGACTCCACTCCTCTCCGCTAGTGGGCCCCGCTTCTCTCTACCAGTGCCTCCACCACCCCAACCTTTCTCTCCCCTCCACTCCACGAGCCTGCACGCTTCCGCTCCATGTCACCTACACTCTGTGTTTAAAATTTAAATTAGAACCAGAATGGTTTGTACCCGTTATTATAGTAAAAATCACGATCATGTTCTGAGAGCTGGGTTTTCTTTTTTCCAGTGTTTACAGGTCGACGAATGGAAGAAAACTCCTATTAGATTTCCTCGCCATGAATCAATTCTTCTCCCAATGACATTTCCTAGTCATCACGAAAATGTCGCAATATCTATGTCCCCATCATCAACATCAGAGCCTTTGTCGTGTTCACAACATGTTGGGTAATGTCATTAACACAATGGGACTCTTCACAATATTCACATTATAAGAGGGTATTGTGATTACCAAATACCACAAAAGAAGAGAGTGATTATTTGTATTGTACAATATATCGATATTTATACTTGGTTTTATTGAGATGGTTGTACCTCAAAATTTTTTTTGGGTGCCCAAGAACTAAATAGGAGAGATGGAGAAGACAATATGTACTTTTTTACATTAGGGTTGACCGCACTCCTGCTAATAATAGGTGTTGGTCTGGTGCCTTTTTTGGCTATTTTTGGGATGGTTTGGAAGCGTGGGAGTACATGGTCTTATTGTGAGGCTATGTAGGAAGATGATACAATCCATAGAGCTCAAGAATCCAAATGGACTAAGGGATTCATAACCAGTGTGTTTCACAATACTAGAGGTAATTTTAGTGATATTCCTTCATTTGTTTGTGTTGCACTAAATTCCCTTGTGTTTGATTGATTCTAATTGAAATGATTTTTCATTTATTTGGATACATTCATATATTTTTCCCTCCCTCCACCAAGATGAGCTTCATTCGTTTTTCAAATTGACTCAATATATTGTAGATAAACACGCATTATATGGAATAATATCCACACTTCATCTTAGACTGACACTAGAAGTCACTGAGTTAGAACTATCGAGCCAAAAATTCCATGATTTCTCAAGATTATTTTATCTCCCTAGACAAATATTACTTGTGGAAGACACAAAAATCAACAAAATAAGTTATATTAGGACTAATCCGTCCATTGGATTTAAGATAGTGCTTGTGGCCATGTCAGGCTAATTTTCCTAGAGCTTGCTGCTAAGATCTCATTCATTGTTTTTCACTTAATCAACCTCAGATAATTTTTGGGAGGGTACCTCAAACCCTTAACCTTCGTTGTGAAGAAGCTGAGAATGGAAAGGTTGCAGTGGACTACTTCACACAGGGAAAAACATATGTTATTGTGTTAATGGACAAATAAATGCCAGTTATGGATGGGCATGAGGTATACAAGTTTTAAATATTTAGAGCCGTGTTTTATTTTTCCTAAGCTTCTGAATTAATCATCTCAACCATCTTAGCTTTTTTTAACTTTGGGTTCATTTTTATCAATGAAATGACTTCTTTTATTTCAGGAAACAAGGCAACTGAGATCAATGGGAGTCAAAACACAAATTGTTGCACTAACAAAAAATACCTTGAAATCTAATAAAGACCTCTTCTTTTATGTTGGTGTTGATGATTTTCAAGAAAAGGTATGCATTTTCATGTTGGATGTGAATTTCATATTTTTTATTTTTGAAATGAGGTTGGATATTTGTTACCAGTGCATCAAAATTCTGATTTATGTTTGGTATCTATATTATCTAGCCCCTTTGCAGCCTCTGTTTTGGCACAAACTTGTCCAATTTATAGCTTGATATGGTGTTGAGGGTTGTGCTTGAAACATAAGGGGTTGAGGGAGTTTCAAAGTTTCATTGTATTATACCCTTGTCTTCATTCTGAAAAAACTAGTGCAGATTACAACTTGCCTACTTATTCCAGTGCTTGGATTAAGTGATCAAGAATATGGTTTTAGGGTTTTCAGGCATTTTCAATACAGTAATTGTCCTAAGAAACAATTAAATTTTCTTCGTCGTGGGGAAGGCAGGGTAGAGATGGTAGTAAAATTTGAACTGGTTATGGAAAGTGCATCAACTGATTCAAAGGAAGGCTTTATTTTTTCAATTAGGAGTGTCAATGTTGAAGTTGTAGCACTATCAAAGAGAAAACATATCAGAAATTTGGAAATGAACTTGGATAGGAGGGATAATAATCTTCACCTCCAAATAATCGAGCTAAACCCAATTGACCTTCTGTGAAGGACTTTGCCATAGGTAAACAAACAAAATTCAAAATAAAAATATAACATCAATAATTGAAATATTTTCTTTTCTAGTATAATAATATCATTAAAATATATTGCATGAATAAATTTAAAATTGGAATTAAAAATTTCCTTTAAAATCATTCACAATGCATTTGTCCTGTCACATGTATTCTGATGGATGCATTAGCAAGTTCTAATGAAATGTTATAATTTTAGGAACGCCTTCTCAATATCCAATCGAAGATGGTTGGAGCTACACTCATTGGAAGGAGGTTGGAAGCAAATTCTCAATATCCAGTCAAAGCAGTTTTCAGCCATATTTATTGAAAAGAGGCTGGAATGAACGAGAATACCTTGAGAGAGCTTTTTATTTTTTAGTGAAACCGAATGAGTGGGACTTCGTGGGAAATGCCAATTTAAAGTTTTTGGTTTTCCTCTATATGTGTGGCATGCACAATTTGTACCTAGTAAGGATTATGAAATTATGTTAACAATATTTGGATGCAGGGTTTCCATAGATTGGCGATCATTACTCAAAATATGTTTTGAAATCATATACCAGTGTCTCTGAGAGGGAATTTTATTCACTTCCTTTTTGTTGCGGAGAATTTACATTACAGTAAGATGTTAGGACTGTAACTTCAATAAAGAAAATTAAAAAGAAATGAAAATGCATTTAACTGAAATTGAACAGTAGACTATTCTATTAAAATAGATAGAATAAAATAAGTCAAAAATATTATAAAAATATGTTTTGCACCAATGTCACAATAGCAGAGATTATTTTCATCAAAATTTACAATGATCCAAACCAGTTTTTATTTAATCTTTCTTGTGCTTGAGGTAGGTTTAGAAATTCCTTTTCCTCCCACTTTTCCAAAATTTGAATCTTCATCTCATTGTTTTTAATTTTTTCTCTGAGAGTTCTAGAAATAAGTTGTTACACCTTTTCTCTATTTAAAATTTCCACCAAATATCTTCCTTCTGGGGATTTTGTTGAACGGATGACCCTAACATTTTTTTGTCTTCCATCTTCAATGTCATTGAGAACCTTGTTCATACTGTCTTGTGCCTGTTATTCTTGAGACATGGGAGCTTTGCCTTAAAATATAAATTCTCATCCTTTTCTTGACACACGTTCTTCTTTTTTTAACATTGAAAAAGAAGGTTTTGTATCTTCTCTGAGCAACATAACTACAAGACAATTTAAATATCCAAGCTTAAAATTAATATCAAAATCAATGCCATTTTTCATATTTTCTAGCTCCTTGTTTTTCAGCACTCTTGGCATAATTTTTACATCAATTGAGATCACAAATTAATACAAATATTAATACGAATATATGTTCTAAAGGTAGATAGGAATTGATCTAGTGACCAATGTGTAGGCCAATAGATCAACTGAGCACTACCCAAGGTCTTATCCTAGGTAGAGAGTGATGGGAATGGCCACAGGTTGTAAATATGGAGATGTGGTTGACTGCTCTAATTGGTCTATAATTCCCCGTGGTCAATGGGATGTTGTGAGTCGTGACTACTTGCAGAGGCAACTCTCTAAATTCAGATAAACATTTTTCAAAATCAGAAATTGGTTATGGTTACTCCATCCAGATCTTCCATTCAGAGAAGCAAAGTGAAGTTCCATCTTGGGGAAGATTTGTAGCTCATATGTTGACTAGATTAATGCTTCGATGATGCAATCTGCACAACTTTACCATCAATCATCTTCCAGAACTTATCCTGGATCTTTGCATCATCATTTTTTCTAGTGGTGGTAGCGCACCATTTGATTGGTAAATCTTGGGATAGTTATGGAAGTTAATTTCGGAGCATTACAGGTGGTGGATCATGGCATCCATAACATATCAGTATTTGGATAAACATTTCATTATATTTGATGATAAGTGGACCTATACCACTCAAGCATAAGCAACTTGTTTTTACTGTTGGAGTATGTTCACTGCACAACTTTGTCATAGGTCTATGTTAAAGGTCAATTAAGAAAAGCAGATAATTATCCCCCTTGTAAATTAGATACAATATTACTTTCAATTGAGTTGTATTCATATACATAAAATGATTTCTTGATGGATGATTTCAGTTGCATTATTGTATTTGTGAATTTTTGCTTGGGTAAAAACATCATATATTTCACACTTCAACCAGAACTGTCACCTGTCATCATATATTGACCACTGAATTTTGGTCGTAAGTTATCTGAGTTACCACTACATCAAGGCACAAATAACCTTTGTAATATTTTCTTCACTAGAAGATAAAAAATACTATTTTCTTCAACTTAATTACCCTCAACTGTTTTTCACTAAAAAAAAATCACAATTTTATTTTCCAAATTAGCTTTTCACATCTCTAATCTAATTTAGTTTGGTGTACTATTTTCTTCAACTTAATTACCCTCAACCGTTTTTCACTAAAAAAAAAAAATCACAATTTTATTTTCCAAATTATTTTTTCATGTCTCTAATCTAATTTAGTTTGGTGTATGGTTCTTCCAGTTTAATTTTGTTTATGGTTCTTTCCCTCCATGCTACATGAAAAGTTCTGTGTGAAAAAATTCACATGGATTAAATTTCCTTATCATATTCATATTATATAAATATTAATGAATTTTATGATCAACACAGACTCTTCCATACAAGTTTTCTTTTGTAAATTTATCTTGATAAGCATATAGATATAAATTATTTCATATTGAATTTAGCTTAGAACAAAGGCTGGCACTTCTGATGTGGTGCCCTACAAATGGTAAGTCGGCATGAGATAGATGCCATAAATTATGTCATGTCTTATATTTAAAATAGAAAAACAGGCGAAGGAAGTTATGACTTCAGTGTTATCAAAGGAAATGCACATCGACATGATTTTGTTTGGAAAGGTCACTTGAGTGTGGTGAATCATGATGTTTCATTGTTAATTTTCAAGGCAATCCAAATTTTTGGATGTTGACTTTTAGAATTTTTTTAAGAGTTTTTACTTTGAAAATAATTTGAATATTGGAAATTTTATTGTTTATGAGGATATTATTTAGTAAAACTGATTTTTTTTTTTAATTGTTTAAAAGGGTAAAAAATTAATTGGTTTATTTTAAAATTTATTATTTTAGGATAAAATATTAGAGATTGTTGGAATGGGTGTGTTTTATATTTTTCACTTTTGTAGTAGAATTTTGGTAGGGAATAAATGTGGAAAAAAATGTAATCTAGAAGCATTAAAAAAACTCTTATATCTTAGGGGTGCAATGCACAAGTGAATGGCATAATGATTTTGTGAAGTGAGAGTTGAGAAAAGGCTACACCAAGAATAATTAAATAATTTGAAATTTTCCATGAATATTGCACAGGCTGCATAATGTTGAGTTCCCAGGTTGACAAAGGAAGGCCAAAAAACCAATTTTTTATTTCATTTTGCTAAATGTTATGAACAAAGGAATGCATATAATTTTTTTTCTGTAGGCATTGGAAAATCATTTTCGAGTGCCAAATACATTAATAGCACTGTAACTAAAAAACTTTGGGTGTACAACATACAACTCTGTTTATACATGAAAAGTTATGAGTGGGGATGTTGCGTTCTTTATATCGTGTGATGCCGCATTATTCTTCGTCAATCTCAGACTAAAGTTTGTTGAAATTATAGTCTTTTATTTAATTGAGTAATAATATTTTTAAGTATGAAAATTAATTTATAATTTTAAATAATATTATTTATAAATTATTTATAAAAAATTAAATTAAAAAATATAATTATAAAAAATATATTTTCTTTGAATATTGATATTTCAATAAAGCAATCTGAGGGTTGTTTTAACATTTTAATGTGGAGAAAATGAATTATAAATAAAATGTTTAGATGTGATAAATATTTGATAAAATGAGATGTTCGAATTGATAAATAGAAAACTCACTCATTAGCTCTACAAAAGAGAGTCTGAACCAAGAGATTCTGGCTCTCTGCAAAACACTCTACATTCTCAATACAACTCAAGCATTATATAGCATACATGGATATATGGAAGTTAGAACCATACCCTAAGAAATAGAAACGATTTCCTATCCTAAGGTTTCGTGAACCAACTTACTCTAATTTAGGATTCTCCATTATCTTTCAACACTCCCCCTTAATGGAGAAGGGGTTCACAAATATGCCTAACATCTCCCTAAACATTTCAAACTTAATTTTTCCAGGAGGCTTAGTGAAAATGTGAGCAACATTATCACATGTTTTACAATATAAAAGATCGATTTATTTATTTTTAACTTTCTCCCTGACAAAGTGGAATTGTGTATCAATGTGTTTAGTGTTCTTGTGAAACGCCGGATTATTAGAAATTTTGATTGAGCTTTGGTTGTCGCATATGATACTTTTTGCATATTTCTGTTCTTCCCCGACATATTAGAGAAGTATCCGCAACCAAACTTCCTCACATGTTGCTGCGCACATAGCTTGATACTCTGCTTCCACTAAAGACAAGGAAACTGTGTTCTATTTCATACTGCTCCATGTAATCACCCCAGATCCAATGTGGAATGCATAGCCTTTTATGGATCTTCGATCGTCTAAATTTCTAACCCAGCCGGAATCTGTAAATCCTATCGATCTAACATCAGAAGATGTAGCATAAATAATACCATAATCTACAGTTCCTTATAGATACCTTAAAACACCTTTCACTACATTCCAATGACTCAGAAGTGGTTTGGACATGTATTGAATTAGCACGCTGACTGTATAAGCCAAATATGGTCTAGTAGTGGTTAGGTAGATTAAAATTCCAACCAGTTGTCTATAAAGTGTCGCATCTGCCTCTTTAGATCCATCCTCACTCTGAAGTTTAATGTTCTATTGTAGTGGTACTGCTGCAGCCTTGCACTGATCCATCCTGAATATTTCTAGTAGACCTCTAACATACTTACCCTGGGACAGAAAAATTTTGTCCTAAATCTCTCGAGATCTCGAGACCCAAACAGTATCTTAATTCACCAAGGTCTTTCATTTCGAACACTTGTGACATTTTCTACTTGATTTCTTTTATTATATCAACATAATCACCTATAATAATTAGATCATCTACATAGAAAGAAATCAACATTATGCGCCCCTTTTCACCTTTCACAGTATACATACTAGGGTCATTTTTACGTACGTTGTAATTGTGTTGTAAAAAAAATGAATCAATCTTTTCATACCATGACCTGGGTGCTTGTTTCAGCCCATATAAATATTTCTTTAATCTGCAAACTAAATGTTATTTCCCTTTCTGGAAAAACCCCTCAAGTTGTTCTAGGTACACCTCCTCTTTCAATTCCCCATTTAAAAATGTAGATTTTACATCTAGTTGGTGAATCATCCAATGTTTCTTACTAGCTAAAGGAATCATCATTCTGATAGTATTTAGTTTAGCTACAGGGGCGAAGTTTTATTCATAGTCAATACCTTCTTTTTGTGAATACCCATTTTCTACCAATCTAGTTTTTAATTTATTTATGGTTCCATCTACATTAATCTTGGGTTTATACAACCATTTACAACCTATGGTTTGTTTCCCTTAGGGAAGTTCAACCAGCTCTCAAGTGTTATTTTTTAGATAGATTCATACTCCTGTTCCATAGTTGTTATCCATTGACTACATTGATTTTCTTTTATATAACTATAAGGTTCAACAAAATTCATCATACTAGTTATAAAGGCATTTTCCATGTATCTAACAGGCAATTGAATCTACCTACCTCATTGTTTGAGCATTGGTGTAGCTTCCAACCCATTCCGAATTTCGTTTTATGGACTCGCCTTGATTTTTGTATCTGAATTCTCTACTTCTGCCTTTTTCTGCTGATCACAGTTGTTAATTTTTTCTTCACTTCCTTCCATTAAGAACAGAATATCCCATTCCTCATTATGCTTATTAGATTCATCATAAACTTGCTCATGGAACATGACATCTCTATTAACAAAAATATTGTGAGTAGAGGGATTAAATAATTAATAAGCTTTAAATTGTGAACAATACCCTTCAAACGTACATGTGATGGATTTTGAATCTAGTTTTCTTCTATCTTCCTTTGGAATGTGGGCAAATGCTTTAAACCCAAACACTCTTAAATGTTTTACAACAAGATTGAATCCATATAATGTTTCAAAAGGAGTTTTAAACTCGAAACTTCTTGTAGGACTCCTATTTTTTAAAATAAACTGCAGTATTCAATGCTTAAGCCCAAAAACCATTCGAAAGATCCTTACCTTTCAACATGATCCTAGCACACTCCACCAATGTTCTGTTCTTTATTTCCGATACTCCGTTCCGCTGAGGAGTATGGGGTACTGTGAATTGCTGTAATATTCCATGGTTTTTACAATACTTGGTAAGTTCCTCCTTCATGTATTTTCCCCCTTGATCGGAGTGGAGAATATTTATGTGTTTCCCTGCTTGTTTTTCAATCATGTATATGAACTACTTAAAGTATTAAAATGTGTTACTCTTCTTAATCATAAAATACACCCAAGAAAACTTTGTGCAGTCATCAACAAATAGTAGAAAATATAGTGCACCTCCTACTGACTTTGTTTGCATGGGTCCACATAGGTCAGTGTGCACTAATTCAAGTATGTCACTATTTTTCCTTTCTACTCGAATAGGGAATTCTTCTCTATTCATATTTTCTAATACACAAGCATCACAATCATTATGCACTTGTTTTAATGTAGGAATATCTCTTACCATTTCCTTTTTCTGAAGTAACAACAAATTGTTGTAGTTGATATGACCAAGTCTCTAGTGCCACAAATCTTCTATAGTCAAACTTGATGTTGTCGAATCTTGATCTGGTGTTTTTCTCACATCCAATTTGTACAGACATCATGTTCCAATTCCTCAAGAAATAGCCTTCATTCCATCCAACAGATCTTTAATATAACAGTTAGATTTTAAAATTCTACCTTGATATCCTGATCTATAATCACGGATACAGAAATCAGATTCTTTATCACTATGGGCATATACATTACATTATGAATATATCTGACATTACCATTAGGTAAAGTAACAGAAATTTTCCCACACCCTTTCATCTGATGACTTCTATCATCACCAAAGTAGATTTGTGATCCGTTGTTGATTTCTTTAATTATTCGAACCATTGTCTATTCCCCGTCATATGTGTGGATGCTCTCGAATCTACATACCAAACTTCTGCATCGACATTCTCATCAAAGTCTACCATGAACAATCTGAATTCCTGAACATGATCATGATTTACGAAATGACCTGGATGTCTTTTATGCCTATGTTGTTCTTCATAAAATTTCTTCTTCCTGCACTTGTTATCCATATGACCTATTTTTCCACAATAAAAACATTTAACTATAGAGTTGTTTTTATTCAGATACATACCTTGAGTTTGATTCGGTCTTTTCTATGGATTTCCTCCATTTTTCTATGATGGATTTCCTTTTCCTTTCAAGAATTTCTTCTTTTCCATTAACGCAAGATATTCACTCTGGGGTTTCAGGGTTAATCATCTTTATTCTTCTTTCATTAATATTCTTGTATGTTATTCAAACTTTGGGATTTTCTCTCTCGCACTTATCCCAATGATAAACATTTCGTAACTATCAGTCATACCATTCATGGTAATCGTGACCAAATCTGCATCTGCAACTATATCACTGATATCTGCCAATTTTTTCTTCAAATATTTGATAGCCGATATGAAAGAAGCAACTATTTCATTCTCCTCCATCTTTATGGATAGAATATTTCTCTTCAGGAACATAAGAAAATTTTTATTCCTGATCTCATACAAATCCTTCAATATTGTCCAGATTTCGCTTGTTGATTTTCATTCTCTGATATGTGGTATGATGTAGTCTTTAACTGACATCTTCAAAAATGTCTTTTCTTTTCCCTCTCTCTTTTCCCAGTCTTGAGTCATTGGGGCTCCCGCTGCTAGCTTTAGCTCATCCCCATTTGCAATTGTCCAAACACTATGCCCTTCTAGCATAGTCCGCATCTTGAATTTTCAATTTGAGTAATTGGAGCCATCAATTTTGTTACTCTCATTCAAGTATTCTTCGATTATTTGATTATTCATCTTGACGATTCAAAAGAAAATACTTGATAGGAAAAAAAATGATAGATCCACCCCAGATCTTTACCAAAGGAAATGTTACGATACAGGTCTACCTGATCTGCGATAAATCCAACAGGTTGTTTTTCACGCTATGTGACAGGATTTCAAATCCTCTATACCAGCAAGATCTGTTTCAGATCTCTTCCTTCACCGGAAAGCTTTCATAGGATCCCTTCATCGGCGATTTTCACCTAATTTATTCCACCATCAGTAGTGTCCACTGGCTCAGATATATTTCAGATCTCCTCATCGCTCAAAATTACCTCTTAAAACTTTGATACAAACTCACTAACATGGACCTTGTTAACTACAGCAGTGTGCTAACGCTAGCCTGAAGCCACTCTTCAGTGTTAATGCCTTAACGCACCAAAAATTTAGATTTTTCCTTGTGCATGCAAAACCTGGTAAGTGTTTGATGATTAACATGTTTCTCTCTAGTGGGAACCCACGTTATAACGCTTTTTATCTCACTACAAGATCCATTATAGCGGGAAAAAAGAAAAAAAAAACAAAAAAAAAAACAAACTCCACTCAGTCATCAGGGGCTTCTACTTTGCCACCTGGATACTTGCAGGAATCACATCACTTTGGCTATCAATCATCCCTGGAGCTCTGATACCATGATAAAATGAGATGTTTGAATTGATAAATAAAAAACCCACTAGTTAGCTCTACGAAAGAGAGTCTGAACGAGGAGATTCTAGCTCTGCAGAACACTCTACATTCTCAATACAACTCAAACATTATATAGCATACATGGATATAGGAAAGTTAGAACCATATTCTAAGAAATAGAAACTAATTCCTATCCTATGGTTTCGTGAACCAACTTAATCTAATTTAGGATTCTCCATTATCTTTCAACAATATTCATTTTATACAACCTAGATCCAACTTAGAGATGGATCCAATTTCTTTTCACTCTAAAATATTTTGTATATCAAGAGATTTAGATTATTTAAATAAAATAAATAATGAGTTGAGAATAATATTTATGAATATTTTTTTTTCATACTTTTTGAATAATATATTTAACAAGATGATGTTCATAAGAAATACAAATCCAGTTCCAAACTAATGAAATAAACCACATATCCACAAAACATTTGTATGAGGTAGATCCACTTAAGGGACCACAAATACTGAGAGCCATAATCTCCTAATACGAAATATGACTTAGGAATAGGAACTCTACGAGCTAAGCTAACCCTCTAGGTTGGTTATATTTATTATTAATTTAAGCATTATTTTTTTAAATATTTGTGGATGATCCAGATATAAAGGCTTAATATTAAATATAGTAGTGTAAAAATAAACATTGCAAAAATAACTACTATTTTTCATAAGCTTCATATTTTTCATTTCCCAAAACACTATAGCATGAAAGATTTTATGGCCTTTAAGATATTAAGAAGGTTGAAGATGCAGAACAATTTCTTTTAAATTTTCGAGGTTATACATTTAAGTGGAAATTATGCTTTTAGAAAAATTGCAAATTGATATATGAATTGGAATGGAAATAATAAGTATATTTATTTACATATTATTCTTATATTTGATTAAAATCTGGTGGGAAGTAACTAATGGTAAATATGTTATAGAGTGACTATGATTTATTTTCAAGAATTTTAATTTTAAGTGGTTTAATGATAAATAATCATTATACAACTATTTAAAAAATGGCATAAATATTGCAATTTTTTCCAAAAAGTATGGAAGAAAAAAAATAATATTTACAATAAGATCTTCAAGTTATAATCCAAACACATGTCTTGAAAATATTTTTTTTTTAAAATTGAAAAGGAAATATTTGTTTTTCAGAGTTAAACAATATAAATTGCATTGTAATAAAAGTTAGCAAACTAATTCATTGCTAAAGCCCAAACAATAATAAGAATCAAAACACTTATTTCATCATTTAAAAATCATAATAATTAACTACATTATAACTTTATTTTAAATTATTACTTTTAATAAATTAATAAAAAAAAGTTGTTATATAAGTTAAACATAGATAACCTCACTTTAACATGGAGATTTTTAATTTGTAAATAAACTTTGTTAAAATAAAACGTCTTATCAATACTACACGATAAAAAAACTTTCAATAATTTATTTCATATTCAACTTTGTTGAATTAAAAAAAAAAAAAAAAAAAAAACTATGTGATATTAGAATGTTTCTTTATATTGAAATAAAATACTTAAAAATATAAAACAATCTCTTAACTTCTTAACTTTTGAAGGTTTGAATTGATATTGGTTAAAAAAATATTTTTTTTATTAATAATATTTAAAAAAAATATAATTACAATTTATATATAAACTTTGTATTGACATATAAATTTATCATAATTCCTTGCAATCATCCATACCAAAAATGTGAAAGAAAACCAAATGAATGACAACCAACATTTTATTCGTAGGATACCTAAACATGAAAAGGCCAACCTCAAAAAGCAAACTGATCTAGATGCATGGAAGAGTAGATTTTTATGAAGTGACAATTTTATAAAATTCATTGAGTGGCATCAAATTATGAATATGTGAATAAGAGCTGACAACTCTTAAAGAAGAAGCAATGAAAACCAACCAGATATGAAATGTAAATTCTAAGTCAAACAATTGATAGTTACGATACATCATTTACAGACAAATTCCCATATATATTATTACATTAAACAAACACACAACTCACAGCAAACACACAGCAAGTGAGACAAAGCTCACAACAAATACTTTATCATAATTTCACGATTGCGTTACATTTTTATAGCATAGTGCACTCACCTAATCTCCCTGAATAGGAGGCAACAAACCTAAATAGGCGGAACTAAATTCTAAATAAAATCTCTCATTCAACAACTCATAACTAAATCTATTTCTTCATTAATCTAGATTATTCTCACATCCTCCCTTAATGGAGAAATGGATTTTCTACAACACCTAATTTACTTCTAAAAACTTCAAACTTGATTTTACCAAGAGGCTTGGTAAATATATCAGCCATATTATCCTTGGTATTAAAAAATATTAAATCAATTTCATTACACTCAATCTTCTCACATACAAAGTGGTATTGCAGCTCAACGTGTTTTTTTCTGGCATGGTATATTGGAATATGTGCTAATTTGATAGCACTTTGATTATCACAATTGATGCATGTTGAACCATTTTGCGCCTCCTCAAGATCTGCAAGAATTCTCTGCAACCAAATAGCTTCATGGGTGGCATTGGTCAAAGCATTGTACTCAGATTTTGTTGATGATAAAGAAATAGTTGGTTGTTTCTTACTAATCCAAGAGACAACCCCTGATCCTATATGAAATGCATAGCCAGAGGTAGATCTTCTGTCATCTAGATTTCCTGCCTAATCTGAATCAGAAAAACCTGTCAGTGCAACATCATATTCATCAGTATACATTATACCTAAATTGACTGTTCCTTTTAAGTATCAGAGAACTTTCTTTGCAGCATTCCAGTGATTTCTTAAAGGCTTAGCCATGAATTGACCAAGGATATTGACTGAGTATGCAATGTCTGGTCTGGTAGTGGTGAGATAGTTGAGACTTCCCACCAACTGACGATATAATGTTCCATGTGCCTCTTTAGTTCCATCTTCTGTGTACAATTTTGCATTCTGTTCTAAGGGAGTTGACATAGCTTTGCAATCACTCATATTGAAATTTTTAAGAATTTCCTTTGTTTATTTTCTTTGAGTGATAAATGTTTTACCGAACTCTCTCCATACCTCAATTACTAAACAATAATGAAATTCACCCAGATCTTTCATTTCAAATTCCTGCGACAACTGAAATTTAATTTCTTCAATTAACTTGTAAGCACTTCTTGTGATAATGAGATCATCCACATACAAAGATATTAAAGCAACATTTCTTTCTTCATCTTTCTTAACATACAGGTTAGGATCATTTTTTCTTTTCAAAAACCCATTCTGAAGAAAGAAGGTATCAATATTTACATACCATGATCTCGGTGCCTGTTTCAAACCATATAAGGCTTTTCTTAACCTCTAGACTAGATGCTCCTATCCCTGTTTGACAAACCCTTCAGATTGAACCAAATAAAATTCTTCCTTTATATCACCATTCAGAAAGGCAGATTTTACATCCAATTGATGTATATTCCAATTATGTTTTGTAGCTAAGGCAATCAATAATCTAATTATATTCAATTTAGCTACTGGTGAAAAAGTATCTTCATAGTCAATTCCCTCCTGTTGAGCATATCCTTTTGCAACTAATCTTGCCTTAAATTTATCAATGCTACCATCTGCTTTAAATTTAGATTTATACAACCATTTGCTTCCAATTGGAACTTTGTTTTCAGGGAGTTCAACTAATTCCCATGTTTGATTTTTCATAAGAGAGGCATATTCATCATTCATAGCATTTCTCCAATGTTCATGCTCTTTAGCTTTTTCATAATCAACTGGTTGTACAACATTCATGATATTAGACATCAAGGCATAATCTCTATACCTTGCAAGAAGTTGGGTTTGTCGGGTTGACCTTCTTGGTGCTACAATACCTGTTGGAGTTCCATCCATGATTCTTCGGCTTTGAGGTGAATCTTCCTCTTGAGATGAATCACTACTGCTGGATGTGCTCATACTGCTCTCGTTCTGATCTTGAACCTGTACCTGTGCCTGTTCATGTTCCTGTTTAACCAAAGTATCAAGTTTGAAATGATCATCATTAGATATATGCCATGCATCATTCTTTGTATCAATTTTATCATCATTCTCATGAAACACCACATCTCGACTTGCAAACAGTTTATGTGAATTGGGATCAAACAATTTATATGCTTTTTGATCTATACAATACCCAATAAAAACACACTTGATTGACTTTGCATCAAGATTTCTTCTATTAGCCTTAGGAATATGTGCAAAGGCAGTACATCCAAAGACTCTTAAATGACTGACATCAGGTTTTTAACCATGAATAATCTCAAAAAGATTGAAAAGCTAGTTGCTTAGTGGGACTTTGATTCTTCAAATAAACAGCAGTATTAATGGATTCTACCCAGAAACCATTAGAAAGGTTTTTACCTTGAAGCATACTGTGAACACACTCCACCAGTGTTCTATTCCATCTCTCAGAAACACCATTTTACTGAGGGGTATGAGGTACTGTGAAATTTTGTTGGATCCCATGAACTTTACAGTAGCTGTTAAATGCGCTTCACTTATATTAAACCCCTTGATCACATCTGAGTATTTTTTTTTCAATCATAGTTCGGAACTCTTTAAAATACTCAAATATATCACTTTTCCTTCGAATGAAATAGACCCAGGTATACCTAGATCTATTATCAACTAAAATAACAAAGTAGAAGCACCACCAAGAGACCTATTTTGCATAGGTCCACATACATCAGTATGAATTAATTCAAGTATATCATATTGTCGTTTCTCGTTATGAATGGGAAACTCTTCTCTATGATGCTTACCAAGTGCACAAGCTTCACATGGTAAATGTTCACACTTGATAATAGGAAGACCTTCAACCATTGATTTTCTTTGTAACAACGATAAATCATTGTAATTTAGGTGCCCATACCTGTGATGCCATAACTCTGCTATCGATGTCTCTTTGGATGTCAATGCAGCATGATGCTTCATCGTCACATCCAATTTATACAATCCTCCAACCCTGGTACCTGTGGAAACAATTCTGTAGTGGTCTTGGACATCTTTCACAATACACCCCAATTTACCAAATTCCACTTTTAAATGATTATCAGCGATAGTGGAAACATATATCAAATTATTTTTGATAGCAGGAACATACATCACATCATGAATCTGTCTCATTTGTCCATTAGGTAAGTACACACTTATTATGCCATAGCCTTGGACTTTAAGTGACCTGTTATCTCCTAGGTAAATGTGCGTGCCATCAGTTTTCTCATAATATTTATCATACCATTCTTTATTACAAGTCATATGTGCCAATGCACCAGAATCTATGAACCAAGCATTCTCATCATCAGTTTTAGCAGACAATGCAGCATAAAAAAGAAACAACTTAAGATTTTTAAATCCATCAGTAACTGAAGTGTCTCTGTTTATGAAATTTCCATTATGCCTTCTATGTCTTTGATTTGATTCATGATTCTTTCTTCTATAGAAATCTTTACCTAGATGTCTAGGTTTTCCACAATAATCACATTCAATCTTTCTCTTAACATAAGAATCAGGAGGTGTCATACCTTTTTGTTTTTCTTGAAAACGGTCTCTGTTCTTATCCCATGGTCTCCCTCGGAATGATCTTTTACCTCTTGCAGTCAATGCCAAATCAGAACCATTTCACTCCAGTTCAAAATTTTTCATTCTCTCTTCTTCTTGAAGAAGAATCCAGCTAGTTCATCACATGTAGAAGGCGTTGGTCTAGCTGAGAGTGCTAAAATAAAGACTTTATAGTCTTGGACTAAACCCTTCAAAGCAACAGTTACTAAATCGCTACTAGACACTTTTTCACCAATATCACCAAGCTTATCACTTAAGTCTTTAATTCTAGAAACAAAGTTGTTGATTCTTTCATTGGCTTCAATTTTGATAGATAGTAGCTTTGTTTTTAAGAATAAAATGCGGTTTGCATTAGTAGTTTCATACAAACCTTTGAGAGTCTCCCATGTTGCCTTTGAAGATTGATAGTCCCGAATGTGAGGAATGATATTGTCCTTCACAGACATGCAAAACAACACTTTTTCTTTCATTTCTCACTTATCCCAATCTGGAATTGCAGTAGCAGCAGTAGGCTTGGGCTCGTCACCTTTAACAATCGTCCAGAGATTGTATGCTTCGAGAACTATGACCAGCTTAAATTTCCAATTGACATAGTTTTCACCATCAAGTTTGGTGGATTCCTTTAAATATGAATCAGAAAGAGGATTAGCCATTTTTTCAAGAGAAAATACCAAAGTCAATTGCGAAATTAATTCAGTACAATGATAATAAAAAAATCTGTGCAAGTCACAAATTAGACTGCAAGTTAAGACGGAAATTGAGCTTGAGAGGCCGAGTGGAAGTGGCAATTGGTATTGTAAAAAATCTGTAGATTGAGTGACGCTCTATTTGAAGAATAAGCTATATGAGAAGGCAACAATATACATGTACTGTTGGTGGTTCACGTGCATATCAAGCACAAACCCCTTTTTGCATAAGAAAATAAACACGTTATATAAATTGAATAGCACGTATCAACATCGCACCCATTTATCTCAGCATTACTCTCCGCTTTTTAAATTCAGCTGACTTGACAGGCCAGCGACTCTATGTATTAGAATTTCAAAAACTTTTCTTGAGCAGTTTTGCACTTACGACGTTGAAAGTAGTCTTTCATATCTAGCTCAACATATATTGAGTCTGCTCCTCTGCGTAAACAGCTACAACCGCCCCTCCACTTGAAGGTAAGCTGCAATCGAAGCCAACAAAAAGCCGAGGTAGCTTGCGGATGTGATGTGCAGTGTTGATTTGTTGTTACTTCAAATTTGTTTTAAGAAACTGACACGACTCTCATTAGGCAGCGCTGTGCTCCACACATGGACTGGCTCGCCACCGCAAGGATCTGCGTGCAGGTCGTAGCTAGAGACAGTACCTCTAGGTGTTATAATCGTGCATGAGATGAACTTTCCACGGAGGCTTGGACGCTGTCGTGTTCTCCCTTCTAGGTGATCACCGCTGTTATAAAAGCACTTGTCACAAAAATTTTTCAATTCCTCAATCCAGTCAACGATGGGTTTTGAAAGCAGAACGTGAGTAACAGCTCACTCCAATACCCAAAATCAGAGCCTGTTCTTCAATCTGTGCTATGGCTGACAGCTCTGATACCATATTACATTAAACAAACGCACAACTCATAGCGAATGCACAGCAAGTGAGACAAAGCTCACAACAAATACTTGATCATAATTTCATGATTGCATTACATTTTTATAGCATAGTGCACTCATCTAATCTCCCTGAATAGGAGGAAACAAACCTAAATAGATGGAACTAAATTCTAAATAAAATCTCTCGTTCAACAACTCATAACTAAATCTATTTCTGCATTAATATAGATTATTCTCACATATATCACATACTGATAAGACTCAAAATATATCTACGTTAATACATCTCACATACCAAAAATATTGATTGATAGTAAGTTAGATTCACAATAATGTACATATACACTCTATGTTTGGCAGTTATATCCAAATGCGAGTATGCCATAAATTAGATGCGAGTATGCTTGGCTATTTATATCCAAATTGGATTCTTACAAATCGTGCCTTCGAGCAGGGATAGAATTTGACGGCCATTTTTCCCGTCGTATGGCATTTTGGCCGTATTTGACTGTTTAAATTTGTAGACGGTCGTTTTCCGTGACGTGCCTAAAGAGATGGAAAACGAATTTTTGACGTTTGAATGTTTTTGAAAACTTTCTTAAGCCCCCTTATCTTCCATTTACTTTCCATTAGTGTTGACTCGGCAATTGCAACTCTGCACTGAAATTATAATGTAAAGTTACTTTTACAGTGAAATTGTAATGTAAAGTTACTTTTCTTAGCATTTATGAATATGAGTTTGTATAGTATATGCTCATTTGAAATTGGTAGTAAGTTTAATAAAAAATTATTATTGATTTTTTGAAATTAAAATTGATCTTGCTTTCATATATATTTTACAGAAAGTACACAACTGTAAGGGTACTGGATTCATGGTTAAAGAGCATAGATGCAGAAGAGGAAGATTGGGTGGTCTACTTCATTAATAGTGGACATTCTTACTCTCAAAGAATATGCCCATGCAGACTTACCCAGTTCAATATTTGTTCCAACTCCTAAGAAAACCAGGTTAGGTATTGATTTTTTTTTCTTGTGGGTTTGAGTTGTAGTCAACTTTTATTTTTTTTTATTTCCTAAGGTAGGTTTAAAACTATTGAGGTAATTTATTTATGTGAAATTAGCTCAAGCTTATAAAAAATTTTAGTTACAAATTAACACCTATTCCCTAAGCCGATAATCGATGCTATCCTAATAGCTCAAGCATCCTTTTTTTGGATATGCTCAATTAAACTAAATTCTCATTTCTTTAACTATTTATTTTGGTTTGACATCGTGTAAATTGGTATTACCACGCCCACTTCAGCATTACTAGGAACTTATTAGAATGTAAATTAGTATTATTATCAAGCCCTAATATTGCATATCAAACATTTAGATCCTCCTGTAGTAGTTATATACAACCCACGTAAAGATGCAATACACTACTCTACCCATGTACCTTGCCTTGGATTTATTGCTTGAAGTCCAAAGGATGCAAAGCAGGAGAAAAAAAAATATATATATTTTATTTTAATACTATATTTTAGAAAAAGAGCAAAGAGGAGAGACCAAAACATAGAAAATAATGCCCAAAATTGAATGTGGACTGAAATGCCCAAGTTAACAACTAGCGTGAGAAACTCATAAGGATGAAAAATGCCCATCTTGAGTGGGCAGCCTGATGTTTCCACTTGCTGGAGGCTACCCTTTCGCTAGTACTCATTCTCTCGATCTAAAGACCAACTACGCAGTACTAGAATACGAAGTAACCGTCCTCTATTACTAGAGCTTTGAATTTCAGTGTAAATATGTAGGTTATAATATCCATACATTTTATTAATATATTTGGATAAAACCTTAACCATTTTATTTATTTTTAAAAATAAAAAATATGTAATATACTTCTTAAGGTTTTTAAAAAGTTTTCTTATTAGGGTGGATGAAAAATATAATTTTAAAAAAGTAATTTAAAAATAAATAAAAATACTTTTATGATTTAAAAAAAAAATTCTTTCTAAGTTGGATAAAGTATAGAATTCAACTCTTTCCCAGCAGTAAAACGAAGTTAATCTGACATGAAAAAAATTGAAAATAATGTAATCACACATTTTCTTAACCAATTTAGATGAAACTTTAACCATTATATCTATTTTAAAAATAAAAGATATATGAAGTGTGTTTTTAATATTATTAGAAAGTTTTCTACAAGACTGGATGAAGAATATAATTTAATAGTTCTTTTCAAGGAGTAAAAGGAAGTGATCTTACAAGAAATTCAAAAATTTGAGAATGGAAATATTTAATTTATAACGAGGAAGGATATTTATTTTATCAAATTTGTATGAGATTAGCATTGTGAGTGCTTTATGCAATTTCAAATCAAAATTTAAAATTTAACAAGTTATTTGTGTGTTAGTCATTTTGGTTTTTTATTTATGATAAATATATGAAATTTTTTAACATAATTATGTTTTTGAAAGATAAATTTGTAACCAAATCTTTATTGGTGAAGAGTTGATTTATTATGAGAACATCATTCTTGAAGATAAAATTTTTTAACATAACATTTCTTCATGGGAAGCATAAGAACCTAAAACTTCAAAAAATAACAATCTGACAGATAAAAAAAAATCCAAATTCCAACCCTGCTTCCTAATATATGCACAGATACACTACATTTCAAAGTAATTCACCTGCCATATCTGAATATACTATTCAATTTCAAAATAGATTCACGTGCCATATGTGAATATACTATTCACGATTAAATACTATATTCACATATGGCACGTGAATCTACTTTGAAATATAGTGTACCCTGCACATAATGATACCTTTAAAATTTCCTGTCGTCAAATGACATTAGAATAGTATATTCACATATCACACGTGAATCTAGTTTGACATGTATTGTACCCTGCAAATGAGGGCACATAATCATCACTTTAAATTTACCCGTGGTCAAATAACATTAGAATACTACTGCGACGTGATCCTGAATTTGACTGTTCACATATTTTCCTCAATTTGCTTGTGTACAGTGCACAGCTTATCTTTACTGGTACGCATTAACGACAAGCAACTATGAGTTTAAGTAATTTGTGTTGTGCACATGCTCCGCATCACTACCCATGTCCTCAAAATCAAACAGCCTTGATTTAAGTGTGCATCAAACAACTCGGGTGCTTGGGCACGTTTCTATATCAAAAGCTGAGCAGTGAAGTTGAGTTCATTATATGTTATCATATTCCTCTTTCACGCCATATATGCTTGCGCACGTTTCTATATACAAAGTTTTGAGGAGCGAAGTTGACTTCAATATATGTTATCATATTTTATGACCAGTTTAATGCCAAATAATTATTAAAAGGAAATATTTGTTTAATATATTAAATCTCACCGATGATTTATGCACTTGGCCATAAAGATATTAAATCTTGGCCGATGATTTGTTTAATATATTAAATGTATAGATGTTTTATCCACTTGGCCATAAAGTTATATTGAGAAGTAAAGCTCATAAAGTTCACATTCAAGATTCAAGATAATTGGAAACAAGTATGGGAATGGGGTTATCTGCTCAAACTCTTTTTTGAGAATACAACTTCTCAATGGGAAGAGATAATTGGAAACAAATATGGGAAAGGGGTTATCTGTCCAAATTCTTTTTTGAGAATACAACTTCTCAATGGGAAGAGGGAGCTAAGAGGGTATGAGAGGAACTTTAGACAATTTGAAAAAGTGAATTTGAGAAATTTTTGAGTTGGTTGATCACTGGAATTCCAACTTAAACCTATGCCCAATTTCAAAACCGTAGACTAAGTCTGGTTGGGATTAGATAGTCTTTGGGATTGAAAACATGTGTTTTGAATTTAAGAACCCTAGACTAAGTATAGTTGCATTGAAATAGTCTTTGAAATTGAAATTATGCAAATCACTGTTGTGAACTATCCTTGATGTGAAGCTGGTTAGATGGAAGACTCAAGTATTGTAGAGGTTTACTTTTCTTATTGTTCATTAGTTCAATAACTATGATTCATTATGTTTCAGGTGTGAAATCTTTCAAGAAAATGTGCAAACCATATTAGGCTGAGACAACGTTTTTAGAACTCACATTGGTTAGGTTAAGGCAACGTTTTTAGAACTCGAATTGATGATTAGGGAAAAATACTTATGAATGAAATTATTGTACAACAACATGAAACATTTACTAAACTTCAATTATTTTATATTCTTTCTAGAGTCTATAACAGAAAGAATTGAGAAAATCTAACAACAATAACACCTTTAAGACCTTGACATAACTTTATAAGAGAATCAGGTTAGTTCATGGGTGAGTATCGGGTTAGTTCATGGGTGAGTAGAGGAAGTCAATAACTCAGGATCAATCCCTATCTAATTAGAATGTCATTCAAGAAGAAAACTATTACTCACCGGGATCTTCATATAGTAATTCAAAATTTCTAATAACTAAAATAACATAAGTAAATACTTTATGTATTTAGAAGATTTATCAATTTTAAATAAATTTCACAAAAGCATAAAAACATATAAAATGTTGGATAACCTCAAGATCAATCTCTATCTAATGAGAATTCCATTCAAGAAAAAAACTATTACTCATAAAGATCTTAATATAGTAATTCAAAATGTCTAATAACTAAAATAACATACATAAATAAATTATGTATTTGGAACAGATTCAAACAGACTTACCAATTTTATATAAATTTCACAAATGCATAAAAACATATAGAATGTTAAATAACCTTATTAGAGTAATACTATTACAACAAAATAATAACTTCCAAAAAAAATATATCCTAATATTAACTATATATTGGCATATAAGTTGGTATTAAATAATAATGAGAACTTTATCGAATAAATTTACAATAAATTTTTCACTAATACATAAAGCTAAAGCTAAAACTTTAAAGATAGATTATTTGGGGAAGTATTATGTCTTATACAATGGTAGAGATACTTGAAATTAACATGAAAATTACATAATAAGGAATGCCTTTCCTTATCGAACGCACCCAAAAGTATTATATTTGTTGCACTTAAACTATTCAATACCAAAGCAGAAAACGTAAGAATAATAAAGGAAATAATGTCCCTTTCGAGGGGTTCCAAATAGCATAGAATACCAACGTAATATATATATATATATGTGTGTGGGGGAAAGTATATATATATATATGGAAAAGTATATATGAAAATTCGTAACTGTCGATTAGGGCAAGGCCCATTTTATGGAAAAGTTCAAATCTATAAATAGACTATAGAAAAGCCTACTATAAAACTCTAGTTAGTAAGTATCGTAAGGTAAGGACTTTCTTCAATAAGTAAAGGTACGGGACGTGAACCCAATAAGAAGGGTAAGTGCCTGATCCAATAATAAAAGTAATTGCTCGTCGCCTCGAGCTCTCGGGCCTGCCAATATTGACGTATTCGACGAAGAACAAACAACAAATCCTTGATAGAGGGGTAAATTAGCTTTAATTTTTATTAGAAAAACCTAACTAGATAGTCTTCTACACTTGGAAAAAATAAGGGATAAATTATTAGAAAAGAACCTTGTTAGAAGCCTTTGCCTTTGGTATTTTTCACAGAACGTTGTAACGAAAATCCTCACCGCCAAGAGTAGGAGAAATGATAAATAGATTATCTGTATGGTACCCTCTTCCTCTTGAGACACTTCTAGTAACACTACTAAATGAAGAAGAGACCCAAACTATTAGAATACCTCAGGAAACATAGCAAGGAAAACATCGTCAAACTACAAAGGAAGTCTACCAATAAATTTTACTAGCTGCAAAACATACTTTGGATAAAGAAATTCCGTAATTTGAGCCTCGCCATTAATATGGGAAAAGGTACGGAGGAAGAGCTAAGGAAGCAGAAATTAAAGGAAACAAATAAGTAAAATCTCATGTTGAGCTCAAAAACTCCAAAGAAATTAAAGGAAACAAATAAGTAACCAATTGTCGAATTAAGAATAGTAAAACTTGAGTATTCACAAAGAAAATCTTGGACATAAGACCTTTACCTCGTTAAGAAAATGCAGAATAGAAATCTTCATAACCTAGTTACACAGCCACGTTCGACCAAGGGAGTGTGACAAATGAGTTGCATGCGATGCTGTAGCAGGAGGGTGAACCACCCCTATCCAAATCTCACCATCCATGGAACCCTAGAGCACGAGAACCATATATGTCACTCGCAAGAATACCCAAAACATTAATTTCCAACTCGCGCACAATGCAGGGACTTCGAGAGAGTTCGAATGCTTATCTGCCATATCAAATATAAAATTATGCGTGAACCTTTGGGACCTATGTTATAAAGTTAAAGGAAAAATCCACATGTGCCTATGGAAAACAATGTTATTTTAGAATAGTAAACTAATGTTTTGGATAAAAACCCCAAAGTGAATATCCCTCCAATGACATAAGGATAGTGATAAAATTTATGCATTATAAGGGTTATCGTGACAAGTGGAATAATTGTGGTAATGGTCGATGTATATTTAAATTTATATATATATATATATATATAGACGTATCTTACAGGTAGTATTAGAGTTGAAGGGTTCAAAATTGTGGTCTATTAAGGGAAAATAATAGAAAACTATGTTGTTTTTCACAAAAAAGAAGAATTTGAAATATGGAAAACCCATCTCTGGGATCAAGTTCTGCACCTTAACTGAATCAAATCCTGAGTTGTGGGTGCAGCTAGGTGAAACACCCCAATCCATATCCACTATCATCTTTTAAAATACTATACAATTGAGGGTAGAAATCACTAATTAAGAGCTGGAAAGAAACAATAAATGAGAAAAAAAAACAAAGTTATATGTTGAGCACCCAAGAGAGAAAACAGTTGTTTTGAAAACTTAAGTTAATTAGTCAATCATATCCAATGAGTGTGTGGGATAATGAATAGAGAGAAATTTATTATTTATAATGATAGATAAGTATATGTGTAGACAATCAAAAGACATATGTATGTAAATGAAGTGTAAAATATCAAATGGGTATACTAAAAGAAAAAGTGGGATTTGCATATGAAATCACCCTAAAATGTTTAGGGTTATGTGCATAATGATTACATGTTTCTAGTGATAAACATATAATATAGATTTTTGAGGAAGGAGACATGTACAAAAGGGGTAAAAGCTACTATTGGTCCCAAAGAAAGTAATATGTAATTGCTACATTAGATACAATTGGGAAGATAATAACTTTGTTTCTATTAACTATCTCCTTGCACTTATACTGGATGTTGACTAAGAACCTAGCTGAGTGAGCGAATGAAAGAAATATTTGGTAGTTAAAAAAAAAAAAAATTTGAATCCTAATAAAAGATTAATCCTACCTGTGTATGGAAGCAAGCCGAGAATAGAAAGAGGCTATAAAAATATGGTGAAACACTCACAATAATAAGTGCATTGTATGTGTGTAACAAAAAAATAAAAAAAATAAATACACACAAAATAAAGTATATATAGAATTAGAAACAAAATTAAAGGGGACCTACAATGTTGTAGTACATAAAGCCAATATATATGGTTTAATGGTATACCCAAGAAGCCATCTGAACCTACTTAACAATAAATTTTGTTAAAAGTGAATGGGAATATAGGACACACTCATTAAGAAATGTATAAATATGATTCAATTGGAGTTATCTTGGGTGATTGGTATGCATGATCATAATCCTTTGCACCAAATAAAGAATTAGAAAATTAGCGATGGCATTGAAAGATAAAAAGTAAACTAAATGTGAACAATGTAACTTGGGTATAAATAAGTCCAATATAGTTATAACTGGCTAGTACAACTAAGTTGAATTTCATGATTGATGAAAACAAAACTGGTAAGAAAATTGATAAACATTTACACTAAAATGGTCTCTTCATGAAGGTAACCATAGAAATATTAGTTATAAAAGTTGAATAAATGGCACAAACCATCAACATGGAAGTTTGAAAAGGTCAAGAATTTGAGAATTAATTCTTGTTAAAAACAAGTGAAACATAGGTGAGACGTAATAAACTATAATAATAATTTGAGATGGAAAGGAGATTAGTCTTGTGATGGAAAATAGATCAGTATCAAAATAGGGAAGTAATCAACATAGTTGATATATTAAATTGAAATTGACATGATTTGAGTTAATTCAAGGCATTAAATAAACATCGAAGCAATTCAGAAACATTGTTGTTGATACTTAGAAAATATCAACTTCACACCAGATTTAGTAAGTATAAACTAACTACGATTAGAGTCAACTTTTAAAATGTAGAATCTACTAGGTGGAAATGTAATGTCCACAAGTATAGAAGATAAACATAAATAGATTTTTAATCTCCTATACCTAATGGACACAAGGGGCTCAAAATTGTTGTTACAAATTAATATTATTGATTCATGGAATGATTCGCTAATTGGTTTATTTGATAATCTCCTCGCAATAAGAAAGGTTAAATATAATCAAAATCAATATGATAAGTGGATTTTATAGATTGAGATGCTCTTTAATAGTAAGTCTCATATCTAAAGATTTGATTTGAGTTAGTACAATAACACGAACAACTATATATGGAAGCTAAATTTCGTAATCAATCTAGAAGCATTGTAGGAATATATATATATATATATATATATATATATATATATATATATATGCCAAATAATACAACCATGAACTATAAGGGGAAACTATTAACCTCTTTATTGCTAACCTAATGCTTTTTCTTAAAGATTTGGAAAATAACGAAAAAGACAACATAGAAAATACACACGATAATGAATTTCTATATTAAATACTATGACGAGTCTATTGTTCTAGTGTGAATTGAGGTATTGATGGTGAACATAGGTAACAACCAACTAATAAAATATAAATAAATAAATAAAAAGTGTGGTTAGAAAACAGACAGATAGCCGAGTAAGGTAACTAAGGAAATATGGTATATAATTTTAAGAAAATTTAAAGTTGTGGTTAAGAGTATTTTGTTAGCATATTAGCACAAGCATTACGTATGCATGTTATCAAGTGATGTGTTGACGTAGAAAGGTTAATGTGCCACCAGTCAATGTTACTCCAGATAAGTGACTTAAATAACTTCAGATGAACATATGCCTACAAAATCAATATGTTAAGATAACCATCCTAATATGATGTGATGAGGCAACTAAAGGGCATGGATATGTAAGGGGAAAAACTCCATGTAATCTTTAGAGACACCTTAATTAGTAATTTGCAAAATAGAAGAAGATGTAAACCCCAAGAAGAGAGTCAAGAGAAAATCATCAGTGAGGTGGGTCGGATAAGTATTGTTGTAATATTGGTAATGTAAATTTCCTGTTATTTTTGTTGATTTTAAGTATGATTGTACTACACTAGGTCATGCTCTTGAATAGTCATAGTTATTTATTTGTTATTCTAGCCTTGTGGCCTAATAAGGAAAGATATGAGGGAAAATATTAAGATAAATAAAATAAATTGGATTAAACAATCGATGGATAATTAAAGTGCACAAAACTGGGTCCACTTGAACAAAGACAAATGATAATATCTGTCGTGAAGTTGGCGAGTTGAAGTAATTGGTGATGTTTGGTTTGGCATATTTAATAATTAATTTATATTGATGGTGCATAAAAGGTGGATCATTGGTTGCGAGCCATAATGGGGACAACATAAGGAATATTCCTTGAAATTAAAGAAGGAACAATAAAGGAGATGATGATAACATTTATGATCATTGTGTGAGTGGTATAATAAGATAATTAATTATTCTCATATTGGGATACAATTGTTGTCCAGAGGATCTTACAGGTCAAAGGTAGTGGAATAACCTACTATGAAATGAAGTGAATAACATGATGTGAACCAATTTATACGAAGATAACTATACTAAATTAATATAGTGAATGTGAGATAGTCAATACACATATGAGTGAAAAACGGAGAAAGAGCATGAATGTATACAAGAGAAAAGTTGCATATAAATTTCATCAGCAACTTGTAATACAGAATGAAAAAGGGCCAAAATTGAAGCAAATATGGAAAGCCAATTACTGTTTTTGCACTAAATAAAATAAAAAAGAACCCAAGATGGGCATAAACAAGTTTATTTAGACAAAGTAGACAATAATATAGCCACATTGTATATTGCACGAAAAGGAAGTTATCCTAAACTTTACTCATGCATGACTAATGCATATGTAACATGGAGTTAAGATAAAAACATAGTAGTGCTACCTATCACGATAATACATTAGTTGCAATCTATCATAAAAACACATGAAAAATAAATGGTTTCTGGAATGTTATTTAAGTAGTGCAAATGGAATTTGTACTTCCATGATTTGAAATTTATAGTCGGACCATATGGATAGGTTCTTGTCAATTGGAATAGCAACTGGGTAAGTAAAAATGATTTATCTTTATTGTTGATGATCTTATAATGATGTTTCTAACTCTTATTCAATGCAGATTGTTAATCCTTAATTGGGTTGTGATGCATGTTAATGACCCTTTATGAGTACATAAATAGTAACTAATGTTGTGTGTAATAGATTTTGAAATTATATATATATACAATTGTAAATAATGGATGATGGATAACTAATGACAACTTGATAGTTATAAATATAGTTCAAACCAGACAGAGAGTTCCTAGCCAAACCTCAATGTATTCTTTAATGAAGATAAATAATGTTACGGAAGTGAGTTATCACCCAGGTTAAAGTGTGGAGGAAGCACTTTACCCCAGAAAAGGATACTTGGAAGGATGATCATTTTATGCAAGAAGCATAACTCAGTCTATTATAGAGGTTAGAAAACATCGATAATGATGTTTCGATCAAAGGGGGGAAGATGTAACATCCCCTATAGAATATATTGATGCATTCAAATCTATAATGTATTCAATAATGCATTCAATCTATACAATGTATTGATGCATTCAATATATACAATAATAATGCATTCAATCTATAGAATCTATTGATGCATTCAAATCTACTGAATGCATTTATTGAAATATAGATTTTATTAAATCGAGTACAATTAATGATTTCAATAGATTTGAATGAAACAACAAATTTCATTGATTGAATGCATAGCTTGAGTGTATTTTAATATATTGCAATAGATTGTAATAAAATTTGGTTAAATTATATTTACTTTGTATTGGTTCAGTCAGATTTAATTAGGTTTATTACATTAAATTAATTAATAAGAATTATTGATTAAAATATATTCAATGCATAAAAATGTATTGATTAAAATAAGATATATTCAATTAAAATATTAGTTGAATTTAATAGATTCTTCTCAATCAATAAATTTAATGTAATACCTATCTATCAAAAAACCATTTTATATACAATTTATAAATCTACCATATAAAAATATAAAAATGTATTTTTATATTTTTATATGGTAGATTTATAAATTGTATATAAAATATTTTATATAAATTTATTAAACTACCTTATAAACATAAACATGCTAGATTCTTAGAGAAGTGACTCACACCAATGACATAAAACATATATGGAGTGGATGATGGATTCATCTGTAAGGTGAAAAGAGACAATGAATGACAGATGGGAGATGCAACCTACCTACATGTAGAAAGATAAATAAATAACATGCATTTTGGTGGGAGATGCTATGGATATAATTTCTTAAGGTAAAGTTCATTGCGAGTGTTAGGGATAATTTCTCCCTCTTGACCCTTTAAAAGGTATGCCCCCTTTCCCAAAAACATATGGATGATGTAGGGACCATGCCATAATGGTTCAAACTTCCCATTCACTAGGACATCGTGAGATTGGTATTAAACAAGAACACAATCGCCTTCATGAAAGGTACGAGGGTGGACTTTAGGGTCATACTTAGCTTTGGTGTGATTTTTAACTACTTCAATTGTTTGGAAGGAAACACAACAATCTTCATTTTCATGATCAAGCATGATGCGTGTATGTTCTACACGTTGGGTTTCTAGGAGAAGTTCAATGACAAGGTGGAGGGAGAGGATTTCACACTTGATTTGTAAGACTTCCTCCTATCCATAGACATGGTGGAAAGGAGAAAACCTGCTTGTAGTTTTGATAAAATTTCTATAGGCCCACAACATAGGGAAAAACATAGATGCCAGTTTGTCTTCTGTTTATTCATCTTACGTTGAAGGATAGACTTCAGGATTTTTTTGACAACTTCAACATTCCCATTTCCTTGAGGATAACAAGATGATAAATGTTGGTCTTCAAAAACCAACAGTGACGATATATCATGCCATTTCTCATCTTCAAAGTTTTGGTCGTGGTCAGAAACTAATTATTTTGGAACCATGAATTAAGTGATGACATGGTTAAAGAAGAATAGGGATGTAGTAGTTGCAGTATTATTAAATGTGGGCATGTCTTCAACCCATTTTGTGAAATAGTAGATGACCACAGTAACATACATATGGTTATTAACATATGGGGGTCGAAACTCCATAAAATCGATGGACCATTTACACAAAGGACCAGATGTGATGATAGTATGGAGGGGAGTGGGTGGAGCTTAAGAATTTGGGGGATATAATTGGAAATTTAGAAATTTTCTAATTGCTACAATGCAATTGCTAAAGAGAGAAGGCCAAAAGTATCCGGCACGCATGATTTTTTGGGAAGTGGCCATTCCTGAGAGATGACCACCATAATTACCATCATGGAAGGAATTGAGGACCTTCTTAGCTTAAACATGGGTGAGACAACAATGAAGGATAGTATTAACAACACAACTATACAAATAATTACCAATGAGGAGTTAGCAAGGGACTTGATATCAATTGTGTCATTAATCATCATGAGTAAGATCGAGGGTGAAAATATGGGTTCAAAAATAAGTGAGGATATCACCATAGAAATGATCATCAGAGGTTATAGTGCACAAGTGTTCATTTGGAAGGTCATCATTCTTGCACACTAGTAGGAAAGTCAAAGATGAATTTAGTAAGGGATAAACCTTTATTACTCTTAGGCATGGGTGACTCCAAACAAATTGTTGTCGAGGATAGTGATCGAATGGGAATACTTCCCACTGATGATTCTCTGACTCAATAACAAGTCCATGGGGTTCGAATGAGTTACAACCTTAGTGGTATGCATAAGGGTATAATGATGAAATTTCTCAAAAAACAACATGACAACCAGCGCCAAATTTTCCTCATGGGAATAGGAAACATGGGGACTATTAAGGGTATTAATGACATAATATATGACATGCTCATTTTAGGTTCCATATTCCTCTATTAATACCCCTACAACTGAATAGATGGAGGCCAAGAGATATGATATAAAATTTCTGTCGAAGTTAGGTGGGATAACCAATGGAGAAGAAGTGAGAGAAAGCTTGAGGGCATCAAAATATTGTCCAACTTGATTATCACAAACAAATGGAATTTTAGATTAAAAAATTCTGAGAAACCCATGAGAAGTGGTGGCATAGTCAGGAACAGATCAACAAATAAAGTTTGTTTTTCCTTGTAGGATTTGTAACTGGGGAAGGTTACACGGAGGAGGAAGCTGAAGAATGGTTTGAAACCTAAGGGGGTCAAGGGTGATTCTAGTTTTGGATAGGATGAAGCCCAAAAGACAACCAGAAATAACAAAAAAGACATAATTAAGGGGATTGAGGTGAATTTATGCTCTCGACATCATAGGAAATCGTGCACATATCAACTAGGTGTTGCGACTAAATTTTGGAGCAAGCAGTGAGATCATCAGGATACGCAAGGATAATGTGATCACGGTCATGAAAAAAATAGGATATCACAAGTTTAAAATTTTCCCCAACATTCTTCAAACCAAAAGGCATATCCTTATAAGAAACATTTCCCCATGGTCTAGTAAAGGAATTTTTAAGTTGATTGACAAAGTGGATACTTATTTGGTTGTACCCTAAGAACCCATCCATAAAGGAAAGGACCTCATGTCCTAGACACTCGTAAACTATTTCATCGATGAAAGGTGTGGAGAAGTTGTCTTTGGGACAACCTTTTTTGAGATCGCAAAATTCCATGTACATACGAATGGTGCCTTGCTTATTTAGAATAGGAATAGTGTTGGAACCCCATGTGGTGTAATAAATAGGATAAATGAATCTAGTCGACTTGAGCTCATCGATTTCATATTTGATAACATCACACTTGGAAGGATGGATAGGCTTTTTATTCTATCATACATGAATTGAATCGGGCCATATGTCAATGTGATGTTCAACAATGGCGGGATCAAGTATGGGCATCTTAGAATAAAACAAGGCGAATACATCATGAAATTATTTGTATAACTTAGATTAAGACTATATCTATTTTGTGGTACATTGTGCCCCTAAGGTAATATTTTCTTCAACTCATGGTTTATTCAAAATGTGAATCTTGATGGTAGGTTAAATGTTTTCCATATTACCTTCTTCAAAATAATCTGGTGCAGGAAAGGGATTTTTGAACCAATTGACCTCACCATGGATGAAGTCTTCGGATACAATAACATATTGATTGTGTATTTATTGTAGAAGGAAGTACGCATGATGATGCATATCATCCTAAGGATAGTTAGGGGTGCTCATGGATTCCATGATGTCTTCATTACAATGGAAGATGGGAGGGTGGGAAGAAGAAGGACCACATGATGAAGATGAAATACCTAAATCATCATCATGAGAGACAAGGTTGAAATGTGAAACATGAGAGGGGTTAGATAGATGACTAATAGATGTAACATATATTGATGTTAATACCAGAGTGACCTTCGAAAAAGGTTGAAAAGAAGAAAAATAGGAAAATATTAAAGAGTATAAATAGATCAATCACATGGATGAAGATAGGTAGATAATAGGGGATGAACTTTTCTTCATCTTGAAATTACAATGGGGAATCACGATTGTGGGTTAAGAAACCTCTTTTCCTAGCAAAGCAGTAGGGCCATAACCCACAAGTAGAGGAGAAATATAGTCACTATGAGTGACATATAACTTGCGAAGCACTTGAAGTGTATCAAAAATAAGTATTAGAGATGGGTACAATGATGGGAATAATGTCCATATTTATCGCTCGAAACACAACCATGGTTCGTGAGTAAGGAATTTTTCCTTTTATCATACTCGGGTAAGGTAACATGGACCTCGGGAATGTTAAGGTTAGGAGCATTATCAAAGACCGCATTCTTAATATGAGATAGCTCAAGACAATTATTGGTGGCATGCTAAACAACATCACACAAAGAACATACATGAGAATTATTTTATGGTTTAGGAGGAGTGGGATTTGATGTGGTTACCATGTCTTTTCCCCCCATTTTCTATACTTTGGGCCCCTTACTAGATTTTTTTTCTACAGGAGTGGCTTCCTGATCAGGTCGTTGTGGAACTGAAACAAAGGAAGGGGTGGTAGGAACTGGTTAAACTAGAGTAAAATATGTATAATATTTGAGTTGGCCAAGAGTAGTGTTTGCAGGATAATCCATGTACCATATTGGGATCCCCAACGTGAGGTCAGGAATACTTAACATAGCCATTATAGGGGTAGAAAATATTCTTTGTGGGGGGAATAATAAAGGTATTTGACCAGAGCGATAATTACTTAGAGGAACTGCTCCTGAGTGGGAAAGGCCTACAGGAATGGTTATTGGTTGGAAAGGACCTGGAGGGATACCAACTGAAGGGAACTGGACTGTAGGAATTGTTTAGGATGGATTATTTGAGTCTTGATTTGGGGGTTGTTGAGGATATGGCTACTTAGAAGATGTAATAGACCATTTTCCAGTGGCCCATGATACTTGAAGCATTCAAAAAATCGAAGAGATACTCTCATAAGGAGTAGGTGGTTGGCCATAATAAGCCCCAAGTACTGTACAATATTTATAGACTACAGAGAAAACATCAGTAAGTATAATTATGGTCTTAGTGGAATTCAACAATGAAATAGTGGTCTGAGGAGAGGTTTGTGACCGAGGGTCATATTAAGTTAATTACTTAATAATGACGATATTTCCATGATGTGGGAAGCATATATTGTAAAATAAAGGGGATGCAAAAAATGACATGGAGTATGTGTGACTTTGACGTAGCAACATGTTATAATCTAAAGGGGCATCAATTATTTTCATATCAATTAAGATTTTCTTGCCAGCAAGGGTGATGGGGAAATTCTGATACAAACCAAGTGGCTGCGAGGGGTGCCTGTCCCAAGCACAAGTATTTATGATTGATGGTGATAGGTCAAGGGAACGAAGTTTCTTCTAGGCACTAGCAGTCATCACACAGGTGGAGGTGTCATCGTTGATGATACATCATTGAACAGTGTTGTTCTATATGAAGACTAGTATCTGAAAGGAAATAGATGGAGGGAGGGTGGTATTTTCTACCTTATCGACATCAAATATGACAAAAAAAAGCATTGGAGGGATCCACAATTCACAAAGAAAATAATATATATTTCGATTGGGATGGCATGTCTGGAGGACTTTCAACATTAACATGGTGGCATGAGATTATGCCAAGTCAGCTACTATATTGTATGTATGGGCAGCTTTAGAGGAAGAAACATTTCAATGTAATGGACCTTTGGTGATATTAGGGTAATACTGTACCTTAGGTTAAGGGATCTGTAAGGTACCATTTGGTGACAAAAGGGGCTCAAGGAATCTTTTGGGTTGAGAATCAGTTGCTGACTTATCAGGAGGATTGTCATACTGGCGTGGCTGAGTCTGGAGGTTGATGTATTGCGAATTCATCACAAGAATCTAGTAATTATTATTTCCAGATTGTGAAGGATGAGGGGATGTAGTATTATGAGTGGGTTAGGAAACCACATATCCTTTATGACTGAATGGATTTTTAAGCACCTATGGCTACAAATAAAGGGGAGGAGGTGGAGCGATGGGATAATTCCTATATAAGTATTTGTATTAGTTTCCCATTCCTGACGAATATGAGTTAAAATGTGGCATTCATGAGTATAATGGTCATAAGTCCTGCAACAAGCATTATATTGGTCACCCTTAGATTGGTGACCCTTATCGGCATTAATTTGTCTACCTTTGTTTCCTTAGTTACCTTGAGATTTTTTGTTATGTTTACCCTTTCCCATTTTCCTTCTCTTCAGGTTAGGGGGAATGGTAGCACTCTGTCGAGCATACACTTGACTCAGTTGATGTGGTTTTTGTTGTGGTAGAGGTAGGGTAGGCATGGAAGGTTGACGCACTAGTTCCATTTGGGTTGGAGTGCTAGGAGGTTCATAGGGATAATAAGGATTCACAAAAACATTTAGGCAACTAGGTTGAGCAACAAGTAGCCTCGGCAATGACTGATGCAGATGGGGAAATGCATATGTTGTACTTATACCTTTGTAAGAGGTTAGATCCAGAGGATCAAAAGGGGGATAGGTGTAAGAGGACTTGGTCCCCCCTTGGGGTTGACCATAAATCATAGGAGTTTGATAATAAAGTGATGATTGAGGGTGGGAAAGGGATCGAACGATATCATCAGCGACATGAGATTCCTCCAGCATAGAATATCAGTAGGCCAAGGTAGATCAGGGAGGAAAATATAAACATAACCTCACTGTGTAGATCAGGTCATATTTCAAATCTATTTGGAAGGATTCTTTCTCAATCTGAAGGAAGTGAGAGGTGACATCGTTACCTATGGGGGCCAAAAGGGTTATCAAGAATGAATCCATATACACATAGTCTCTAAGCTCAAGGGATTTATAGATGCTCCTCCTTCTATGTCATTCTTGTACATGGTTGGAAATTTGGGTGGCAGGAGTTTGATGAAAAGAGGTCAAATATATTTTGGTACCAATTTCATATCGAAAAAGAAATTATAAATATGAAATAAAAGCGTTTCCATGAGTTAAAAAGGTGAAATGAGAGGCATGTGGTTGTTTGACATATCACTTGGAAAAAACTCCAATTAAGTTGTGTTGGAAGAGACAAAGATGAATGGAGACCTCAATAAGGAAATTTGATGGGCACCACATGTTGAAATATCAAACATGATTGGGGGGGTATTTTATAGGATTACCTTCAAACTTGGGAATGTCTAAGGGAAGCTTGGTGGGTATGTGAGGCCAATTATGGCTATCGAGAAGGGGATTTTTAATGAGTTGGATTAAATTGGGGAGGCTCAAACCAGCCAGATAGGGAATCAGGGGTGGATTAGTAGCCATGCCTAAAGAGGTTCTGCCTGTAGGGTTACCTTGGTTAGGAATTTGGTTTCAACTACGGACATTAGCCCTTGACATGGTGGTGATGCAGTGTTGGTAAAATGAAAAATTAGAGGAAGATATAGAAGAATCATAAGAACTAGAGTCTGTATGGAGACTCAATGGAGGACCAGGAGGATGGACCTGAACTCAACGAGTAGGAGTAAGAGTATTTCCAAAATGAAACTGGGGGCCAAGGCCGTGAACTCTCCATGACACACACCTAGGGGGTGAAATGGTGTCAAGGCAAAGAAAACTAAAAAATATAAAGGGCGATGATAGTAGAAAACAAAAATAAAACACCTAGTGCAGTGGTGCAATGTGTAAACTAACTATAATAATATGATACTATAATTCAAGAAAACACACCCTATTAAAGAAAAAATGACCTCTAGCCTAAAGGTGATTTCAGTACTCCAACAAGACCTTTTTCTACGATTTTAGATGGCCTTCCAAAAGACTTCTTACTTGAAGGAATCCAATCCTAGCAAGAATATTTGTCTAGAGAAAGGTGGGGTAGAGGACTGACTTCTCGTAGAAACCATTCCTATAGGTTATTTTCCTAATATTTTCCACTAAGGTTACCTTCGTCCCACGAGGGTAGCCAAGTCTTGGGCTTCTAGGTAGTCAATCGTTGACACAAAATTCCCTACCATGAGTTAGTTAGCCTTCAAGGGAACCCCTTGTACCATGATCTAAGCCTAACCCCCTCTGAATTGGGTCTCTAGTGCACACCGGCTTTGGACTTTGGGATGATGAAATATTTTAAGCTCCCTAAAATGTCAAATTTCTATGTCTAAATGTAAGTTATCAATGGGCGTTATTGGAATGCTATCCCTTTGATCCTACACCTAACTACAAATATTTTTTTCCCCTAGTACCCAAGTGGGTTTAATCTATGTGAGTTAAGTTATTATTGTGGTGGAGTGTTTCAATTCTTAACTTTGCGGCTAAAAAAAAGTTGACGTTCTCTTTAGGTCTATATGTGTGAAAGATGTGTCTATTTTGGTGATGTTGATGATGTTAAAATAAAGTGCATAAAATGTAAATTGTACTGAAAATGAATAGTAAAATGAACAACCAACTAAATCACACAGACTCTGACATAAGAAGTAAATCAGGCAGTAAGATAAATTGTGAAAAAAAGAAACTCAAAGACACAAAAATGGAAAAAATATCTATTTTCCGAGGGAATGAGATCTGAAGGACAATGGCTGCTAGAACTGGTGTAGAAATGTACCAAAAAACATAAGTGAAAATGTTGGGAAGTGAAAGAAAACAAGATGAAAATGGGAGGATGCTAAATGGGATTATAAAGAGGGAAAAAAAAATAATATTATAAAGGAAATGAAGTGTTGTAAAAACCATCTAAAAAAAATGTAAAAAATATGGGAAAAGAACTGAAAAACTGTAGTTGAAAATGTTGCAGACTACACTCCTCAACTTACCAATTCCCTTCCTAAATGATAGAAGTGTACTCCGAAGCCTAGGGGTGCTTTTCATTCCTCAATGAGAAATATTCTAAGTGGATCCAGGCCTAGAGGTGACTCAGAAAAGAACAAAAACCATTCCTAACACACAAGCAACAATCTCGGAAAAATCTGAAAAACTAAAAGTTATATAGAAAAAGTGGAGGGCACATATTATGATCTGAAAAGTGCACCTAAATGCAAGTAATTGCCTAAATATTGCATTGGGGGGAGTAGGTTTTGAACCAAAATGTGCGCTCAGTTCTCGACTCTTTTTCTCGGCAGATTTGCTCAAGATTGTGTCATCTCCTGTGTGGCTGGTACCTATAACCTGAAAAAAAAAGTCACACACACCCAACACAAGTAAGAAATTTCCATAAAATAAAATAAATCTAAAAATAGAAATTGAGAGAAAAAAAAGCTGGAAAAACACTGAAAATAGTAGAAACAATAGTCACCAAGGTCTAAATCGCTACACCAATGGAGTCGCCAATCGTTACTATGGAGTATTTATGCAACTGAGCGAAAATCCTTTCACTTAAGTTATATGTGACTTATAACCCTCACACCAAATATAGAATGCAATCTCAAAACATATAACAACAAAAATATAACTGCAACAATGCAATGGGTAATATGAATGATCAATTTAATTAATAAAAAACAATACACATAGTGATGAGTGATTACAAAATCGGGTTTGTATCTCCCCTCCATGGGATAGTTCCTTATTGACCTATCTTTTTAGAAATGTGCTTCTCTCTCTCGATATGTGGTATGCAATGGGAAATCAAAAAAAAAAGATGCTTGACCTCAAGTGGGAGCTGAAATTCTATGAGATGATAATGTGGATGATGAAATGGTTATGGTGAAGAATGAAGAGAAAACTCTCTAATTATCACAAAACATTGGAATAGATTGAGAATTAGAAATAATAAAATATTATTGATTAAATCAAAATCTAATCGTCGTGAATATTTTATTATATTTTTTTATAGGGAAAATATATTCAAAATGGTCAAATATATTTATTTATAAAGTGGTTAAAGTAATTAACAAATAAAAATTATTTCTAAATAACTTTATGAGAATTAAGACAAATATGAATTTGAAATCATTATTAAATAATGATTTAACAACTATCCCATAACGAAAATAGGGGATAAATATGGAATAATTTAGTTAATTATTCCAAGATGATTAAGTCAAAAGTGATAAAATAATCAACAAATAATAACTTAAAATTTATTTCTAGAGAATATTAAATAAAAAATTATTTATTTAATTATTCTCACGGGGGTTTAGGATTTTAATGAGGAAATATTTAGGAAAATGGTTCACTAAATTATTTCCTATAGTAAACATAGGTTTTACCATGGTAAAATTGATCCTACATGGTGGATTTCGATCAACCTATTAAGAAATAGCTAAATGAACAATTTTTGGGTGATAACACTTGTAAGATAATTTGGTTAGTTCCTCGATCTAGTCGACGGAGTCGATAACTCATGATCGATCCCTATCTCATTAGAATTCCATTCAAAAATAAAACTATTATTCATGGGAATATTTATATAATAATTGGGAATTTCTAATAACTAAAACAACATACGTAAATAAGTTATGTATATTCTAGGCTAAGACTTATCAACTTTAAATAAACTGCACAAAATTATGAAACCAAGAATCTCTGATAACACCATCAAAGTAGTAATGTTACAACGAAAGTAATAACTTCCAAAATAAAATCTCCTAATATTAACCATACAACAGCATATCAGCTGGTGTTAAATAATAAATATAACTATATCAAACGGCCGATAACAAAAGAGATACAATTTACCATACATTTTTAACTAGTACACAGAGCTATAACATAAATTTTAAAAGCTCATTATTTTGGGAAGTAGTATGCCCTATATAATTGTATAAACACTGGAAATTAACATGAAAATTACGTAATAAGGAATGTATTTCCTTATGGAATGCACCCAAAACTATTATCTTTGCTACAATTAAACTATTCAATACCAAACGAGAAAGGTAAGAATCATAAAGTAAATAAAGCTTCCTTCAAAGTGTTCCAAATAGCATACAATACGAAAACATCCTAACAACCAACAAAATTAGTATATATATATATATATATATATATATATAAATATTAAATTTTATATGAAGACATTGGAAATCAATTCAAGCCATAATTTTCCATAGTACAGATCTATCCAAGAATAAACAAAGTGTCAAGTAACCATATTTATTTTTGTGATAACTAATGTCATTAGGTTTTAGGAACTTAAACATACTAGTGGAACACATTAGAAAATGGCCAACATGAGTTTGTCTCTTTGACTCATAGACTGAAATATTGTTATGAATTGAAGTCTCTTCTCTAGGATATCAGGATATTGGGGACTTGTCCAAAACACATTTTTTTTTATCAAAGGTTAAGTCTGATCCCATATGAAATCTTGCATTTCGAGCCTTGAATTTTTGAGATTTAGGGCATTGGGAGGCTTGAATTGTTGAGATTTAGGGAGGTCAAGATACTTGGTAATTGAAAGTCTAGACATGGGATGACTGAATTTCAAAGTTTTGGGAAAGTGGGAGAAGTACATTTTCATTAACAGATTTGATATATTTGTGTCATGATATTAACATAAATTTTAAGTAACAAACATACTCTAGTTTCGGGTGTCTAGAGTTGGGATTTCCATATTTTTAATTAGAATAAACTTATATTAATTTCTGACCAAATACAATGAACTTCACTCTATAACCTTGCAATGTTAGAAAAACACATTCATCTAATAGATCATGCCTCTTCTATACAATGAGTTTCTTTAACGCAAAATTACATAACGACACATGAAAACATACAAAAATTAATTTACAGATAAATAGATATACAAAAGCCAACATCATTGAGAAAATATACATATATGACTAGAAGCAGAAGATATTCCAATTCTGTAACTTTGATATTCCAATTCTGTAACTTTGTTAACTGATATTTAAAGACATTCCAAAATATTCATAGTCACGCATCCACTCCACATGTCACAATAGTATTCTGCCCCTCTCTAATATTCTCTCATTTTTTCTACTTTGCAAGACCACATGATATTGTAAAAAAGTGAACGGTTTAGCCTAATATATATTTATTCAAATCCTCCAAATTTAAAAGTATCTTAACATCTTAATTTTCCTAACAATCCTACTAAAAAAAGACATATTTGTCTTATTACACAGCAGGAGGATACATTTATCCAAACCTTAAAACAAACCAAATCTTACTAGAATTATTACATCTTATGAAAATAATAAAATTACAATTTTAAATGACTATGAAGAACCTAACTTTTTCTCATAAATTTTAAGACAATTTTGAGGTCAACTATTGACTTTATTGGAACAAATGATCCGTCACACTATCAAGGAAATAAGAACTTGTTCATGCGCTATGTCCTATGAGATCTTCAACATTTTTACCATATTTGGCTATTTTTTTTGCTATCATCCATTTTGAATTTTCAATTGGCTTGTTCTTTCACTTAGACCAAATAGTGCTAATATTTTTTATCTCTAGTTCTTTTCACCAGCTTTTCATCCAACACCCCTTCAATTTCCTTTCGTACCTAATTTAGGTAGTTGATTTTCTCATTCAAAATGCTAAATTTACTGAAGTACATTTGCTATAATTTTCTCCTCTCCTTTATAGGGATATAAAATTAAAACATCGAAAATCAATGAATTCCTAATATCATTTGTAATTTTATTTTCACAAGAATTTTAAGAAAATTTCGTCAATACCTTACGTGGCCCAATATTTTTAATTTATATTTTTTTATATGTCCATGAAGGAAATATTTCTTTCCTAAGGTATACATAACTAAATCCCAAAATTTAAATATAGTTATTTCTTTCACATATCTTATTTAAGTTGTGCTTGTTTCTACTATTATATAAATATTTTTTGAACTATTTTTTACAATTTTAATCCCCACTACTACAATATTCATAGGCATCAATGTACTAGAGACACCAATCCCCACCATTGCAAATATTCATAGGTATCAACTTGTTGGAGACACCAATCCTAACTACTACAAGCATTCATAGGCACAAATATACTTCATTGAGTTTGCTTGCTACTCTTTCCTTTATCGGATCTACTAGATACTTCTAACTTCACTGAGTTAGCTTGTTTCTTCTTCCTTTTCCAGTTTTTATTCTTCCAAAACTTGGTGTTTTTGACATCTTCTGACGAACATACTTGTACAATTAGAAACATATCATTTTTTTTTAATTTGATTCAAAAAATTTATCCAAGGAACTTCTATGTCTCTTTAGATTTTTTAAAATTTCACAATATGAAAAGTATTAAAAAGAAGTTACACTAAAAATTCGAAGTTGATATGTTTGAAATTTATTTTAGGGTCATTCATAAACCTTCTATTCCACAAGTCCTATCTCTAAAAGTATAGTGAACCAAATACTAAATTTGTTATTTAAGGTCCCTCTATATGTCTTCACAAGTCTATGAAAATTTTACAGTCTAAAACATGAAGAAAATAATTTATAGAAAAGATGCCAAACCAACATGTTTCAAATTTATTTAAGGACCATTCACAACCCATAACTTCGATGAGGAATATCTCCAAAATTTTACTGAAACAAATATTAAAATTTTTAGTTGAGATACTACTATCTGTCTCTAGAGGTCTTTGAAAATTTAATAGTCTAAAAAATCCTAGAAAATAAGGTATAGCAAAAATGTTAAACTGACCTATTTGAAAGTAATTTTAGGACTATTGAAAAACACTAATTTCCATAGGGAATATATTAGAAAGTATAATGATCCAATGAGTAAAATGTTTATTACATGCACATGAATAAATTTCCATCATCTTCTCAAAATTTCAACTTCTGAAACATATCAAGTAAATTTATAGTGAAAATTCCAAGATGACTTGTTCACTCCACAAATTAAATTTTTTCTCTACATTTAAAGCCACAGAGAGTATTCACTATATTTTCTTGTGCATCTCAAATCTCTTATTTCTTGTATGATCTCCAATTCCACTCATATATCTTTTATTTATATTTTTTTTGCATTCCCCTATCGCATCGTATTATAAAACAGGCTAGCGAACTTGTATTTTCTAGCTAGGCCAAACTAATAAAACATTTCATATATTATCATTATTATTGAGTCAGATGGAGCGACATATACTGTTAGAAAGGTGTTGGAATATTATTTTCAACCATATATCCTATGTTACCATTTGAGCTAGTGTTTAAAGTAAAAATACATTCGAGGATAAGGTATCTAAAATGTCCATACAAAAAAACTAAGTATCCAAACAATATTTGCAAAAACACTCATTTTACAATTTATCCTGAGTGTCTATAATCTCTCCTTATCTTTGACATCAATGAAAAAAATATTCCAATAGGATTTACTTTTTCTTCTATGTCTTCTTGCATTGCATCCCACCATAATGCTAAATTACCGTTCAATATAGTCACAACATATTTCTCTCTTTTCCTCATAAATATCTTTATAGTCTAAATATTTTCCATAACATTGATCCAATTTATGAATTATTCAACATTCATATTAATATTTTACATATGTACCTCCATCTTTGGTGTGGAACTTAATCTAGTCATCATATTCAACATCCTTTCTTCAACTAATTATTTACCAACTTGTGAGTCTTCTTTATTAGAATATTATTCTTTCCTCTTGACATGTCCCATGTTAGTCCCTATTCTTTGAGTAGTCTCCATGGCTTCCAACATTTTTCGGATGTTTCTCATCTCACCTAGAAAAACCACATTTTATATAGGAATCCCTCAACTATTCATACTCTGTATCCCATTTTCCTTTCATAATGAACACTCCTACTCTTACACCAAAATATGACGTAACAAGATATTTTCTCATGTTCGTTTTCTCTCGCATACTCTTTGTCACTATGTCTCTTCTTAGCATGTGATTATGGTGTGTACAAACCTTTCCATAAATTCACAAAAAACAATTGGGTGAAAATGTGAAGATGGGTAACACTTTTGTGAGAATTCGAGGCGGAAAACCCCATAGTGAATATCCCTCCAATGACGTAAGAATAATGATAAAATTTATAAATTATAAGGGTTAACGTGACAAGCAGAAAAATTGTAGTAATGGTCGATGTATATTTAAATTTAAAAAAAATTGTTGACTTATCTTAAAATTAGTATCAAAGCTAAAGGGTTCAAAATTGTGGCCCGAAGGGAAAATAATAGAAAATTATGTTGTTTTTCACTGAAAATAAGAATTTTAAATATTGCAACACCGCATATGGGATCAAGTTTTGCACATTAACTGAATCAAATCCTGAGTTGTGGGTGCATATAGGTGAAAAACCCCAATCTATATCCAATATCCTCTTTTAAAATAATGTAGAATTGAGGGTAGAAATCACCAATTAAGAGCTGGAAATAAACAATAAATGAGAAACAAAATGAATTTCTATGTTATAAAGGAGGGCACGGAAAAGTGAAGACTCCGATCATGGGAATATTGAAATAAATTCCATTCTGTAGTTCAATTATCAAAATACTAATTAAATATTATTAATAAAAGGTATTACACACATTTATACATGAATTAGTCTCAAGATAGGAAATCTATCTTGGACGCACAATAATGTGGTTGAGAGATTCTCTCAACCACACACTAAACTAGGAATAAATATAGTTCTAGCTACTTCCTATAATGTAGGAACAAACTCCTTATGTAGAGAGTCACAACCAACAACAAGTAGGAATTATATATTCCAACAAACCATTTGTTTTGAGGACTTAAGTACTAACACATTTTAATTAGTAAATCATATCGAGTGACTCTGTGATAATAAATAGAGAGAATTTTATTATTTATAATGATAGGGAAGTATATGCGTGGAAAATCATAAGACATATGTATGTAAATGAAGTAATGTATCAAGTTCCATATTGTTAAACAATTGTAAAATATCAGATGGTATACTAAAAGAAAAAGAGGTGTGTTGAATATGAAATCACCCTACAAAGTTTAGGATTACCCACATGATTACTTGTTTCTAGTGATAAACATATAATATATATTGTTGAGGAAAGAGATATGTATACAAAGGGTAAATGATATTATTAGTGCCAAAGAAAGTAATAGCGTAATTGTTACATTAGATACAATCAAGAAGATAATCACTTTATTAGTGTAAACTACCTCCTTGCACTTATATTAGATGTTGACCAACAACCTAGTTGAGTGAGTAAATGCATGAAATATTTGATAGTAAAAAGAAAAGAATTTTGGATCCTAATAGAAGAGTAATCTTACCTGTGTCTAAAACTAACGGAAAGAGGCTATAGCAATATGGTGAAACACTCACAATAATAAGTGAATTGTCTGGTAGAAAACCTAGCTGAGTGAGTAAATGCATGAAATATTTGGTAGTAAAAAAAGACTTTTGGATCCTAATAGAAGAGTAATATTACTTGTGTATGAAAGTAACAGAAAGAGGCTATAGCAATATGGTGAAACACTCACAATAATAAGTGAATTGTTTTTCCATAATACAAAAATAAATAAATAAAATATACATAGACTAAAGTATATAAAGACTTAGAAACGAAAATAAAGAGGACCTGGAATGTTGTAGTACATAAAGCCAAATATATGGTCTACTCGTATACCCGAGAAGCCATATGGACATATTTAACAATAAATTTTATTAAAATTGAATGGGAATATACAACACAATAATTAAAAAAATGTATAAATATGAGTTAATTGGAGTTATTTTGGGTGATTGGTATGTATAATCGAAATCCTTTGCAACTAATCAAGCATTATCAAATTAGCGATGGAATTTAAATTAAAAAAAACCTATATCTAAACAATGTACAGTTATAACTAGCTAGTATAAGTAAGTTGAATTTCTTGATTGATGAAAACAAAATTAGTAAAAATGTTAATAAACATTCACACTGAAAAAGTCTCTTCATAAAGGGAACCATAGAAATACTAGTTATAAAAGTGGAATAAATGGCACAAACCATCAACATGGAGGTTTTGTAAAGGTCAAGAAATTGAGAATTGATTCTTGTTTAAAAATAAGTGAAATGGATATCATATGTAATAAAATTATCATAATAACTTGCGATGGAAAGGAGATTAGTATCGTGATGGAAAAGAGATCAGTCTAAAAATAGGGAAGTGATAAAAATAGTTGATATTTTAAGTTGAAAGTGACATGATTTGAGTTACTTGAAGGAATCAAATGAACATATGAGCACTTCATAAACATTTTTTTTGTTACTTAGAAGATATCAACTTCACACCATATTTAGTAAGTATAAACTAAGTAAGGTTAGAGTCATTTTCAATAATATGAAATCCACTGGGGGAAAATGTAATGGCCACAAATATAGAAGTTAAATCTAAATAGATTTTGAATTTCCTATACCTAATGGACACAGGGAGCTCAAAATTGTTGCTACAAATTCATAATATCGATTCATGGAATGAATCGCTAATTGGTTTATTTTATAATCACCTCGCTACTGGAAAGGCTAAGTCTGATCAAAATCAATATGATAAGTGAATTTTATGGATTGTGATGACTTTTAACATTAATTACAATATCTAAATATTTTATTTCAATTGGTACAATTAAACGAACAAAAATGGATGCAAGCTAAATTTCATAAGGAATCTAGAATAACTGTAGGAATATATATATATATATATATATATATATATATCAAGGAAAAATGATATAACCATAAAATATAAGGGGAAACTCTTAACTTGGTTATTGCTAGTCTAATGTTTTTTCTTAAAGATTTGGAAAATAGCATAAGCTATAAAAGGACAACATAGGAAATATGTGTTTATGCACAGAAATATACACACAGAAATAAATGTGTCTATTATATACTATGAGGAGTCTATTTTTCTAGTGTGGATTTAGGGATTTATGGTGAATAAAGGTAAGAACCAACCAATAAAATATGATAAATAAATAAATAAAAGGTTTGTTTATAAAATAGAGAAATAGTCGAGTAAGCTAACTAAGGAAATTTTAAGAAAAATTAAAGTTGTGGTTAAGAGTATGTTGTTAGCATATTGGCACAAGAATTACCTTTGCATGTTATCATGTAATATGTTAACAAAGAAAGGGTAATGTGACACCAACAAATGTTACCCCACATAAGTATATTAAAGAACTTCAAATGAAGATATGCCTACAAAATCAATATTTTAATATAACCACGCTAATATGATGTGATGAGGCAGTTGACGGGAATGAAAGATGCAAGGGGGAAAACCCCATGTAACCTCCAGACACCTTAACCAATAATTTGTAGAATAGAAGAAGATGTAAACCCCAAGAAGACAGTCAAGAGACAATCATGAGTGAGGTGGGTCAAAGAAGTACCATTGTAATATTAGTGATGTAAATTGCATGTTACATTTTGTTGATTTTAAGTATGCTAGTACTACACTATACTATTCCCTTGAATAGTCATATTGATTTCTTTGTGCTTCTAGCCTCGATGGCCTTCTAGGAAAGATGAGAGGGAAAATAATAAGATAAAGAAAACTAATTGAATTAAATAATTGACGAATAATTAGTGTGGAGAGAACCATTTCCAATTGAACACAGGAAAAAAATAATGTTTGTTGCGAAGTTGGTGATTTGAAGTGATTGGTGATGTTTGGTTTGGCGTATTTAATATCATGAAATTATATTGATGGCGCATAAAAGAGGGTTCACTGGTTTCCAGCCATAATGGGGACAAGGTAAGGCAATATTTCTTGAAATTAAAGAAAGAAAAATAAGGGAGATGATGATACCAAGTGTGATCATTGTGTGAATGGTATAATAAGATAATTAATTATTCTCATATTGGGATACAATTATTGTCCACGGGATCTTATAGGTTAAAGGTAGTGAAATAACCTACTGTGAAAAGAAGTGAATAACATGTTGTGAACCAATTCATAATAAAAGAGCTATACTATATTAATATAGTGAATGTAGATAATCAATACACATATGGGTGAAAAAGAAAGAAATATCACGAATGTATAAAAAATAAAATTTGTATATAACTTTTATCAACAACCTGTAATACAGGCTGAAAAAGGGCCAAAATTGAAGCAAAGATGAATATTCAACTCCTGGTTTTGTACTAAATAAAATAAAAAATGACCCAAGATGGGCATAAATACGTTTATTTGTACAACATAGATAGTAATATAGCCACATTGAAAATGGCATGAAAAGGAATTTACCCTAAACTTTACTCATGTATAACTAATGCATATGTAATGAGGAATTAAGTTAAAAGCATAGTAGTGAGCTACCTATCATGATACTAAATTAGTTTCAATTTATCATAAAAATAAAAGAACAATAAATGGTTTCTCGAATATTATTTAAGTAGTGCAAATGGAATTGGTACTTTTGTGATTTGACATTTAAAGTGGGACCATATGGAGAGGTTCTTATCAATTGGAATAGTCATTAAGTAAGTAAAAATTATTTACTATTATTCTTGTTTAACTTATAATCATGTTGCTAACTCTTATTCAATGTAGGGTGCTAATTCTTGATTGGGTTGTGATGCATGCTAATGACCCTTGTTGGGTACATAAATAGTAACTAATGCTGTTTGTAATAAAGTTTCCAATGATATGTATAATTTTTTAAATAACGAATGATGGATAATTAATGACAACTTGATAATTATGAATATAGGTCGAAGTATACAGAGAATTCATATTGGAACCTCAATGTATTCTTGAATGAAGATAAATAATGTTACAAAAGTGAGCTATCACCGAAGTTAAAGTGCGGAGGAAACACTTTAGCCTAGAAAATGCTACCTGGGAGGATGATCATTTTATGCAAGAAGCATAGCAGAGTCTATTCTAGAATCTAGAAAACATCGAGGACGATGTTTCTCTCAAGGGGGGAAGATGTAAGATTCAATAATGCATTCAATATATATAATCTATTGAATGCATTGATTTAAATATATTGAATGCATTTAAAATCTATTGAATTCATTGATTGCAAATTTGATTTTATTCAATTGATTGCAATCTATGCTTTCAATATATTTGAATGGAACAATAAATTGCATAGAATGAACTCATAGCTTCAGTTTATTTCAATATCGACATGCCAACACAAAAAACTAGCAAACCGATGGCCTCAAAAATTTCTCATACACTGCCATCATATTTCCTCAACTTCACTCCAACAACATCAGAACGTAGGAACCTCGTGACTCTGGACTCGAACGAGACATAAATGTTGTCCGCAGTGCTACACAACATCACCCCATCATGGTCAATACACACAATGAATGTAACACTCAACTCAAACCATTCTCTTCTCCCATCGAATTTGATAATCTCTTTAAATCCAGTCAACGCCAAACCTACACCGAACCCAACACCAAACCAAACATTGTTAACAACAATCAACGCTCAAACTCGAAAAACAACTCTATTATTGAATTGCACCCCATCTCTTCGCATAATCACAATAAGTGTGTTACTAATAATGTTATAAATCTATCTAACGCAGAACTTGAGATTCACCCTTTAAATATTTTAGAAAAGGGTATAAATTTCTCAATTACCCCTAAGAAAATTCCATTTGAAGACATCCTTAGCCATGTAGAATATGGCATAAAAGACTTTCCCAATAACACAAAATAATTTATAAGACAAGATTGCTCGGTCATCATAAGAAAATTAAAACCACCTAAAAGCAACATCAGTAGATTCGAGTTCCTTGCATTAAAATATTTAAAATCCAACCCCAACATCGTAATTCTAAATGCAAATAAGCGGGGAGCCATAGTAATCCTAAACACTAATTATTATAATAATAAAATTATGGATCACCTCCTTAATATTGGTTGTTACAGAAAATTAAATAAAAATCCCTTGAAAAAAATACCAAAGAAATTAATAGCTTAATCAAAATAAGAAATTTACGTGACATCAAGAACCTCATTGAAAGAAACCCCTATACTCCCAGAATCTACGTTGCTCATAAAATCTACAAGGAAAGCATTCTTATCAGACCCATATTAAATACTATTTGTGTTCCTTCTTATCATATTGCTAAACACTTAGGTAAAAATATTAAACCTCTTGTTCGAAATACATATTATTTTATTAAATAATCCACTCATTTTATTAATGAAATTAAAATTATTAAACTTGAACCCAATTACATATTGGTCAAATTTGATGTGACTTCATTGTACACCAATATCCCCATCAATGAAGCCATGGATGTCATGAGAAAATTAACTGATCTGGACACTTGCAGACTCATCGAAACCTGCTTAAGATCAAATTTCTTCAGTTTTAAAGATGAAATTTATGAACAAAACTGTGGTGTCACGATGGGATCTCGCCTATCCCCCATCATTGCCAACTTATTCATGGAAGACCATGAAACCAATGCTCTTAATTCCGCCCCCTCAAACCTAAATGGTGGAAAAGATTTTTGGATGACACCTTTGTTATTTGGGCCCATGGGAAGGATGCACTAGAGGGTTTCAAATAACACCTCAACGGTCTATCTAACTTGATCAAGTTCACCATGGAAACATAAATTAACACATGTTTTCCATTCCTTGACATTCTCCTCTCTCGTAACCCTAATGCTTCCCTCTCCCACTAGGTCTATAGAAAAAATATTTGCACTGAGAAATACCTCAATGCCACCTCTCACCATCATCCCACCCAAAAACATGGGGTCTAAAATACCTTAGCAACTAGATCTATAAGAATTTCCGACGAAGATCATTTGCATTCCAAAAGACCACATCTCATGGATGAGTTTTCTCGAAATGGGTATAACAAACATCGAGCCATCCGAGCCTTCCATAATGGCAGCATACCTATAACAAGAAAAAAATAAATAAAGATAATAGTGTTGGTAGGTTCAACTTACCTTAGATCCAAGTTATCGACGATAAGATTGCCAACATTTTAAGGAAAAATAACATATTTTCCACTTTCAAGCCTTTCAACACTATTCCAAGGAACCTCTTATAGGTTAAATATCCCCTCGACCCTAAATTCCAAAAAGGGGTTTATCTCATCCCTTGATAATGTGGGAAACCCTACATTGGGGAAACTCGAGGCTCCATAAAAACTAGAATCCAACAACACTCCGCACACATAAAACACAATCGATCGAAAATCTCTACCATAGCTGAGCATTCAAACAAAACCAAACATCACATATGCATTGAAGACTCTTGGATCATTGCCAAGGTTGACCATTATTTTCACAGGAAATTAAAAGAGGCCCTAGAAATTTATAAACATCCCAATAACCTCAAACGCGATGAAGGGTGGAACATTAGAGAAAATTGGATTCCCACATTGTCCTCTATGATAACCCACTCCCATCCCTAAAAAATTATTGATAATCGGTCCTTTTACATTATTATCATTTTTCCACCTTCATTAAACCTAGATAATCTTAATCAATTTCTAGTCTTTTAATCAATTAATAACATACCCCATCTCATTTATAATAAAACACATTTTTTTGTCCTTCTCGAATTTAACTCTCATATTAATGATTTCACTTTTATCATTATCTAAAAACTTTCTCCTTTTAAATTTATCATTAGAATTTATAAATATTAGAATATATATATATATATATATATATATATATATATATATATATATATAAACATTAACAAAGCTCATTTATATAAATTATAAAACCTTATTTTACAAAAATTTAGCACTAAATTTGAATTTATTAATAATATATGACATTATTATTAAGACTTGTCAGGGTCTTATTTCTTTTCGTTACCCTATTTAATCCTCATGTATGATATCTTTCTTTCTCAAATTCTTATCTTAATAATCAACCCTGTTAGATGGTTCAAAACGTCGGTATAACTAATCACCCGATGCGATGGATCCAAAAGATACACCACAACAAAATATTACTCCCAGAAGTTTGAAATATGAAATTACATACCTATATGGAATGGAGATAGCAAAATAATGCGAACATTTGAATGCTACAGATCTCTAATTGCTAGAAGAAATTATGATATCAATTTCCTTAAATGCTTCGGTGACGCTTCCATCAACCCTATATTCGCCATTACAAGCATTTCCTCATAAATCATAAAAATGATCATAGTTTCTCCAAAGCTGACTCAACCCTTCTTTGCATTGAAATTAAACGAACCAGTCATGACTTAAGCATCCTTTCTACCAAATAATTTAAGCTACACTTAATTTTAGAAAATAATATCAATTCGGCCCTCTGGTCAAGATTCGATGCAACCTCTGCTCTCAAAGACCTTAAAATTGAATTATTAACATGTAAAACTCAATCCAAGAAATTCAATATATTGATCCTAAATAAATTTCCTGATTCTTGCAACCTTACAGCTCCTTCCATCTCCCATCGACCCAATTCCTATCTTAAACCTTCGCAAATTGATTCTTTAAAATCCATTATTAACTCCTTTTTGTTGCATAATTCGCTATGCACCTCATGCTCATCGAATTCTTTAACTGTAAACTCCTTGCTTCCACCAACTCAAGAAGAGTTGGATAAAACTTATCATTTTCCAGTTCCCTCCACACCTCTACTTGAGATTCCACTATGAAACTCACACCTTGACCTCTACATGAACACTAACACAAACCTTTCACAACATCCAGCTGACACTGTCAACATTCCCTTATATAACTCAGGTGCCCATTTCTCAAATCCAACTTATTACTTATACCATCATAACATCAGACCCTTTATGATCATTGCCCCAAAAATTCCTCAAGATCGATATCAAAAAACATAGAACCAATGGAGCTTGGCCTTGGACCTTGCTCATACACTACCCTCACCATTCGTCAAATTTAGTCCAATGACATCAGAGCGCAGGACCCTCGTGACTCCGGCCTCAAACTAGACATAAATGTTGCCCCCAACGCTCCATAACATCATTGCATAATGGTCAATACACACAATGAATGTAGTGCTGACCTCAAACCATTCACTTCTCCCATCGAATTTGACAACCTCGTTAACTCAAGTCAGCACCAACCCAACATTGAACCCAACACTGTTAACAAAAATCAACGCTCCAGCTCAGAAAGCAACCCTATTATTGAATCACACCCAAATTCTTCACATAATCACAATAATTGTGTTACTAATAACGTTATAAATCTATTAAATGTAGAACTTGACATTCACTCTTTAAATATTTTAAAAAGGGGTCTAAATTTGTCCATTACCCCTACATGAATTCCATTTGAATACATGCTCAGCCATGTAGAATATGGCATAGAATACCTTCCCAATAAAGTAAAATAAATTATAAGACAAGATTGCTCGATCATCATAAGAAAATCAAAACCACCTAAAAGAAACATCAGTAAAAATGAGTTCCTTACGTTAAATATTTAAAATCCAACCCCAACATTGTAATACTAGAAGTAGATAATGGGGGGGGGGGGCACATTAATCTTAAAACTAGTTCCATAATAAAAAAATGATGGATAACCTCCTTAATAGTGGTTGTTACCGAAAATTAAATAAAAATCCCTTGAAAAAAATCACCAAAGAAATCAATAGCTTAATCAAAATCAACAATTTAGGTGACATCAAGAACCTCGTTGAAAGAAACCTCTATTCTCCAAGAATGTATGGTGCTCCTAAAATCCATAAGGAAGCCATTCCTATCAGACCCAAAGTAAATACTATTCGTGGTTCTTCTTATCATACTGCTAAACACTTAGCCAAAAAACTTAAACATCTTGTTGGCAATCCACATTCTTTTATTAAAGACTCCACTCATTTTATTAACAAAATTAAAAGTATTAAACTTAATCCCAATGACATATTGGTCAAATTTTATGTGACTTCATTGTACACAATCATTCTCATCAATGAAGCCATGGATGTTATGAGAAAATTAATTGATCCGGACACTTGCAGGCTCATCGAAACTTGCCTAAGATCAAATTTCTTAAGTTTTAAAGATGAAATTTATGAAAAAACCTGTGGCATCACTATGGTATCTCCCCTATCCCCCATCATTTCCAACTTATTCATGGAAGACTATGAAACCAATGATCTTAATTATGTCCCTCTCAATCCTAAATGGTGGAAAATATTTGTGGATGACACCTTTTTCATTTGTCCCCATGGGAAGGATACACTAGTTGGTTTCAAACAACACCTGAAAATTCTATCTAACTCGATCAATTTCACCATGGAAACTGAAATTAACGCCTGTTTTCCTTTCTTTGAAATTATCCTCTCTTGTAACCCTAATGATTCTCTCTTCCAACAGGTTTATAGAAAACACATTCACACTGAGAAATACCTCCATGCCACCTCTCACCATCATCCTTCCCATAAACATGGGGTCCTAAATACCTTAGCAGCTAGAGCTATCAAAATTTCTCACGAAGATCTTTTGGATTTCGAAAAATCATATCTCATGGACGTGTTTTCTTGAAATGGGTACAACAAACATTAAGCCATTTTAGCCTTCCATAATGCCAACATACCTAATAATAACAATAACAATAAAATAATAAATAAAGATAACATTGTTGGTAGTGTTATCTTACCTTACATCCATGGTATGACTGATAGTGTTCCCAACATTTTAAGGAAAAATAACATCTTTTCCACTTTCAAACCTTTGAACACTATTCGAAGCAACCTCAGGTTGGTTAAATATCGCCTCGACCCTAAATTCCAAAAAGGGGTTTATCTCATCCCTTACTCATGTGGGAAACCCTACATCGGGGAAACTAGACGCTCTATCAAAACTAGAATCCAAGAACACTCCAGAGACATAAAACACAATCAATCCAAAACCTCTGCCCTATATGGGAATTGAAACAAAACCAAACATCACATATACATTGACGACTTTGGTATCATTTCCAAGGTTGGCCATTATTTTCACAGGAAATTCAGAGAGGCTCTAGAAATTAATAAACATCCCAATAACCTCAACAACGATGAAAGGTAGAACATTAGTGAAAATTGGATTCCTACATTGACCTCTATGATAGCAAACTCCCATCCCTACAAATGTATTGTTAATGGGTCCTTTTACATTATTATCGTTTTTCTGCATACATTAAACTTACATATTCTAAATCAATTTCTAACCTTTTAATATATTAATAACATACCCCATCCCATTTAAAATAAAATAGATTTTTTTTCTTAACTATCATATTAATGATTTCACTTTTTTATCATTATTTAAAAACTTTCTCCTTTTAATAAAAATTTACATAATAAATTTTTTAATTACTAACATTGATCTTTATATAATTAACAAAATACTATTATTTAAATATATTACAAACATTATCATTAGAATTTATAAATATTATAATGAGACTTATAATATTTAAATAAACTCATTAACATAACACTTTTATATAAATGGTAAAACCTATCTTTACAAAATTTTAAAAATAATTTTGAAATTATAATTTATTTAACTTAATATAATTTAAATGTATTATAAAGATTTTCATTATAATTTATAAATATTATAATAGATATGTATTTAAATAAAAAAAATTAACATAACACATTTATATAAATTATAAAACCTTAGTTTACAAAAATTTACCAATAAATTTGAATTTATTAATAATATATGCCATTATTATTTAGACTTGTTGGTTCTTTTATTTATTTTCCTTATATTATTTATTCTTCATGTCTGAGATATTTTTTTCTTTTTCTCATTCTTATCTTGATAATGAACCTTGGTAGATGGTTCAAAAAGTAGGTATACCTAATCACTTGATGCCATGGATCGAAAGATACACCACAACAAAATATTACTCACAAAGTCTGAAATCTAAAAATATTTCAATTCATTAAATTGCAAGAAAATTTGGTTCATTTAGATTTCCTTTGCATTAGTTTAGCCAGATTTAATTATTTGTATTACATTCAATTAATTAATTAAAATTATTGATTAAAACCTATTAAATACATAAGAATATACAAATTAAAATAAAATATATTAAATTAAAATATAAACTGTTAGATTCTACTGAATCAATAAATTCAATTGAATACATATCTATAAAAATGCATTTTATACCATTTATAAATCTACCACATAAAAATATATAGATATATAAATATAAATTGTATTTATATATATTTTATAGGATAGATTTATAAATTGTATATAAAACATTTATATATAATTTATTAATCTACTATATAAAAATCAATAATATAATTTAATTCACATTTTTAATTATTATATTGGACATATAAAGTGTTAATAAACATTCATTAAAAAACAAATCTATCAATTATATATATATATATATATATATATATATATATATATATATATATTAATAAAATATATGCATCCCATAAAATCGAATGCACTAAATACATTAAATTTAATAAATATAATAAATCTATTCAATATAAGTGAACCAATACAAAGTAAAACTAAATGAACATAAACTAAATGAACATAATTTTATTGCAATCTAGTGCATTCAATCTACATAATCTATTGATGCATTCAAATCTATTGAATACATTAATTACAATATTTTAAATGCATTGATTGCAAATTTGATTTTATTCAATTGGTTGCAATGAATGTTTTCAATATATTTTCATGCAACAATAAATTGCATATATTGAATGTATAACTTAAGTGTATTTCAATAGATTGTAATAAATTTGAGTACATTAGATTGCAATAAGTTTTAGTTCATTATTGATTTAATTTGTATTCGTTGACTCATATATAATTAGATTTATTATATTCAATTAATTAATTATAATTATTAATTAAAATATATTTAATACATACAATTGTATTGATTAAAAATAAATATATTCAATCAAAAAATTAGTTAAATTATTTGTTTATGATGCACAAATGCCCTAAATCAATTAAAAACATAAATTAAACTATTTGTATAACATTAAAAAATATATATAAAAAAATCAGTGAAAAAAAAAATGAAATCATTGTACACCATGTATAAATGTATGAAAAATTGTACTATATATAACATTTTATAGAGAAGAAAAACTATTATTCATAAAACTTCCAATATAAAATAGCTATTCCCCAATTGCTTTATAAATTGGGGAGTGAAATTCCGTGGGAAAGATGATGGCAACTTATTATTGAATCTTAAAATGAAAATAAACTAATTTGTGTTATTATTAATGGATTGAACAATACCATTGTAAAAAATCTTTTGGTAAATGTTTTGATTGCAAACTTGATTTTATTCAATTGATTGCAATCATTTTTTTCAATAGATTTCAATGATCAATAAACGACATATATTGAATGCATTATATTTATTTATTAAAATATATTGTATACAAATGTATAAAATCTATTTAATGTATAGAAGTTATTTTATTTATAACAATAAAATAGATCCAATGTATAAAAAACTATTGATAAATATAAATGAATCAAAATATATAATATAAATTTATTACTAGATTTCCATCAATTAATAAACTGTGTATTGATCAAAACACATTTTATATACCATTTATACATCTACCCTATATAAATATATTAATCTAATTTATATAGTTTTATAATGTAGATTTATAAATGGTATAGGAAAGATTTTATATAAAATTTATACAATATAATTTATTTCACATTTTGAATTATTACATTGGACATATAAAGTTCTAATAAACAACCAGTAAAATAAAAATCTATCAATTGAATATAACAAAATATATTTAATAAAATCTATGCAACCCATAAATCTAATGCATTAAATACATTGAATGTAATAAATATAATAAATCTATTCAATATAACTGAAGCAGTATAGAGTAAATCTAAATGAACTTATTGTAAAAATAGAATCTATATAAGTGAATTAAGTTTCAAAAAGAGAAGAATAACCTCTTTAGATATTTTTGATCAACCCAACTTTTTAGACTTCTTATGTGAATCAATCTTCAGGGTAAACTCTAAATAGGAATAACCAAATAATCTAAATGAACCTAATTCTATTCCAATCTAATGCTTCTATACAATCTATTGAATGCATTGATTGCAATCTATTGAATGCATTTACAATCTGCTAAATGCATTCATTAAAAAATATATTTTATTCAATTGATTACAATCATTGTTTTCAATAGATTTGAGTGCAACAATAAATTCCATAGATTGAATGCATAACTCCAGTGTCCTTCAATAGATTGCAATAGATTTGAGTGCATTAGATTGCAACAAAATTTGGTTAATTTAGATTGAGTTTGTATTGATTCAATCACATTTAATTAGATTTATTACATTCAATGTATTGATGCATTAGAATTATTGACTAAAATCTATTCAATCCATAAAAATGTATTGATTAAAATAAAATATATATAATTAAAATATGTTGAACTATTTGTTTTTATGGAAAAATGACACTGTTCAGAAAACTCAATGAAAAACAAAAATTCAATTATTTGTTTATAATACACAAATAAAATCAATAATTTTTTTTTTAAATCAGCTAAAAAAACAATTCATGAACTAGATTCCAAAATATATATATATATATATATATATATATATATATATATATATATATATATATATATATATCTAAATACATCACTCCAATATTATATTTTTCTAATAAAAATATAATAGAAACTCAAATTAATAATTGTGTACTCCATTTTTTTTTGAAAAAATCTATATATACTTCCTCCATATAAAAAAGAGTTGATCTAGAAACTATTATTCCTCAAATTTTCATAAAAATAATTTTTCCTCACATTTTCTATATATATATCCTTATATTATATATAGTCTTACGATTAGAATATATATTTTATACATAAATCTCTAACATTTATTTACCTCATTTTTAAATATTTATCGGTTCTTAATATAATATATTATTATTCATCCTTCTAACACAATTTGCAGTGTTAAATGTGTTGAATAAGATTCGTGCCTCAAATGTATGATTATTCATGTTGAAAAATATTTTGGTGTCCAACTTTGGGATTAAAAGTTACACCAAAGGTTTTGGATAATGCTTATTTTACATGGATAATCAATAGGTGAAATTATGTATATAAAGATAAAACTTAACAGATTGGATTTCATCTCAACGATGTGGTTCACAGATATCTCAGCGACGCGGTTCACTAACAACGGAAATCCAACGTTTTCATGGCAAAAATTTGGAGGCACCATGAAATAGGGAGGAAAATCGAATAGGGAGGCTAAACTGGTTAAAAGGGAAACACTTTTGGATCAATCCAAAGAAGTAATCACCCTTAAGATGATCTGTAGAGACGTATGTCAAAAATTCCACAATGTTACAATTTCTTTTAACCTCTCCTAAAAGTATTCACAAAAATACTATTCTATCTTAAAACAAAACTCGACTTTTAACGTTTGATTACAATGACACTATAAATACTAATTAGATAGATTGCAAATTGTTTCTCTTACTGTTCATGCAAATCTCCCACATCCCTGCTTTCCTGTCAGGTGATAAACTAAAAACTACATATCAATATTTGCATGCTTTTGGGTTATCCGTCACTCATTCTCTAGGTTTGATTTACAACATGAGTATGCACCTCTTCAGTTGTATAGATTAAATTTCATTCTATAGTTCAGAAGTTTCTATATAGTAAATCTGTGTTATCGAATTTATTTTCATGAGATATCGAAATAGGTTTATTAAATCCCTTTCCAATACATTTTTAATAAAAGTAACTCTCTATTTTTATTAAATACTTTTTATATTCAAAAACACTTTACTTCACATTCTTCATTACCTACCATATATTAATTATATTTTCATAATTATAAAACTTTTTTTATAAGTAAATAAGATAAAATATTCTTAAATAATATGATACTCCCATATTACAGTCGACTCATAAATCTGCTTCTATAATTACAATGATAATCATCTACATTACATAAATACATTTGCATCACATAAATATCTTTGATTACGGTGGTATCTAATCAAAATTTTTTTTTGCTGACTTTCATTTAAAATCTCCAAATTTTATAATAGTTCCACGAAGTGGACTTGTAAATACAAAATCTTGCTTTCTTACAACATTGTAACACCCCTTGGTAAACATGTAAATATTTGAATTACTTGAGAGACTATAGATCATGTTAAAGAGTCTAAAGTGAATTACTTACATGAGTGTTTATTTGTTATTAATAGAAAAAACCTATTGAGATATTGACAAAAATTATGGAAAAGTAAATGCTATAATGAGTTTCATATCTACATCACTTAAAAATAATTACAAAAGAACATTTACAAGAACAAACATCTCAAAGGGAAAAGGGAGCCACAAAGTACAAACTCATCACATGGGGAAATATTGAGGAGAGACTGCAGACTAGAACCTTTGTTAGAACTTGGCAGAGGGATGAAAGACGCTTCTAGGAAAAATTTTCATGAAATGTGACAGACTGATGGAACTCTCTTTCCGAAGCCCAAGGGTCTTAACACTAAAGGCCCCAAGGGTTTAGACTGCTGGCCCTATACTATAGTTGATTGGGACCATGTGGTTTTGGGTGAGCGTGTGAAGGATATGGCAGATTGGGACCATGTGGTTTTGGGTGAGCTGTGAAGGATATATGCAGATCGGGACCATGTGGTTTTGGGTGAGTCATGAAGGATTTTGATGAAGTTATTCGGGATACAACATGGCTCATGGAGAGTTTCGTAAAGGTACCGATTTCTCCTCACAAAAGCTGGGAAGAGCATCGGTTCCATATTTTTGTGGGCAACTTATTCAATTAAAAGAACAAAACAGGTAAGTCACTACTACACTAAGGGAATTTTAAGACATTTATTTAAGACAAAATAAATCTTCTGTCTTAAAAGTCACTTTTTATTTTAGTTATTTTACATTAAAATTTAATACTAATTGAATTGTCTTAAATATAAAATTTAAGACAAAAGTGTGTGAGACAAAACTTTATATTTAAAACAAAACAATTTGAGACAAAAATATTTTAAAACAAAAATATTTTAAGATAAAAACTTTATATTTAAGACAAAAATAGTTTGAGACAACATTTTAAGACAAAAATATTTTAATATAAAAGACAAATAGTTTGAGACAAAAATATTTTAAGACAAAAGTAGTTTGAGACAAAATTATTTTAAGACAAAACTTTATACAAAAATATTTTAATATAAAAAAGTTTATATTTAAGACAACGCAACTTAAGATAATGACAATTTAAGACGAAACCCATTTAAGACAATTAGCAATTATGACAAAAACCATTAGCAATATCTCCTCATAACAAGGTGATTGTCAAATCAATTACATTCAATGAACTAAATTGCTTATTGTTCTTTAAATATCTGAAAATTTTAAATTACTTCATCTAAACTTTGATATAAATTTCTAAAGAAATTAAATACAATATAACAATAATTTTTTTTTTTTTCAATTGTTATATATATATATATATATATATATATATATATATATATATATATATATATATATATAAACTATAAATAAATAAATAAAAAAAAAAAATACAATTCATCCATATATGGATTTTAAGCTTTCATTCTTTCACTAAATTCCATGAGTGGATAGTGGATAATTATATTTTTTTAATTTTTGAAAATAGATATTCAAACCACATGAAATTTGATCATGTCAATTTTATTCTTTTATATTCTATTTTTCCTTTTTTCATTAAACCACATTCTAAAATTATAATAAATAAATAGATTAAAAAATATATATAATTATTTTTTGGTTGGACACTCAAAGGGATTTAACTTTGAATCTCATGTTTTAACATAATACTTCATAACAAGGTGATTGTTAAATGAGTTACATTCCATGAACTAAAATTGTTTATTTTTTTAAATATGTGAAATTTTTTAAATTACTTCAACTAAACTTTGATATAAATTTGCAAGAAATTAAATACAATATAAAAAAAAATAAAAAAAATAAAAAATTCTTAATTGTTTTATATATATTTTTTTTTTCCAAAGAAAAAATCGGCAACTTTCTATTAAAATTAATGAAAGTTACAACTTTGCACATGCATTTAAGCATTTCTAGACACCCTATGGGCCCGTGTGCATATGCACACTAGTCACTGTAGCTAGGCTACCAAAAATAAACTTACAACAAGCCTGCAGGGCTGGGCTTGTCATGCTTGCCCTTTGTCATGAGTGGCAAGCAAAATAAAATACATGGGGAGAAAATTAAGTTTTTCTCCCCTTCTTCTTTTTAACCTTCCTCCAAGCACCTTGTGATGGCGTGGCAACGATAAGGGCTAACTGGTTTTCTTCAATGTTTGTACCATTGTCCTTATCTGAATCTGAATTGTCTGAAATGTGTTGTCTTTTGTTACCCTCGAGGTCTGTTGCCACTTGTTCTTTTTCCATCTGGGCCGAGGGGGTGATGTCGAAGGGGTCTTGCATATCTTGTTCTTTTGACTCTATATCTGTGGTTGTCTGTTGATGTTCTTTTGGTTTGAGAACCTCTTCTTCTTCTTCTTCTTTTTCCTCTTCCTCTTCTGGCTCGCTTGTGGGAAATTTCCACCCTTTCAAAATTTTCACTGTCTTCTTTTTTTTCATGTTGTCTCTTTTTGCTTCCAGACATGTATTTTGCAAATAGATGGTGTTTCTACAGATTCTGCACCTGAATGCAGTATTTTCGAAGTCAAGATGCTGTATCCATTTCTGTTGTTTGTGTGTCAAATGTATGCATTCTGGCAGCCCTTTATTGAGGTCCACTTCCATGCAAATACAAGAAAAAGTGTAGATACGCTCCTCTAAGCGTTGTGTATCTATTTTGATGTATCGTCGCAGAATGTTCCCAATGCAAGTAAGAAAACTTCCGTTCCAGGAATGCAAGGGAAAATTGTAAAGTCGGACCCAGACTGGAATTCTGGACACTTCCATGGTGTTTGCGTCGAAATCCGGGAACCAAGGTGTGATGAAAAGCCCAGTGGAGCCCGAGAACCATGGTCCCACCCTTAGAATGTTATCTCTGGCTTCCGAGGATGCAAAATTAACATTGAAAAACCCCTTTGAACAGAGGTGGAATTCATAGTCCATAGTCTAGTTCGTGAAAATCCAATGGAACAACTCCATTGTCTTTGGCCAGAAACTGTTGAATCTGCAGATAATCGCTTGTGCTTCATAAAAAAATTTGTTTTCATCTACTTCTGTAAGCTCTATGTTCACTTCTGATATGATATTCATTTTCTCAACAATGTAAGGTTTGGGAGCATTGTCTGTTGTTTCCGGTGGAGTAGTGATTTTGAGTTTTCCCTTTAGAATATTCCTGTAGGAGGGCCTTTCAAATTTTCATGTCTTGAGGTGTTGGTTCCTTTATCATTGCCTGAAGTTCTGTGTTGTTTATTGGCCTATCCTCTCAGTCTCAGATTGAGAATGATAGTGGAACCGGAGCATATTGAGTAATCATGTAAAGTGCAAAGTTCTTGTAGTGATCGTCCCCTGTAGATCAAAGATTGTAGTTGACTAGGATACCTGGTAATTTGACCAATTTTGAGTTTCAGATCTATGATCTCTTCATGGTGTTGTGCCCAAATCAAAATATTATTTCCCTGGGGGGGTTTGATGAAAATATGAAAACGGTCATCACTTACCTTGTTGTCACTTATGGCTATGAGATTGTCCCTGGGCTTCAGCATTGGTTGCAGGGTTGGCCAGTGGACAGGCATCCAAATGCTGGAGAGGAACAATGCGGGAGGCAAAGCATCATCGCCCCGTGTGAGAGACAGGGTAACTCCCGCAGGAAAATGAAGTGGTAAGTGCAGAGTCCCTTGGAAGCGAAACAAAGTCTGACATGCCTCATCTGCAGTCGAACCCAATGATTCATAAAGAGTTGGACTGTGGTGTCGGTTATGTGGATATTCACCCCCAATCCCAATGAAATTCGTGCTCCAGCATTCGCTGATCCATTGCGTCTGTAGTTTGTAGCTTTCTGGGGGAATCGCCTCTGTTAAGAGGCTGAGAGACTTGAGAAAACAGTGGTAATCATCCATAGTTGGTGCCAAGGAGTGGCAATGCCAAACCTAAGCCATCGAATGATAGAAAGGAAGCAGCCCGAGCCACCATTTGGTCCTATCATAGGTAAGGGAGGTCGTTGCTTTGTCTCCCTGATGTTCAAACCCATAAACCCTAGCCGCCATTGTTGTTCGCCCTCCTCTCAAAAATCCTTCAGGGTGAATTGTTATATATATATCAAAACTATACATAAAAAAATACAAATTCATCCATATATGCATTTTAAACCTTCATTCTTTTCTTTCAAAATAAAAAATCAAAATTTTGATTCTTGTATATATCTTATAGTCACATCTCAATTTTCTTTTCACCGTTGAACAAATATATCAAAGAGATAAGTAACAATAATTTAATTATTTCTTATATAAAATTTTAGTATTTAATTATATATATGAATGCATTATTAAGAAACCAAGTAATATTAGTAATTGATATCATTACCATGAATGGATTATTAAGAAACCAAGTAATATTAGTAATTGATATCATTTAAAACTAGGGAATAACGATTATATGGTTTATCTTCCTCACTTAATAGAGATATATGTAAAGAAATTGTGAAGGAGGTTGAAAGAGTACTCTAGCATAAACTTTAATTTAACCTAAAGAGCCATTGTCAAGCCCCTATAGTCACCCATATTGGAGACTGACTTAGCGCACCCAGATGGCCCATCACTATATGTTTGTGGTGCATCTAACTCATTTCATCTCATCGATTTTCTTAATCTGCAACTATGTGATTATATACTACACCTCACTTTTTATATTTTCACGATCATTAAAATTCATAAGTTTAACACTTATTGAAGTATGTAGATAATAATTCCATACAATTATGCCTTAACATAACCAATATGAAAATGATATGAATGAAAGTAATCTTATAGAATCAACAACCTAAGTAGCCTAACAGTGATCAAATATTCAAATGTGTTGTACAATCAAGTGAACTCTAGTCTCGTATAAAAATTTAAATTATAAGAGTACACAATTCATACAAACCTACCACCAAATTTCCTATTTCATTTACAATCATCGATCGCAACTTTGTCATAGATCAAAATTGTTTCACTTAATAGAAATAGTAAGTACTCTCGTATGCATGGAATGTATGAAGAGTTAAACTAAGTGAAGGAAAGCAAGTTAAATCTTTAATTAAGTATAATATTAGAATTCAAGTGAATCAAATTTAAAAAGGTAAAGCCTTGTCAAGAAAAGCTAAGTGAAGGAAAAGAAAAATGTCAATTTATGTTAAAGTGAAGTTAAAAAAGTTTAGTTAAAACGTCAAGTCATAGTTTGCATGAAGAAAATAAAGTTAGAGTTTGCATGATTCCATATTTAGCAAGGTTTCAAAGCACCAAACAAGTTAAGAAGGTCATGAGCTACTTCCACTAAGATCCTTGGTTATTATGAGTAGTCTGCAAGTCGAAGTTTGCATCCATTGGTCCATAAGTAGAAACTAGAGGTCGTTGAGAGTTTGTAAACCCAACTACTAAATTATTAGGGTGAGTAGCCTATAGAGCCACCACCACGGACCAAAGAAAGAGTCTCCACCATAAGTTGTAGCCATGAGCCTCCATAAGAATATGCATAGAAGAGCTTAGCAAACTTGATAGTATTTTTTGGGAGCCACCGTTAAAGTGAAGGTTAAAATGTTTATTTTTAAAGATAATAAAGTGTATGTGATGTTAATTTCTAGAAGGCTAACACAATAAGGAAAGAAGGTAAAAGACAAAATAAAGACTACAACCATGGGTGACAAAGTAAGAATGAAGCAAACCGAGAAAATAAATCAAGAGGAAGAGCCAAAGTATCTTGAAGATCTCATAGAGGTTCTCTCCACAGTTGAGGCATCTAAAAGACAAGTAGACAAAAATTGAGGATGAATGGATTAGGATAAATCTGGTAACACTTCCAAAATTTACTAGTAAAATTTTTATTTTTTAGGAACTATCAAAATGAAAACTTTTCTTCGATGTAAAGAATTGATTGAGTGTCGGTCTAATAAACCATGTGATGAAGTATGTGATATATTAGTATTGGATCTTATAAAACATGCATTGGATGAGAAGTCCTTGTGTAAGGTAGCAAAAGATACATCTTCCTAGGAAGCATGGAAGACCCTGGAAGTAGAATTTGGTATAAAGGAAGTGACATAAAGCAAAAAATTATGCTACAGTCTGTTGAAGAATCAATAGAAAGTTAACTACAATTTTGAGATTAAATGAGCAAGACTCTAGGAGGAAAACAGAGTTGGAGAATCCCACTCAAATGTAGATGATGGTCATAAAGACTATAAAAGTGAAACCCATCATTCAAACATGCATATGGATCAAGAAGACACACAAAAGATTGCAGAGTAAGAAGTTGAAGCCCCTATGTGTGAGGTAGAGTAAGAACATATAAATTCTCGAGAACCCCAATGTAACATGGATGTTGAAGATGATGATGAATCCCATTCTGATGAGATACATGTGGATGGTCACTGAAAAGTGAGTAGTGAATTGGTGAATCCAAAAATAGTCCTTGTTGATGATGGTGAAGCTTACAATAAAGAAGTGAATGACATGTGTGATCTAGTTGGTATGATTGTAGTTTATGATGGTCTCTTTGCATTAGACTTTGAAGCATTTAAGTTTGAAAATAACAAAGACAATTTTTCATATGAAGTAATGGTTTGTAGAGCTGAATGTGCATCTCTCATCAATCCAACAAAAGATGATGAATTTGGTGAAGTTGAAATTATTAATGAGCACATGCATGCTCAAATATATGATCACAAAGTGGATGAAAATTATGTTGATGAAATTTGTGGTCTCTTTTTCAAAACAAGGATTGATTGTGGAAATATGGAAAGTGCCATGTTTGATGAAGAATTGAAGGTTGAAGCTACCACTGTAGCAGCAAGTTGTAACAACCTTGGTCAAAAATCCATGTAAAAGTTAATAAAGGTAAAATAAGACCTTGGTCATGGGACACGTATTCCAAGTTGAATGTTGCACAAAAAAATCCTAGTGGGTGTTCATTTCGGTTTATTAATGGTTATGGAAATTGGCAAAGGAAATGGCAAAGGCTTTGGAAAGGCATGAGGCATTTATTGGCATTATATTTATGAAAATAATGGAAAACAGGCGAAAAGGAAGGTGAAAGGTCACAGGTTGCATGTGAGGAGGAAAATAAAGGAAAATAATGGGAAAATGAAGAAATTATAGGCCTCATTGATAAAAAGTCTTATGAGGATCAGTTGATAGCTTTTGCACAAACTTTTTCAGTTCAATTTTTGGAGCTCTCATTCTATACTCTCTCTCATACTCTTGGACTCTTTGAGTTTTCTTAGAACACTCTTGGAGGATTGTGGCATACTTTGGATTTGGAGCAAGAAGGAAAAGGAAAAGCAAGAAAGCGCAAGAGGACAATGAGATCGATAGCTATAATGGGTTTTGCTTGCAGGTAATGAGTTTCATGTATGGTTCTCTTACAAGTTTTGGAATGCATGGCATATGCCTGTGGTTATTTGGTTATGATTTGTCAATGGCATGGGGGATTGCATGGATTGACAATGATTTTTCCTAGCCTTGCTATTTCTTGGATAGCCATGTTGTTGTGGTTTTAACTTTTGTTTTCTAGTTGGTTTTCTTGTGCCTTTGGTTGTGGGTTGAGTTATTAGTTCCTAGAAGCCTTGGTTGGAAAAAATTTTAGGAAGTCCTTGGTGGGTTGAGTTACTAGTCCTAGAAGCCCTGGTTGGAAAAATGCTCTAGAAGTCCGACAACAACTGTGTGTTGAGTACTAGTCCTGGAAACCCTGGTTGGAAAAAAGGCGTTGGAGCCCTGGACAACTTGGTTAGAGACCAATATGGTGATGGTTATGGATGTTCGACCGCGAAGTGGAATCACTGATTGAGGGTTGAGGTGGTTTGGCCTCTGGAATCCCTGGTTTGGTTTTGATTGATTTGTTCTATGAGATCAAACATTCATGCTTGGAATATGGCATGAGGGTGACTGGATGAAAGAAATATTTGGTTCATCCTAGCTTATGGTCAGGTGGTTCATGGAAGTTCCATACCTAGTCAGCCTATGCAATCATCAATGGGAGCTCTTTATCCTTAGTATTTTATGGGTAAATATACTTGTTTATATGTGGCTTATATCATTGCTATATCCTTGATATTTTTGTTGGTTATATGTTGGCTATGATTGAGTTTTATGAAAATGATAATGTATGGCTCTCATCATGTTTTGGTTAATCACTAAATTTACAATGACTATATGGCTTAATAGATGGTAATGCATTTATTATGATGAGGCATCAATGCTTCTTAATGATTCTTAGATAATTGTGAGACTCTTCTGCTCATGTCTATTATTTTAACCTTTAGAATGCATATTTGTGACATGTTTGACGAAATGGTTGTCATGGCTAGTAGGGGTCCGCTTAAGTCCTTGTTCAAGTATTTACATTTTTATCATTATTTTGATGTTACTTTTAATTTCTGGAAGTTTCATGGAGTTTTGGGCAGTGGCATGAATCCTGGATCTGAAAAAGTGGCTCAGAATCCGGAGTCGTTGGCACAAAACTACATGGAAAAGTCCCTAGTCACAGGCATTCCTTGTTGTGGGAGCGACTAGAGGTTCTAAGTCACAAGCATACCCATGTCAAGGGAGAAATTAAGGCTTTGATGAAGAAAAATGTAATTTTGTCTCAAGGGTTGGTCACTTAGATGGGTTGGATGGCTCCTGGGGGTTCTATTGCAAGTGGGGAAGGTCAGGTTGGTTGTGTTTCGTCGGTTCCACTTCCTTAACTGATATATAGGGAGTTGAATAATATCATAGTAACTCTTCATCACATGCTTTCCTCAATTGGCCAGTTACTTGGGTAGATGTGGGAGGAGGGTGTTATAGAGTGGTATCATAGCATGGTTCCGTTCTCCTTGGGTGATATCTGGTTTTTGTTCCCCTTGGATGGATGTGTTGTCATATGTACATGTCGGTTGCATATAGGTCCTTGTGCTTGTGATCTATGTGCTTGTTGTGTATGCATGGCATTGGTCATGATTGTAGTGGTGTCTCCATGTGAAATTTGATGGTGTCGTTGTTGAATGTATTTGTTGTAACTTTATGCCAGTCGTGCATCAATTATGTGTATCATTTGATAACACATATACTGGTCATGCATTGATTATGTTGGATGTGCATCGATTATTTCACATTAGTTGAAGGAAATGTTGGACAAGGGATACATTAGGGAAAGTGTATCACCATGGGGCACACAAGTATTATTTGTGAAGAAGAAGGATGGTACTCTCAGATTGTGTATTCATTACATGCAATTGAACAAGGTGACCATTAAGAATAAGTATTCGTTGTCGAGGATTAATGATTTGTTCAATCAATTGAAGGGACAAACAATGTTATCGAAGATTAATCTGAGATTAGGATATCATCTGCTTTTAGACTATTGACTATTAACATTTCTCCTAAGGGTTGCAGAACTAGGGTTCATAAATAAACTTATATTCTATGGTTTCAAACCCTTATTGTCTCCTTCAAGGGGGTTTCTTAAGCCCTTCACAAAGACTTCCTTTTGCTAACCAGATGGATTGTTTCTTTCACACATGTATGGAAACATACTTTGCAAATCATATTGTAATATATTCATAAGATGATATTATTGGTATTTACTACACCTTATTTGGAGACAAAATTTTTATTGTAGGGATTGGTACCTTTCTATTGGATGTGGTTGGTGATGTGAAGACTACTCACCTTCTAGTAAAGATTCATACTAACTCTAACAAGCCTATGGATTCTTGTTTATAAAAGGAGACCCCTCTCAGCTCTGCTCATTGGATTCTTTGTTTGTTCATGCTAATTATTTTTTCTCAAATTTCCTTCTCCAAGGGGTTGAGACTATTTACTTCATTTATTGAGACTAATAGAAGGTGCTTTCAAGTCAAAAGTATAGTAAAAAGTTGGGATTACCTCTAGGGTTTTAAAATTCATAGGGTGGCTGGTTTGGATTGGATCCACTTTTCTTAGGCTATATCATGTCTACTACTTTACCTTCCTCTAGCTCAAGCAATTAGAACACATTAGTAAGTGTTTCTTCCTCTTCTTTCTTTGTGATGATATCTCTCTCCATATGTGAATCAATCCTTTGAAAACCGAGGCTTCTTAGTGATGGAACGACGCAGTTTGATCTGACCATTTCTTCTTATTGCAGTTTGCAAGAGGTTCTTG